>JAWPHD010000267.1:0-531440 GCA_037043455.1 Cyrtodaria siliqua | reverse complement strand
CACCAACCCCACCCCACCCCCACACCCACAATAAAATGTATAGAGGGAATATTTACTGCCCCCAATGTCAGTCTATAAAGAGAATATTCACCCCCTTAACACAGTCTACAAAGGGAATATTCACTGCCCCCAATACCATTCTATGTAGGGATTATTCACTGCCCACAATACCAGTTTATGTAGGAAATATTCACCGCCCCCAATACCAGACTATAGAGTGAATATTCACCACCCCCAATATCAGTCTATAGAGGGAATATTCACCACACACAATACCAGTCTATAGAGGGAATATTCACTACCCACAAAACCAGTCTAAGGAGGGAATATTCACTTCTCCCAATACCAGTCAATAGAGGGAATATGCACTGCCCCTATACCAGTCTACAGAGAGAATATTCACTGCCTCCCAATACCAGTCTATGTAGTGAATATTCACTGCCACAATGCCAATCTAGAGGGAATATTCACACACCAAATACCAGTTTTTAGAGGGAATATTCACTGCCCACCAATACCAGTCTATAAAGGAATATTCACTGTTCCAATACGATTCTATACAGGGACAATTTCAATGCCAATAATATCCATCCGTAGAAGGAATATTCACTGCCCCCAATACCAGTTTATAGAGCTAATATTCACTGGCCCCAATACCAGTTAATAGGAGAATATTCACCACCCCAATACCAGTTTACAGAGCAAATATTCACTGCCCCAATACCAGTTGCTAGAGGATATATTCACTGCCCCCAATACCAGCTTATAGAGGAAATATTCACCACCCTCAATACCAGTTTATAAAGGAAATATTCACCACCCCAATACCAGTTTATAGAGGAAATATTTTCTGTTTCCCAATACCAGTTAATAGAGGAAATATTCACCATACCAGTCTATAGAGGGAAAATGCAATGCCAATAATACCTGTTTATAGAGGGAATGTTCTCCCCCACCCCAATACCAGTCTATAGAGGAAATATTCACTGCCTCAATACCAGTATATAGAGGAAATATTCACTGCCTCAATACCAGTCTATATGTAATATTCACCACCACCAATACTAGTTTATAGGCGAATATTCCCCACCAACACATACCAGTCTACAGATGGAATATTCACTACCCCCATTACCAGTTCACAGAGGAAATATTTACCCCACCCCCAATACCAGTTCATAAAGGGAATATTCTCCACCCCAATACCAGTAAGAGGAAAACTTGAGTACAGCCATTCCTTCCAGCCAGAGAACGAACTTGAGTACATCATAAAGGGAATATTCTCCACCCCACATACCAGTAAGAGGAAAACTTGAGTACAGCCATTCCTTCCAGCCAGAGGACGAACTGGAGTACATCATAAAGGGAATATTCACCACCCTTTATATCAGTAAGAGGACAAATTTGAGTACTCCTGCCAGCCAGTGGACAAACTTGAGTACAAAGTATTTCTGCCAGCCATAGCACAAACTTGAGTACAAAGTATTCCTGCCAGCTATAGCACAAACTTGAGTACAAAGTATTTCTGTCAGCCATAGCACAAACTTGAGCACAAAGTATTCATACCAGCCAGTGGACAAACTTGAGTACACAGTATTCCTGCCAGCCAGAGGACAAACTTGAGTATAAAGTATTTCTGCCAGCCATAGCACAAACTTGAGCACAAAGTATTCCTGCCAGCCAGTGGACAAACTTGAGTACAAAGTATTCCTTCCAGCCAGAGGACAAACTTGAGTACAAAGTATTTCTGCCAGCCATAGCACAAACTTGAGCACAAAGTATTCCTGCCAGCCAGTGGACAAACTTGAGTACAAAGTATTCCTGCCAGCCAGAGGACAAACTTGAGTACAAAGTATTTCTGCCAGCCATAGCACAAACTTGAGCACAAAGTATTCCTGCCAGCCAGTGGACAAACTTGAGTACAAAGTATTCCTGCTAGCCAGAGGACAAACTTGAGTACAAAGTATTTCTGTCAGCCATAGCACAAACTTGAGCACAAAGTATTCCTGGCAGCCAGTGGACAAACTTGAGTACAAAGTATTCCTGCCAGCCAGAGGACAAAATTGAGTACAAAGTATTTCTGCCAGCCATAGCACAAACTTGAGTACAAAGCATTCCTGCCAGCCAGTGGACAAACTTGAGTACAAAGTATTCCTGCCAGCCAGAGGACAAACTTGAGTACAAAGTATTTCTGCCAGCCATAGCACAAACTTGAGCACAAAGTATTCCTGCCAGCCAGTGGACAAACTTGAGTACAAAGTATTCCTGCTAGCCAGAGGACTAACTTGAGTACAAAGTATTTCTGTCAGCCATAGCACAAACTTGAGCACAAAGTATTCCTGGCAGCCAGTGGACAAACTTGAGTACAAAGTATTCCTGCCAGCCAGAGGACAAAATTGAGTACAAAGTATTTCTGCCAGCCATAGCACAAACTTGAGTACAAAGCATTTTTGCCAGCCAGTGGACAAACTTGAGTACAAAGTATTTCTGCCAGCCATAGCACAAACTTGATTACAAAGTATTTCTGCCAGCCATAGCGCTATACAAACTTGAGCACAAAGTATTCCTGCCAGCCAAATCAGTATCCCTACCAAAACGACAACTTTGAAGTTTCTTCCCAATCAAATCCTGACCGATTTAGTTTCACATATGAATGTTTTCTAACCATAGAGTTCACTTTGGAACACCTCTAACTAACATTGACAATGATGATCACATGAAAGGGGTTTGATGTGGGTTAAACAACATTTGATTTAATAAATCATCAGTTAACCTTCACTGTCAGATGAATCCCATCTTGAATATTAAGGTACAGTACTACAATGGTGAAAGTGATGTATCGATTGAATATGGTTCTAGACCAAATAATCTCTGCCTAACGCAAGACATGTAAATTGTTATTGAAACCTTAATGATGTAACTGGCGACAGAATATGAAAACTAAACAGTAAATATTGGGTAAGAAAGGCCTTACCCTGCTGAGATCTAGAGCATTACCACTCAGGTGTACTGTAAATATCAAGTCTATTGGGTAATAAAGCAGGTATTTCCACTACTAAGAGAGAACCCCTCCACCCTTCCCCCACCCCACCACACACAAGAAGAGGAGGAGCACCCCTTGGTAATTGCATTGGTTAAGAAAGGACTTACCTGGCTGGTAACTATTGTTTATATCTGATACGGATTTACCTTGCTAGGATCTCGATGATATTGGGTAAATCTGATAATGACTAACCTTGCTAGGATCTAGAGGATGGTATATGAAGCTACTGGGTATATTTGATAAGGACTTACCTTGCTGGGATCTAGAGGATGGTATATAAAGCTATTGGGTACATCTGATAATGACTAACCTTGCTAGGATCTAGAGGATGGTATGTGAAGCTATTGGATATATCTGATAATGACTAACCTTGCTCGGACTTATAAGGGCCAACTTGCAACAACTTTTGTGGGGTGGTCGAAAAAAAAAAAAAATTATAGTGTCGCAAAAACGTTTGCTACATGTACTTGTTTTTTGGTGTTGTTATTCAGTCATTAAATAAATTATGTTATAATTTACTTGTTTTCTTGTTATTCTGTACTGAATTACAATATGATTTAAAGGTGATATTTTTCCCTATAAATTGTAAAACGTTAGCCCCCGTTTCCAAACAAATGAAAGTGCTCTATGATTCGTTGTTGACTTTTTGAAATAAATTTCTTGAGTTATATCATTTATCAACTGGAACAAATCGTTTAAATACATGTAACTTAATCAAATCTACACAAAGGAATGCATTTTGTAGTTGGCTTCAATCATGAATCCATTGTCCAAATCGAGCTTCCATTTCACTGCAAAATTTAGCATTTTTTTCATAAACTTTAATCTCCTGGAAAAAGTTGCTTGTATACAGTTTGTAGGTACTGTTGTCTGACATCAAAACTGTTGTCTGACATCAACTTCTGCTCTTCTGCATGCCGAAGGTAGGTTCACAGGCACTCCTTACATATAGATAGAAGACAGAATGATGGATAGAAGAATGAACAGAGAAATCATGTATGTGTGATAGAAGAATGAACAGAAAAATAGTGTATGTGTATCTATTCATTCATCTATATAATTATCTGCTTTTCTTTCTATCAATTTGAAAGGCGGGTCTGTGAATATGATTCTGAAACTTAAAAATAAACAGGTGCTTTTTCCGCGTACGGCCTATATACACAATATTTTTTTCCTGTTCTTATAACTTAAACACAAACGTAAGACAGTTTTGATGATGTTAAACTATACTCGGTTAAAAAAGAAATGGACCAATGGTAATAAAGGAATACTGCATGGATTTTCTTAACCTATATTTCTTTTTAATCAGAAATAATTATACGTCAAATTTTATAATAATATTCCTTTACCAATCAATGAAAAGCATAGTTTCCCCACTGACAATTTTGTGAAAGCATGTCATTTTTACATTTAAATTGCATGAACTGGCCTTAAAATTTACAACCCACACTCACCCACCACCTGTGATAGTTGCATAAGAGCACTAGCATGGTATACTTGAAAGTTGAGACTAGATTTGTTCGCCATTTTTGGGTTACATTTCGGACTCGTTTATGAAATTTATAATAGCACCAAATTTCAATCTGGTGGGAGTGGGATGTGTACATAACCTTACCAGATAAAATGTGTCGCTGAATTTCTAATCATGTACAGAAGAACTACTATTGGTGTTTCTCTGGATTCTCCCGGATACGCTGCCCCACCCCACAACCTTGTACTTGTTACGTAGTACATGTTACATACTTTTTGCACTTTTTCTGTAAACCCTGTGCTATCAGCATGCCTAGTCAAGGCACGAAGAACTTAAAAAGCCTTTGGTCTTTTTTATTGACTGGTAAGTGAATATTATTGTCATGTTTTACGTGAATATTTCTGATTAAAAAGAAATATGAGTTAAGAAAATCCATACAGTTTTGCTGATTTTATAACCAATTATTACTCTTGGTCCGTTTCTTTTCTTTTTTTTTTTTCTTTTTTTTCTGCCCCGTGTGGTTCCCGGGGGCCCCGTTTGGTCACGGGGCAAAGAATAGGGCCACTGCAGATCCCTTTGGAGGGGTAGGCAGAGGGGTAGAATCCCCCCACAAATTCATGTTCATTTTATCATTTTTTGTTCATGTTCATTAAAGGTCTTCATCATGATCCCTGCTTTGTTTCAGGTGCCATCTCGCTCACATCAAAAGAGCAGTGGCAGAAAAACGATAAACGTGGCTCCAGCGTAGATGGAGTTTCTACTATAGAATTTGTAGCAACTCTGCAGTTCAGGGTGAGAAGGTTCTAGGCCCGTTCTCCATATTTTATCTCGATGTACATGGAGGGTGAGCCTGGCATGTTCATGCCTGTTAGGCGCCATATAACCTTTTCAATATAAACTCAATTCAATTCAATTTTCTTTTTCTAACGAGTACATTTCAATCAGACACGTTTGTTTCTCTTCCGAAATTATGTACTATCCGATTTATTATGACACCGCACTTTTGTGACCGTAAAATTTCGCTGACATTCGGTCAAAATATCATCAATTACGTGCTTTTTTTCATGCATCTCCGTGTTTCTAATGGCAAAATGCAAAGAATAATGAAAACACAACTCTAATTTAAAGATAAGGTATCTTTATTTCAACAGTCTTTCATTTTAATTGCCGTTACAGTTGTGACAAACCGAGCGAGGTTCAAACTTTCGTTTTGTTTACTTCGAAGAAAGCACAGGAATTTGACATATTGTAAACACACATACTATAGATTCACGTTTACTATCCCCTAGCATATTCTATTGTATAATATTATACGCTAGGACAGTAACAAACGCAAATCTATATGAAGTTATTGGGTATATTTCATAAGGAGTTACCTTGCTAGAATCTAGAGGATGGTATATGAAGTTATTGGGTATATTTCATAAGGACTTAACTTGCTAGGATTTAGAGGATGGTATATGAAGTTATTGGGTATATTTCATAAGGACTTACCTTGCTAGGATCTAGAGGATGGTATATGAAGTTATTGGGTATATTTCATAAGGACTTACCTTGCTAGGATCTAGAGGATGGTACATGAAACAACTGGGTATATCTGATAATGACTAACCTTGCTAGGATCTAGAGGATGGTATATGAAACTATCGGGTATATTTCATAAGGACTTACCTTGCTAGGATCTAGAGGATTATCACTCAGATGTACAACTGGACCTGGATGGGTTTTCCGAGATCTGAAATGTAGGATAATGATGATAGTTACATCCAGTCAACAATCAAACCTACATGCAAGAGCAGAACTGGTATCTTTACACAGGTGGTCTCTTTATACAGGTGTGTGCAGGATAATAATAATTAATAGTAACACCCAACCAACAGTCAAACCTGTATTAAGGGAAGATCAAATTGGTCTCTTTACGCTGGTGGTCTCTTAAAACAGGTACGTGTGGGATTATAAGAATCTTTCGTGGGTATCCGGTAAAGATAGGGAATTCCAACCCGAGGTATACGTGTTTTTATCGGTACCGAGGCTCTGCCGAGGTTTTTATTGGAACCGAGGCTTTGCCGAGATTCGGATTAAAACACTTATACCGAGGGTTGGAATTCACTATCTGAACCGAATACCCGTGATAGATTCTTTTTCTTGCATATCAGAGAAATGTTGTGCGTTGATGCCGCCAGCTATTGACGTTTTGCATGTTTTCCTGCATACCGGATGTTGGCGCGCGTGAATTTTATCTCGACCCTAGGGTGAGATGGAAATATCTAGCCCCGCTAAAATGACGGATATCCTTGTCCGGTATGCAAGAAAATAATAACTGTTACATACAGTCAAACCGTTATGCTACGGACATGAATTATAAGTATAAATTCCAGAGGGCAATAATTTTTGAGTTAAGATAGAGTTATGGTTTTGTGCTCTACTCTTCCTCTCATCACTGAGGGGTTTCATTTCAGTCCCATTAGTGGTTTTGAATTATGCTCCAGACAAGAACTATAAGATTAAAATTACAAAGGGCAAAACCTTTAATTAAAACAAGAGGTCAATGACCTTGAAGCTCTACTGATTGATTTTGATTTCAGGAAGTAGTCGCTACAAACTTGTTTTTTGAAAAATTATTTTTAGCCGTGGCGGCCATCTTGAATTTCCGGCCGACCTGAAATTTTGCTAGGATCAATAAGACATCAAGAGCAACATTCCTGTGAAGTTTCATGAAAATCCGCCAAGTAGTTTCAGAGGAGCAGTCGCTACAAGTTTTTACTATATAACTCTATGTAAACAAAGATGGCCACTGGCAGCCACGTTTAACGTCGAATCAAAACGATTTTTGATAAGGACCAACATCACGTCATGCTGATCATTTTAGAAAAAGTCCCATATCAATATCACTTATAGTTTTCAAGAAGTAGTCGCTACAAACTTGTATTTTGAAAATCTAGTTTTAGCCATGGCGGCCATTTTGAATTTCCGGCCGACCTGAAATTTTGCTAGGATCAATTAGACATCAAGAGCAACATTTCTGTGAAGTTTCATGAAAATCCGTCAAGTAGTTTCAGAGGAGTAGTCGCTACAAGTTTTCATTATATAACTCTATGTAAACAAAGATGGCCACTGGCAGCCATGTTTAATGTCGAATCAAAATTATGTTCGACTCGGATAACCATCATGTCATGTTGATCATTTTAGAAAAAGTCCCATATCAATATCACTTATAGTTTTCAAGAAGTAGTCTCTACAAACTTATTTTTTAAAAATCTATTTTTGACTGTGGCAGCCATCTAGAATTTCTGGCCGATCTGAAATTTTGCTAGGATCAATTAGACATTAAGAGCAACATTCCTGTAAAGTTTCATGAAAATCCGCCAAGTAGTTTCAGAGGAGCAGTCGCTACAAGTTTTTACTATATAACTCTATGTAAACAAAGATGGCCACTGGCAGGCACGTTTAACGTCGAATCAAAACGATTTTTGATAAGGACCAACATCACGTCATGCTGATCATTTTAGAAAAAGTCCCATATCAATATCACTTATAGTTTTCAAGAAGTAGTCGCTACAAACTTGTATTTTGAAAATTTATTTTTAGCCGTGGCGGCCATCTTGAATTTCCGGCCGACCTGAAATTTTGCTAGGATCAATTAGATATCAAGAGCAACATTCCTGTGAAGTTTCATGAAAATCCGTCAAGTAGTTTCAGAGGAGTAGTCGCTACAAGTTTTCATTATATAACTCTATGTAAACAAAGATGGCCTCTGGCAGCCATGTTTAACGTAGAATCAAAACGATTTTCGACAAGGACCAACATCATGTCATGCTGATCATTTTAGAAAAAGTCCCATATCAATATCACTTATAGTTTTCAAGAAGTAGTCGCTACAAACTTGTATTTAAACAAGAGGTCAATGACCTTGAAGCTCTACTGATTGATTTTGATTTCAGGAAGTAGTCGCTACAGACTTGTTTTTTGAAAATCTATTTTTAACCGTTGCGGCCATCTTGAATTTCCGGCCGACCTGAAATTTTGCTAAGATCAATAAGACATTAAGAGCAACATTCCTGTGAAGTTTCATGAAAATCTGTCAGGTAGTTTCAAAGAAGTAGTCGCTACAAGTTTTCATTATATAACTCTATGTAAACAAAGCAGCCATGTTTAAGGTCAAATCTAAACGATTTTCGACAAGGACCAACATCATGTCATACTGATCATTTTAGAAAAAGTCCCATATCAATATCTCTTATTGTTTTGAAGAAGTAGTCGCTACAAACTTATTTATTTTAAATCTATTTTTAGCTGTGGCGGCCATCTTGAATTTCCGGCCGACCTGAAATTTTTCTAGGATAAACTAGACATCAAGAGCAACATTCCTGTGAAGTTTCATGAACATCCGTCAAGTAGTTTCAGAGGAGTAGTCGCTACAAGTTTTTACTATATATAACTCTATGTAACCAAAGATGGCCACTGGCAGCCATGTTTAACGTCGAATCATAATAATTTTCCACAAGGATCTACATCATGTCATGCTGATCATTTTAGAAAAAGTCCCATATCAATATCACTTATAGTTTTCAAGAAGTAGTCGCTACAAACTTATTTTTTAAAAATCTATTTTTAGCTGTGACGGCCATCTTGAATTTCCGGCCGACCTGAAATTTTGACAGGATCAATTAGACATCAAGAGCAACATTCCTGTAAAGTTTCATGACAATCCGCCAAGTAGTTTCAGAGGAGTAGTCGCTACAAGTTTTTACTATATAACTCTATGTAAACAAAGATGGCCGCTGGCAGCCATGTTTAACGTTGAATCAAAACGATTTTTGACTAGGATCAACATCATGTAATGCTGATCATTTTAGAAAAAGTCCCATATCAATATCACTTATAGTTTTCAAGAAGTAGTCGCTACAAACTTATTTTTTAAAAATCTATTTTTAGCTGTGACGGCCATCTTGAATTTCCGGCCGACCTGAAATTTTTCTAGGATCAATCAGACATCAAGAGCAACATTCCTGTAAAGTTTCATGAATATCCGCCAAGTAGTTTCAGAGAAGTAGTCGCTACAAGTTTTTACTATATAACTCTATGTAAACAAAGATGGCCGCTGGCAGCCATGTTTAACGTTGAATCAAAACGATTTTTGACTAGGATCAACATCATGTCATGCTGATCATTTTAGAAAAAGTCCCATATCAATATCACTTATAGTTTTCAAGAAGAAGTCGCTACAAACTTGTATTTTAAAACTCTATTTTTAGCTTTGGCGGCCATCTTGGATTTCACATCAACATGAATTTTTGCTAGGATCAACTAGACTTTATGGGCAACATTTCTGTAAAGTTTCATGAATATCCATCCAGTAGTTTCAGCTGTGAAGTCGCTACAAGTTTTTACTATATAACTCTATGTAAACAAAGATGGCCGCTGGCAGCCATGTTTAACGTTGAATCAAAACGATTTTTGACTAGGATCAACATCATGTCATGCTGATCATTTTAGAAAAAGTCCCATATCAATATCACTTATAGTTTTCAAGAAGAAGTCGCTACAAACTTGTATTTTAAAACTCTATTTTTAGCTTTGGCGGCCATCTTGGATTTCACATCAACATGAATTTTTGCTAGGATCAACTAGACTTTATGGGCAACATTTCTGTAAAGTTTCATGAATATCCATCCAGTAGTTTCAGCTGTGAAGTCGCTACAAGTTTTTACTATATAACTCTATGTAAACAAAGATGGCCGCTGGCAGCCATGTTTAACGTTGAATCAAAACGATTTTTGACTAGGATCAACATCATGTCATGCTGATCATTTTAGAAAAAGTCCCATATCAATATCACTTATAGTTTTCAAGAAGAAGTCGCTACAAACTTGTATTTTAAAACTCTATTTTTAGCTTTGGCGGCCATCTTGGATTTCACATCAACATGAATTTTTGCTAGGATCAACTAGACTTTATGGGCAACATTTCTGTAAAGTTTCATGAATATCCATCCAGTAGTTTCAGCTGTGAAGTCGCTACAAGTTTTTACTATATAACTCTATGTAAACAAAGATGGCCGCTGGCAGCCATGTTTAACGTTGAATCAAAACGATTTTTGACTAGGATCAACATCATGTCATGCTGATCATTTTAGAAAAAGTCCCATATCAATATCACTTATAGTTTTCAAGAAGAAGTCGCTACAAACTTGTATTTTAAAACTCTATTTTTAGCTTTGGCGGCCATCTTGGATTTCACATCAACATGAATTTTTGCTAGGATCAACTAGACTTTATGGGCAACATTTCTGTAAAGTTTCATGAATATCCATCCAGTAGTTTCAGCTGTGAAGTCGCTACAAATAAAAGTTTACGGACAGACGGACAGACGGACAGACAGACGGACAGACAGACGGACGACGGACTCCGCACCACGGCATAAGCTCTGCTGATCTCTGATCAGTAGAGCTAAAAATCTGTTTTTAGCTTTGGCGGCCATCTTGGATTTCACATCAACATGAGTTTTTGCTAGGATCAACTAGACTTCATGGGCAACATTTCTGTAAAGTTTCATGAATATCCATCCAGTAGTTTCAGAGGAGTAGTCGCTACAAATAAAAGTTTACGGACAGACGGACAGACAGACTGACGACGGACGCCGCACCACGGAATAAGCTCTGCTGATCTCTGATCAGTAGAGCTAAAAAAGGGAGAGTTGCGGTTCTTGCACTCTGCAATTCCTCTCATTGCTCTCTATCATTGTGTGAAGTTTCATTGTAGACCCATAAGTAGATTTGAAGTTATTCTCCGGACAAAAACTCTAAGCATAAAATTACGAAGGGCAATAACTCTAATTTGAATGGTGACAGAGTTATGGTTCTTGCATTCTGCACTTCCTCTCATTGCCCTGTATCATTGAGTGAAGTTTCATTGAAGTCCCATTCGTAGTTTTGAAGTTATGCACCGGAAAAAACTGGAACGGACGGAAAATTTCATGTATAACAAGAGGGCCAATATGGCCCTAAAGCGATCATCTGAGTACTGGCACATTATCGAACTTCTTCGAAATCCTATGGTCATATACAATCTGTGCAAGTTTGGGACAAATTTTACCCCAGGGTCACCATTTGAACAAAATTGGTAGAGGACCATAATCTTATAGCAAATGCAAAATATTAAACCTCTGGCTCTTGCAGTTCCAGAGAAGAAGATTTTTTTTCAGTTTTTCCCAATACAAGCCTATGTAAAACTGTGATCCCCGGGGCTGGGCCAAATGTGACCCCAGGGTCACCATTTGAACAAAATTGGTAGAGGACCATGAGCTTATAGCAAATACAAAATATTAAACCTCCGGCTCTTGCAGTTTCAGAGAAGATTTTTTAAGTTTTTCCCTATACATGTCTACGTAAAACATGTGACCCTTGGGGTGGGGCCAGATGTGACCCTTGTGTGACCCAAGGGTCACCATTTGAACAAACTTGGTAAAGAACCATCAGCTTATCGTAAATGCGAAATATCAAACCTCTGGCTCTTGTAGTTTCCGAGAAGATTTTTAAAAAAAAATTCCTAAATAAGTCTATGTCAAACTGTGACCGCCAGGGCGGGACAAATTTGACCTCAGGGTCACAGTTTGAACTAACTTAGTAGAGGACCATAAGCTAATGCTACATGTAATACATGAGAGCTCCTTGCCATGTGGTTCCAGAGAAGATTTTTTTTTAAGTTTTTCCCTATACAAGCCTATGTAAAACTGTGACCATCGGGGCGGGGCCAAATGTGACCCCTGGGTCACCATTTGAACAAACTTGGTAGAGGACCATAAGCTTATAGCAAATGCAAAATATTAAACCTGAGACTGGCTCTTGCAGTTTCAGAGAAGAAGATTTTTTAAGTTTTCCCTATACATGCCTATGTAAAACGTGATCCTTGGGGCGGGGCCAAATATGACCCGAGGGTCTCCATTTGAACAAACTTGGTAAAGGACCATAAGCTTATAGTAAATGCAAAATATCAAACCTCTGGCTCTTGTAGTTTCCGATAAGAAAATTTTTAAAAATATTTCCTATATAAGTCTATGTAAAACTGTGACCCACGGGGCGAGGACAAATTTGACCCCAGGGTCACCATTTGAACAAACTTAGTAGAGGACCATAAGCTGATGCTACATGTAATACATGAGACCTCTGTGCCTTCTGGTTTCAGAGAAGAAGATATTTTAAAGTTTTTTCCTATATATGTCTATATGAAGAACATGCAAAATCTCAAAATACAAAATTTGGACCCCCCGGGGCACGGCCATTTTTGACCCCGAGGACTTCATTTGAACCAACTTGATAGTCTAGGCGTTGGCGATCATTTTAAAAGAAAAACTGTTGAAATCTGTCTAGCGGTTCTTGAGAAGAAGATTTTTTAAGGTTTCGACCATATATGGTAATGGCGGCCATCTTGGACATCGCGCCGACTAATTTTAACAAATCTTACAAGCATTCATCTAAAGATCATCCACGTAAAGTTTGGTCAAAATTGGCCAAGTGGTTTCTACTATGTGCAGACCCTTGCAACGCCGCACAACATTTTCTCTATATAATTTTCCCTATAATCATAAGTCTATGTAAAACATGTCACCATTTGAACAAACCAACTTTTTTCCTATATAAACATGCGAAATCTCGATATACAAACTTTGGACCACCGGGGCACAGACATTTTTTACCCGGGGACTTCATTTGAACAAAATTGATAGGCAAGGCATTGGCGATCATTTTGAAAGAAATCTGTCCAGCAGTTCATGGGAAGAGATTTTTTAAGGTTGCAACCTTTTATGGTAATGGCGGCCATCTTGGATGTTGTGCGAACCTAATTTAAACAAATTTGAAAAGCATTCATCTAAGGATCATCCATTTGAAGTTTGGTAAAAATTGGCAAAGTGGTTTCTGAGGAGAAGTTGTTTGAAGACGACGGACAGATGACAGACCAAGGGTGATCCTAATAGACCACCTTGAGCCTTCGGTTCAGGTGATCTCCTCTCATCTTGAGCCTTCGGTTCAGGTGATCTAAAAAAATATAATTTTTTTAAGATGGGAATTTAAGGATTTTTTTACCCCAGAATTGGGAAAAAATTATCTCAACCTTCGTCCTATTTAAGTTATGCTGTTCACAAAATAGTTTATTTAGTGGAGAATGTCAATGCAAAGGTCAATGAGCCTCAAGGGGACATAACTCTGAAGATTTGTTAAATGGCATTGACCACGACTATGCAAGCTGTTTACCAAATCCAAAAATGCTCTGTTCACAAGTAAGTTAATCTATGATAATCAAGCATGATAAGCTAAGCTTTCTGTAAACAGGAATAATTAAGGATCACAGCTATATAATCTTCATCAGTGTTGCCAGCACATCAGTCAAATAAAATTCCCCTACTACTCACTGACTTTTTCCCTGACTGAATGTCATTTTTCACTGACCAATTTGACGCTATTTAATCGGCCTCTTCGTCCCCTACAGCTTTCCATTCCACCCATTATTATTAACTCTGCCATATCCATGCTACACATATTCTCGACAAAACAGTCTCATGTTTTATACTGCAATGCAGTTCTAGGAAACTTTCAGTGTGTAACTTAAGACTGCTATAGCCACAGCTACACGATTTCTCGACAACAAAATACACGATTTCTCCACAATTTCTCCACCTCCCTCCCCACACACCCACCTGACTTTTCACTAACCTTTTAGAAATTTCAAAATTCCCGGACAATCCCTGACCTTGAAAATAATCAATTTTTCCAGACTTTTCAAGGTTGGCAACCCTTTAATCATATTTCAGCAAATCAAAAGTTTAAAAGTGAATATACACACACTTTTCAGGGTCCTCCCCAGGATATTTTTCAGACGATGGCACATGTAGCACGGTGGAAGGGAGGTGGAGAGTATGGATTGGGGTACATCCCCTCCCATCAATTTTAATTCTTACAGATGCACTATCTGGCAGTATCTTCTCTGAGATGACTTTTAATTGTAAAATTAATGCCTAAAACTAGGAAGCATTATCATAGCTTTAGGTTGTTACCATCAGGTCAAACTGTATAATTTCTATACTTTCACTTTCGTTACTGCCAAAACGGAAATCAGGCAGCTCATTTTTTTGGTGCTGGAAATTATAATCACAGTTTATGACCAAATCTGATATTTAGTAGTGTTTTTTTTTGAGAAGCCAATTCTTCGAATAATTATCATAATAGGGATATATCTGGGCTATGGCTCAATGACGTCACATACTGTGTAAACCTCTCAATACCATGTCCGACATAATAAACCTATACTTCTGTATATATACCGTGTAAGTAATGAACTGATTGTCCAAAATCATTGACCATTTCAGTTTATTTTTTAGAACATACTATATCTAATATCGAGCCCTATTAGCGAAGTTTGAAGCTAGCTGCCATCGGTGGTCTCAGATAACTTCGATAAAACCATAACAAAACATTGGATTTCGAAAGTAAAACTTGCTATTCCACGATTTATCTCAGATACAAGCATAACAAAGACAAAGTCACATGTATTCATAACTATGTCTCCTTTTCTTTTCGAAAAAAAACTGTCAAAATGCTGTAAACTCCCCATGTTTATAATCTGTTTGATTGAATTTTTAGATTTACCATGTGGTAAAGTGAAAGGAGCTGTTTCATTGGCTCATAAAATACATTGGTTTATTTTATTGGATAATACTGATTCTCGGTCAAGTGTTGCGTCACATTTTTTTATTTCCGAAGATTGCCTCGGGTCATTCCTTGAACTACACAACTAACACGGTGACAACACCATCTGCAACTAATTAACAGTTACACATACAAGTATAAACTATACACACTTGACTGTGATGTGTATTTCACATTCAGTTTGACATCTGGCGCATGACTTACATCACTAACATCCTGCATAACCGGGTATTTTTAATATCTAAAATACCATGCTTAGGATTTAAAGGACCGTGGTAATTTTAAGGACAGCGCTAATAGGGATTTTTAAATTTGAATTTCACATAGGCCAACATAGTAAAAATGCACTGTGTTGGGAGACCTAAAAGATTAGGATATTATTGTTCCTTTACGAGTCATCATCGTCATTATTTCTACCACAACTGTCTTCGGAAAAGTCAATATCATTGCAAATTGGCCATAAAACCATGTTTAACTACACCTACAGCTGTATATATATATAATAATTATATACATATTGATTTGGAATTCCAGCACAAAGCACAACACTTTACACGTGTATTCATTGATCGGTGAATATCTTTAGCTTAATACTATTTCTGTCAAAACTGTTTCATTCATGAAGTTTATGTTTTATCAAAGCTGTAGTGTAATGGTTGTGAATTGGTAACATCTATAGCAGGTGACCAGATCAGCAGTAAACTTGCAAGGTGTGCAGTAAGGTAACATGCAGCATGGTTAAGGTTGCTATTTAAAGGAACAGGCCTAATATTCATCAAACTTTTGAGCACAAGAATCGGACTCGACTCAAAACCTCAAATTGTTTAATTCCAAATAAAAACAATTTTTAATGCAAATTACTATATTTACTTAAAGAAACGAGTAATTTTAAAGGTAATTTAACAGAAAATGTCTGACAATCCCAATTCTTACCCATACTTTTGTGTTGATAGGGATTGCAAAAAAATGAGATCTTGAGTCTGATTTTTGTGCTAAAAAATTTGATGACTTTAGGCCCTGGAGGCGAAAACATCAGTAAGCAAATGATTTTGAGCTGTTCCTATAGTTAAGATTAAAGATTGTATGATTTTTTTATGATTGTTATTGGTGAAGTGATTCTTGTTATATGTTATAGATCTCTCAAGCCGAGGCGTCCCCAACATTGTGTTAGTAAATGTGGCCCTGCCCTTAGCGGCGCATAGACCGCTACACAGTCTATTTCCTACTGTGCAAGTCTTGATCATCTGCGACACTTGTTTCAACTACAAAGATTACGTTGCAAAGCGTCGCAAAAAATCTAGACAAATCATCGTACTGCGTTCAGTAAAACAGGTCTGGTCTTGCAAAATATTGTAACATCCGCGTGGTGCGCTAAAATGATGTATCCGTCTACGTTTTCGCCAAAAAATCCAAATGTGCTTCAGTTACACATGAACTGTGCTTATATGCATTAAATTAAGCCCCGTCTTACTTTATGGTAAATGACTATTACTTAAAATGTTCGGACTGCAAAGCTCAAAAACTCGAATGCGTTTTGTTGTTAAATCGCAATATGTTGGGTGCACCAGTTACATATTTGTTTGTTTGTATATAAAATGCATTGTGTTATGGGCCGGAGGCCAAAATCGCAATAAGAAATTGAAATTGAACATTACTTTAAATGAGCATTATCTTGGTAACAAGCCTACATATAATTCAAATAAATTAAGTATACTTCCAATCTATCATAAAAAAGAATTTATAAGAACCTTAAAGGGACACACAGATTTTCTAAAGACTCATGGCATCCTAATAACTTGCATTTGTTCAATTATTATTATTAATTATAAGAATAATATAAAGCAAATTGTTTTTTCATATTATTAACTGTTAATTGTATTGCACCAGTAATATATTTAAACCTATACAGCGACCAAACCAAAGCTCAAATTTTTATTTAATTATATGCAAGCAGGTTTAAAGTCAAAATGATACTGGATAAATAAATCGAGACCCTAATTTCAACGCTTGATAAGCATTTCAAGATTGCCGTGTGTCCCTTTAAAGCATCAAATTAATTACATTTAATGATTTATAAAACCATACTAGCCGAGCCATCTGGTTTTCCAGACACAACTATTTCATTAACCAGGACTGTTTTCCTTCATAAAGAGGCCATCTGGCCCTAGGAAATAACTTACTTTTGTATCTTCTTTAACTGAGAAAATTCCACAAATCCATTATTTTGATAAAAGAATAACTGAAAGACCTTTTATTCTATTTGTATTGTGTTTTATATGTATTGATTTATTTTCACTAGGTAGTACGCTGAACTCCACATTTTTCAGACTGAAGTATGTTTTTGCATCAAGGACAATGACTGAATGAATGGTTTTACGGCACGTCGACATAAATAGGTCATCTTGTGCGCAAAAACTGATGAAAGATGAAGAAATGAAGTAGTAATTAAAATTTAATGTAAACATATAAAGATAAAACTATTTACAAATAAAGGATGATATGATAGTAATATAAACTATGTACATATGTAAATCAACAAATGCCATATAAACAAGTTAATATATATAAGAATATATTATAATGATTTATAAAGTTTGATTTCTTTCAGGACTAAACAAGACTATGTGTATGCCCTATCCTGCACCGGGCTCATCATGGACAAGGACAGCTCCATTGTCACATGTCATTGTGAGAAAGCCATTTTTATCGATTGATCACTCACATTTCCGGGGTAAAACCGTAACTGTACATCTCCCGCCATCAGTAAGAATCGACACTAATTCCTCACTTACTGGAAGTTGAGCTCCCAGTGTGATTCAAACCTGCAGAGTGAGAGGCAAGAAGGTTTTTAACGATGGTGTGATTGTTTTTTGTCGTTTTTGCAGATGCCGGGGTGAACCTGAGCTGAGATTTAAAAGGATGAGTCCCCATCCCCTTCCCACCCACTACCCCAACTAAAAACATGAAAGTCTGTTTTGAAAGCTCGTGCAAGCATATATTTTTAAACATATTCAGATAATAGATTTATTGCTGTGTTTTTGACTAACTGTCCAGTGTAATTGTCACCTGTAGCTGTCCCATGCTGGTATCATGACTCAACCATGGAATACAGCACCCACACGTCAAAGGGTGTGAGGGGATCTTACTCGTATTAGTTTAAATATAGACCATTTGTCGGTTGAAACCTAAGATGAATTTTCTATCAGACAGAAACACTGTCGTAATACTTATTCAATGATTCTGATAGTATCGAAGTAAAGGAAAGAAGGCCATTTTTTTACTTTATGTTTTTTAAAGTGCATTTTCATGCTGTTTTACGTTTGTTTGTTTGAATGGTGTTTTACGTCATTTCAGCACATTTTAGGACATATATGATGGTCGATTTTTTTTGTGGTAGAGGCAGACCAACTCACATTTCCTGGGTAGAACCAGTACTGTATACCTTCCACAATCCATAAGAATCGACACTTTCTCACTTAAAGTAGAGCTCCCAGTGTGATTTGAAACCGCAGCGTTATAATGATAATGTATACAAATATAAAAAGGGCAACCGAACATCTCCATAACTCAGTGTGTCCGTGGGACACAAATGTCCCCACTGAAAACAATTCATGGAAAACTGTACAATGCAAGAATATTCATAAATAATGTTGATTTTGATGCAAAATCGATATGCACTTCTTGACATCATAGATAAACATCATGTTAAGTACGAAACAAGTGGTTAAAAACTGTGGTAGGAGATAGACACACAAACTTAAGTTTTCAGGACAGACTGAAATGACTAACACCATATGCCTCCTAACCGTTCGATGGTAAATAATAAACATTTACGGTACACAATGTCTTAAATATTATCTTTCAAGACTAAGTAAAAAATATTTAACAAGTCAGATATCAAAGTGAACTATTTATTTGATTTAAACGTTTTATTTCAAATATTTACATCAATACATCCAATATATAAAGGGTATCCCTATTACATATAAGAAATCTGCGGATTCACATGTCTCGCCTACAGGGGTGGGACTTAAAAATAAAAGATAAATGTTGCTTAAATGAAAGCTTGTAAACATTTTAATAACTAAAAGCATTGGAGTTTGCTGATATGACATTTAATTGCATTTGTTTAAAAACAAAATGCCGTTCTATAATTTTTTTTTAAAAAAATCAAAAAAATCGTAAGCCCCAAAAAGTAGGTTAAGGTCATAGATGAAATCCATGCATCCAAAAAGATGCACTACCCAAGACACAACTATGTCAAAATAGAATGTTTTGTCTTCCAAAGATTAAGCTATAAACTAGGTTTAAAGCATCTAGTGCATAATACAGTTAATGAGAAAGTGATGCAAATGTAACAATTAAAGTTATCTGCCCAAAGGAGGGTCAACGTCACATCCACATTTCCTGTGCAATATACCACTCAAGATACTACTATAAGCAAAGTTTGAAAGGTCTAGTGCATAGTTTTTATCAAGTTGCGATGTACCACCCAAGATACAACTATAAGCAAAGTTTGAAAGGTCTAGTGTATACGGTTTGTGAGAAAATGACCTAAACGCAAAACTTGAATGTTGATGTCTTTGCCGCCGCTGCCGCCGTAAAAGCAACACCTATGTCTCTTTTTTCTTCGAAAAGGCGAGACAAACAAATTAAATTGCATCATACAATAATTATTTTTATTTATTAAAGGCACGAACGGCATTTTTGAAGTATTTATCAAGTATTAAAATTAGCACCTTGATTCATTAATCAAGTATCACTTTACACCTGCTTGCATATTACATTTAAATCAAAAGTTATAAAATTTTGGAGTTGTTTTTTTGTGGTGGAGGCAGACCACCCACTTTTTCTGGGTAGAACCAGTACTATACACCTGCCGCCATCTGTTATCCACAAACTTTATAATCCAATAAAATTCAGAAAACATCAATTTAATCCAATCAAGAAATTGGGAATGGTCGGTCAGATTAACAGAAACACATTTATATTTTCGCGTTAGCCCTTATTTGGAGCCACTCCAATGAACTGTCCAGTTAATGTTGCCATCGATCCACCTGTCAACAGTCAGACATGCATGTTGATAGGATATTGTGCTGAACTGGTGATCCTGGAAATTTCGGAATTAGAGTCCAAATAACCTTATTCCCTCAAGTCACAAATGTTACTAGACATGTTTTTCTTGAAGCTGATGCTATGCGGTTATTGCTGATTCACGATTCATAAAACAAGTTAAAATATAAACACTGTAGTATTATTCTATTCTTGTTCGTTTAAGTATTTCTGATTCGGTTGTTAATGTTATAAAAAGTTATTATAAATGTGACTAGACACTTGTTTCAATAAAATCCTCCCATATATTCTGTGACTTCAGTAACATTTTACAGCAAACTCCCAGCGTCTCAGGACATCAGGGACTCTGAAAATAAAAATGATACAGATTCTGTTTAACCATACATATTTTTGTTTCAACTTAAATAGGTAACAAGTTGGTGAGTTGAAATAGATGAAAACAGAATAAATAGTGACTACAGAATTATTTTTTCATAAGAATATGAATTGAACAGAACATGGTGGGAACACTGACCAGAAAAAATCTATATAACATGACCTTCTAATTTTACTTAATTTTTAAACATGATCACTGATGGTTTGAAATGCAGGACCAAAATACGGATACCGCCGGTTACTTTTCTTACCATTTTTTTGTGTTAAAAAAACCCGTTGAATTTATGCCTTATGCCTTACTCTTACTAATGAATATATTTCTATGGTTCTTTAACATGCTCGGAGGATATACCCCTGTTTAAATCCCAATCCAATAAGCGAGGCTGATGAATAAACAAGGCTGAGTGAGGGAAGGTGAATTGCCTGAAAACACAGACGAAACTCAGTGGCGCATGTGTGACTTGAACCCAGAAGCTCCAGATTGCTATCGGCCACCGTGCTATTGCTGGGCCATTCCAGCAAATTTTGTTAAGTCAGGCTCCTGGTTAGTGTAATATTTTAGAAGTAATACAAGGACTTTTTTATTTTGTTTGTTTCATTTTACATCCGTACTATGCACAATATGACCTACTTATGTGTCGATGTGCTGTAAAACACCTTTCATTATTTTTATTTTTAGTATAAACAAGAGGTCAATGACCTTGAAGCTCTACTGATTGATTTTGATTTCAGGAAGTAGTCGCTACAGACTTGTTTTTTGAAAATTATTTTTAGCCGTGGCGGCCATCTTGAATTTCCGGCCGACCTGAAATTTTGCTAGGATCAATTAGACATCAAGAGCAACATTCCTGTGAAGTTTCATGAAAATCCGTCTAGTAGTTTCACAGGAATAGTCGCTACAAGTTTTCATTATATAACTCTATGTAAACAAAGATGGCCACTGACAGCCATGTTTAACGTCGAATCAAAATAATGTTTGACTCTGATAACCATCATGTCATGCTGATCATTTTACAAAAAGTCCCATATCAATATCACTTATAGTTTTCAAGACGTAGTCGCTACAAACTTCTTTTTTAAAAAATCTAATTTTAGCTGTGGCGGCCATCTTGAATTTCTGGCCGATCTGAAATTTTGCTAGGATCAATTAAACATTAAGAGCAACATTCCTGTAAAGTTTCATGAAAATCTGCCAAGTAGTTTCAAAGGATTAGTCGCTACAAGTTTTTACTATATAACTCTATGTAAACAAAGATGGCGGCTGGCAGCCATGTTTAACGTCGAATCAAAACAATTTTTGACAAGGACCAACTTCATGTCATGCTGATCATTTTAGAAAAAGTCCCATATCAATATCACTTATAGTTTTCAAGAAGTAGTCGCTACAAACTTGTATTTTTAGCCGTGGCGGCCATCTTGAATTTCCGGCCGACCTGAAATTTTGCTAGGATCAATTAGACATCAAGAGCAACATTCCTGTGAAGTTTCATGAAAATCCGTCAAGTAGCTTCAGAGGAGTAGTTGCTACAAGTTTTCATTATATAACTCTATGTAAACAAAGATGGCCGCTGGCAGCCATGTTTGTCGAATCAAAACGATTTTCGACAAGGACCAACATCATGTCATGCTGATCATTTTAGAAAAAGTCCCATATCAATATCACGTATAGTTTTCATGAAGAAGTCGCTACAAACTTGTTTTTAAAAACCTATTTTTAGATCTGGCGGCCATCTTGGATTTCACATCAACATGAATTTTTGCTAGGATCAACTAGACTTCATGGGGCAACATTTCTGTAAAGTTTCAAAATCCATTCAGTAGTTTCAGAGGAGAAGTCGCTACAAAAAAAAGTTTACGGACAGACGGACAGACGGACGACACAGACGGACGACGGACGCCGCACCACGGCATAAGCTCTGCTGATCTCTGATCAGTAGAGCTAAAAATCTGAGACTAAGTGCACAATGTCACATATTTTGCAAAAAATATACATTGATAAATTCAAAGATTTTTTGAAGCTGGGCTTTCCTACACACTGGCTTACACAAGGCTCTTGATGTAGTTATACTGTGAGACTGGGAAATATGACTTGGTGAAAACAGTCTGGCTGTGGTAACACACTGCCTCTAAGCAGACCTGAAAAAAACGTATTGTTCCATTTATTTTTAATATAAGTATGTTCAACTTTCTCACTGCTATCAATGCCAGCTTTCCACAACATTTTACTTAAAACACAACTGGAACTGAATGTGGTACTTTCTGGATACTGTCTAAAATGTAAGTCACAGACACAGGTGGCATTCATGAACAAATAGAACTTTCAAGGTTTAAATATATTTTCATCACTGACATCAATCATTCATCAGTCATGTGATCGGTAAAAATGATCAGAATTTAAGTTTATATACAGTACAGCTCACGCGAAACCCACACTTTACTCGATTCGCCTAGATTGATGCTATCGACTGACGCGTGGATCTGAGTGTTTGGACTCGGCGAATCCATGTTGCGAAAGTATGCCATTGTCGAGACACTCGGAGTGATCAAACACTCCGAGTTGCTAAGCGTAGAATCCAATTAACCACGAGTGCACACCTGTGGAAATTTATTATTTGGAATAAAAAGAAAATCTGAATTTTCCGACAACTTTTCAACTTGTCCGACAGCGCACTTGAAAAAGCAATCAGTTGCCAGAAAAAGTACAAACAATGAGACGACGAGTGCATCTTTTCTGTGCAAAGTTGACACGACTGATAAATACAAAGAATAAATTTCGTAACAAATACGTATTTCAAACTTTTAATGCATTTAATCACAAGTTTTGTTCAAAAGTCACAGTTTTTCAACCGACATAAATACCCATTATCATTGGCCATACATGTATAAGGTGGCACTAACCACGGGTTTATGACCCGGAATTCTATTTTAATAAGAAACAGTAAAATAGTAAACAAGAGGTCAATGACCTTGAAGCTCTACTGATTGATTTTGATTTCAGGAAGTAGTCGCTACAAACTTGTTTTTTTTGAAAAAATATTTTTAGCCGTGGCGGCCATCTTGAATTTCCGGCCGACCTGAAAATTTGCTAGGATCAATTAGACATCAAGACCAACATTCCTGTGAAGTTTCATGAAAATCCGTCAAGTAGTTTCAGAGGAGTAGTCGCTACAAGTTTTCATTATATAACTCTATGTAAACAAAGATGGCCGCTGCCGGCCATGTTTAATGTCAAATCAAAATAATTTTTGACAAGGATCAACATCATGTCATACTGATCATTTTAGAAAAAGTCCCATATCAATATTACTTATAGTTTTCAAGAAGTAGTCGCTACAAACTTGAATTTTGAAAATCTAGTTTTAGCCATGGCGGCCATCTTGAATTTCCGGCCGACCTGTAATTTTGCTAGGATCAATTAGACATCCAGAGCAATTTTCCTATAAAGTTTCATGAAAATCCGTCGAGTAGTTACAGAGGAGTAGTCGTTACAAGTTGTTACTAGATAACTCTATGTAAACAAAGATGGCCGCTGACAGCCATGTTTAACATCGAATCAAAACGATTTTCGACAAGGACCAACATCATGACATGCTGATCATTTTAGAAAAAGTCCCATATCAATATCATTTATAGTTTTCAAGAAGTAGTCGCCATAAACTTGTTTTTTCGAAAATGTATTTTTAGCCGTGGTGGCCATCTTGAATTTCCAGCTGACCTGAAATTTTGCTAGGATCAATAAGACATCAAGAGCAACATTCCTGTGAAGTTTCATGAAAATCCGTCAAATAGTTTCAGAGGAGTAATCGCTACAAGTTTTCATTATATAACTCTATGTAAACAAAGATGGCCACTGGCAGCCATGTTTAACGTCGAATCAAAATAATGTTCGACTCGGATAACCATCATGTCATGCTGATCATTTTAGACAAAGTCCCATATCAATATCACTTATAGTTTTCAAGAAGTAGTCGCTACAAACTTATTTTTTAAAACCTATTTTTAGTTTTGGCGGCCATCTTGGATTTCACATCAACATCAATTTCTGCTAGGATCAACTAGACTTCATGGGCAACATTTTTGTAAAGTTTCATGAAAATCCATTCAGTAGTTTCAGAGTTGTCGCTACAAAAAAAAGTTTACGGACAGACAGACGGACATACACAAAATCAGGCTTTGTGTGACTAAAACTTGTGTGTCTGTTTTTTGTGTGTACGTTCATACTTTGTGAGACTGTTTTTGACATTTTGTGTGTCATTTTTACCATTTGGACACATTTTAGTCACACAAGCTCCCCTTCCCTTCTGTGACTGCAATTTTTTATTGCTTTAAATGAAGAAACAGACTATTTCCTGCGCATAGAGACATACTTGCTTGTGTGTCAGTCACACAAGAAAAAAAAGTCACACAAGTATACTTTATACATAAAAAAAGACACACAAGGCCCTCCTGTAAACTCGGACGGACGGACGGACAGACGACGGACGCCGCACCACGGCATAAGCTCTGCTGATCTCTGATTCTGCTGATCTCTGATCAGTCGAGCTAAAAACTTGTTACAAATAACAATTAATTAATAATATAATTACAGTTTCCATTACAATAATTACTAACAGAATTGTATGTTCAGTCGCCGCAAAGCCGGTAATAGGAACCGTCATGTAATTATCGTAACCCAGAATACATAATCCGGCAATCAAATTTTCCCACATCCGCTTTTCCAAAAACGAAAGTAAAACTGTCTTCTGCTTTGAATTTTTTCTAAAGTTATTGAATAATTATGCATTAAAATGACGGCAATTAGAAGAAGTTGCACCTTTTACCTGGGCAGTTTCAACTCGGCGAACTCCGACTTTGTCTACGCGAAGTATCGTGGCGTAAGTGCGCCGAGAGCTTTTCACGTAGCTGATCCCACACCGAGTAGTTTTATCATCCAAACTGCGCATAAGTATGCGATTTGTAAATTCCTCACTCGGCGTGAAAGAGTAAAGTGTGGGTTTCGCGTGAGCTGTACTGTATATGAACCACCACTATTTCATATGTTTCAACGTTAAACACTTGTCCTACAGTAATTTAAAAATGTATTTACTTACACAAATCCCTACACAGGCTACAGTACAATCCATGCCATGACTCATTTGCTTGCAGGTCTCCAGAAATTGGACAGCCCGACACCCGTCAAAATTGAAGTTGGGCTTGTAACAAATTCCATGCAGGTAGCCTGTCGGGCTAGTCCAAAAGAAAAAAAACACTGCCTGTGTATAACAAACACGCGCCAGTGAGGCATCTGTAATAAAACATCCCCCACTGTGTTTCATAATCTGTTAATTGCACTCGCTTAGGTAATTCAACAAGAGCATCAAGAATTGCAGGGCAATCCATTGTTCCCCACCGGCCCAGACAACATTTTCCAGACATTTTCTATGATGGAGATCAAAGATCAAGTTCAAGGTCACAATGACCTTATTTTGGTATGCGACACACCGCTATCCCAAGATGTATTCACACACCAAGTTTGGTGTCTCTAAGTGTTATAGTATTGAAAATACGGTCCGGACAAGCATTTTCTATGACAGAGGTCACAGGTCAAGGTCAAGGTCACAGTGACATTATTTTGGTATGTGACACACTGCTATCCCAAGATGTATTCAAATATCAAGTTTGGTATCTCTAAGTGTTATAGTATTGAAAATATGGTCCGGACAAGCCTTTTCTATGATAGAAGTCACAGGTCAAGGTCACAGTGACCTTATTTTGGTACGCGACACACCGCTATCCCATGATGTATCCACATATCAAGTTTGGTATCTCAGAGTCTTATAGTATTGAAAATATGGCCCGGACAAGCATTTCGGAAGGACGGACGGACATCCTAATATTTTGGGTTTAGGTGGCTACACCATTGTTTTCCCTATTGTCTAAGCCTCATAAACCCAAAAATAGTCACATAAACCTACGGAATGAATAGAATTTACAGAACTTTACTATTTTTCTTATAGCCCCATAACCCCAATCTGTTAGCTCGGACGGACGGACGGACAGGGCGCAAACCTAGTCCCCCCGGGACCGGTGGGGGACTAGAAAAACACAGGGCTAGTGGATTTTCATGACCCACTAGACCTGGGCTAGGGCTAGTCCCTAAAAAATGTTTTTTGGAGACCTGACTTGGTGTTTGTAAATTACGCACTCACTCAAGTCAGTCATGTACAACCTGGAATTATATACAATCATGATGATTGTAACACCGTTTCGATACAGGCCTAACAATTTAATTCCACTCCTGTAAATAATCGATCGATCTATGTGTGTACATATCTTGCGTCAGCATAATTTGACCTTTGAATACACAACGTGTCTGAGCTATTTTCAGCACATCGTTTGAACTGTGAATGGAAATACAACAGTTCAATTCAATTCACAATTTAGTTTCAGTAACAGTGTGAACCTGTTGTCATTATGATATTTTAACTTGTCCAGGGAGAAGTGGGGTTAATGGCGTGTGGCTGACTGGCCCTAGACTGAGTGTCTGTCTCGCCGCCATTTTGAATAGCCTCTGAAAGAGTGAAATGCAGGTACTAACTTTCAAAACGGTCACGAAAAATGTATAGTCATGAAATTGAAAGAAATTTTCAGAAAAGGTAGAACAGGTAATGATCTTCAACTCCTGACAATTTCAACAATATTTAAGAATTTTCTGTACTCATTTTGAAACACTGGCAATTTCGAAGAAAACTAAAACTTGTTTTTTTCTATCTTCGCATTTGTACCGCGATTTCCGACTATGATATCTCTATCAAATCTGTCAACACGATTGTTTGATGGATCTCCAACATATTAACTTACTTCTGATATGATTTGTTTTCTCTGTCATCCAGTATAAGCACTAAACTGGAGTTTTTAAAGAGGACTCTAAAATCCGCGCATGCTTGCAAAATGGGAAATACGTTGCCTCCAACACTAATTATTTATGTTTGAGTTATGCGGTCTAGGCAAGTGAAATGATTCAGCAGAGCCCCTACTGTATCCTTGGCAAACAGGTGGTAATCTATGCACACCTTTGTCTGCAAAATATTAGTTTTGATTTAATTAAACTTTTTTTAATCATTACGTTCATTACATGCACATTTGAATATAAATAATTTGATTACCGTGATATTTAATTGAAACCTTTTATCACATTATATCATGGTAACTATCAAAGGCCGTTCGCGAGTAGAAGAGATTATTATGTACCACAGACATCCTTTTTGCAAACCATGCAATTATTTTCATCAAAGACTACATGTATTATTTTTTTTTACCACTTTTTTTTTTTTTTTTTTTACACATCCTAATTCAATGAAGTTCGTTTTGTTTTATCCATAGCCACCTAAAACGTCTTAGAAGAAATCCTATTTTTCAGACATTCAAGTGTCGAAAACTCTGTCATGAATGATTGAATGATTGGTTTTCGAAAGGAACCAAGCTCTCATGTATATTGTGACCTACTTTCTCGGACATTTCATTATACAGTTATTCCCCTTTGACACTTATAAAATTTAAATATTTCTACATAACTTCGATTAGACGGAGGGATATAGAATTGCCATTGTCCATCTGTCCTTCCCATAACTTTGGTAATGCCTCATTCGATTTCAATTATATTTTGCACAAATGTTTGTGTTAACGAGGCCAAATTATAGCATATTTCAGAAAGTCAAGGGCAATAACTCCGGTGTAAATGGTCCAATCTTGCTGCTGGTTGTCGAACTCGTCCGAGCTTTCATTGATATCAGCAATTTGGTAGAGTTTGGTAAAGATCGGATGAAAAATGAAGGCCCTATAATGTTAATGAGGCAAAATATTGCAATTTTACCTAGATCAAGGGCCATAACTCTGGTATGACTGGTTAGAACTGGCTGTTTTTTTCAACTCGTCCGAGCTTTCACTGATATCAACAATCTGCTAAAGTTTGAATAAGATCATATGAAAAATGAAGGCCCTATCATGTTAACGAGGTGAAAGTTAACAGACAGACAACGGACAACTCGCCATCCCATAAGCTCTGGCCAGTAGAGCTAATAACACTAGTTTTCACCCTTTATCTCGAAAATCACGCTATTTTCCACCCCCACTTTATCTCGCAATCCACACTATTCTTCCCCCTATCGAAGGGCCTGGGCCTCTTCCCTATTTCTGAAAAAAGAAGTCCTGTTAACAATAATTAAATTGTATGAATAATGGGCCTTAGTTTAGTGCATAGTGAATATGAAATTGGAACACATAATGATGACTGCAGGTTTTGACAATTAATAGGGGGAAATACAGTCACTAGATAAAATGAGTTAAACATGGCCAAGGCCACTGCCAAGGGTTGTCTCGCCTATGGGTTCCAGTTCATTCACAAGAAGGGGGAAAGGGTTACTATAACGCGGTGCAACAAATAATTAACCAGTTCCAGATATATTACTGTGAATATCCAGGGTTTGATACTAACTTTTTTATGAAAGGGGCAACAGGACCCTCGACTTTTAGAATCAAAGGGCCCTTCCCAATTTGTAACGGCCGACACATTTTAATGGGTCAGCAGGTCTCCCAACTTATAGGTTTAAAGGCCTAGTGTACGCGCCTCGGACACCCTGGCCACAGTTAGTGTCAAACCCTGATATCTACAACACATAAAGCATTAGCTTGAACAGCATTCTCCCCCATCACCCACTCCCCGCCCCGCCTCACACATACACACACACAAACAGATAAGACGCTACTTACAGTTCAATAGCTTTATTCCAGTTGATAACATATCCAGACAGAATGAAAGACTCAATATTAACTATATGCACATTCCCACGCTCTGTTCCTATATACAACCATTTACTTTGAAAAGACAGCTGACAATGAGTTATCCTGAAATGAGACAACAGAAAACAATCTACAAATATCAAGAACAACATTATAAAAATCTTTCATGGGTATCCGGTGAAGATTGGGAATTCCAGAATGAGGTATAATTAACAGTTAAATGGAGGGTTGGAATTTCCCTATCAAAACTGGATGCCCATGATTAATTATTTTTCTTGCATATCATTTACATTCTGCACGTCGATGTCGCCAACTATAAATGTTTTGCATGTTTATTTACACAATGACGTCATGCAACTTTCATTGTTGATATCAGTGCACGACTTTTATCTTCCCCCATGTGTAAGATCAGGCTTTCCATCATCCATGCAAAATGCAGATTACCTTATCCGGTATGCAAGAACTATCATTATACTTGGCAAATTTCTTGATGGCCTAACAGGAGCACCTTAACCACACATAAAACCTCCTTGCTTAGCAATTGGTGGAACAACCTTAAGCATTAACAGTTGATAGGTCAAACTCAAAAACTATAAAGAAAATAATGTTTGTATCAGGCTCACTGTGACATTAACCACTTCTTAACAACCTTAATTGGAACATACAAGCTTGCAAAAATATAAGCACTGCAGAACTTAAAATAGTGTATAGACACCATTTCTGCAAATACAAGTTTTAAAACTTCAAAGTGGTAATTGAAAATCAAGTCATTACTCCCCAGATCACTGCCAAATTTTATCACAAGAACAGGATGCAAAAAGCTAATTCACGTAAACGACAATTATATTTTAAAACTTTGATTTATCCATTATGTACATGTACAACACTTTCAATGTCTACAAAGTGTTATTTCACTGTTTTCGTTCCCCGCTAAAACATACTTTTTTTTTTTTAATTAACGTTTCCCAGTATTTCATTGCTATGTGTATAATAACTAGTATATTAATCCAAAAAGACTTTAAAGTATGAATAACAGCGGTAGAATAAGACAATACAATATGAAAAATGTTATAAATACCGTTCTCTCTGGAATCTGAGGGAATGTACTATTTCGGGTCTCTTCTGTCGGAAATTCCATAAATGAAGACTATCATCTGAACACAAGGTAACCAAAGCACCCTGAAATAATGGCGTCATTGTGAATTGTGCTGACATCGCAAGGAATATACTGCCATGCGTCATACTTTTATTTACAGGATGTTTGTTCGAATGGTGTTTTGCATCATTTTTGGCACGTTAGGCCATACATGACTTGATTTCTTATGTGATAGCGGCAGGCTCCTTAATTGTCATGGGTAGAACCAGTACCGTATGCTTCCCATTATCCGTAAGAATAGACACTTGACCAATCGAGCTCTCAGTGGGTTTTGAACCCCAAGCGGTGAGAGGCACGGAAGTTTTAGAAGCAATGTCTTTACTATCTCGGCCACAGATGCCCTTTTATTTACAGGAGCCTTGACTCGAATCAACAACAATTTAAAAACAGTTTTTTTTACAAGATGATCAATGGTCCTGAATTGCTCACCTGATGACCTTGTCTAATGCAGACGCTTGCAATTGTAACAGTTCAAGTGGGTGAAATAAAAAAGTCTGGTTACTTGAGAGAATTATTTTCAATTGTTTTCCTTATAAATCGATGTAAAACTGTGACCCTCAGGGCAGGGCCAAATTTAACACAGGGTCGCCATTCAAACTAACTTGGTAGAGTACCACAAGTTATGGTGCATGCAAAATATTAGACTTCTTGCTCTTGTAGTTGCAGAAGATTTGTTTAAAGAATCTTCTACGTAATTCTTTAATACATAAAATGGTGGCCCCCATGCTGGAGCCAGACTTGACCCCAATGTCACCATTTTAACGAACTTGGTACAGGACCATAAACTGATGAAACATGCCATATATATAGGCTTAAAGCCTGGTAGATTGGGATATTAAGAAGATTTTCACGTTTCCCCTATATATATATATATAAAGCTATACCCTCGGGACACAGCCATTTTTGACCCTGGAGACTTTATTTGAACACACAATAGTGTAGGAGTTGGTGATCATTAATCAAGAACAAGAAGCACAGCCAGTTGGTGGACACTCGACTTTTGAAGCCTTTTCTATTGATTGGGAAGCCAAGTTGACAAGCATAGTTCAGCTTAATGGCATAACAGAATTATGGCACTTTTCTCTCTGAGTTCTTCACATAACAGTGAATAAATGTGTAAAGTTTCATTGAATTCTTCAAGGGGATTTTGAGATACCGTATAATCCCTAATAAACGTCCCCGGGGGCGTAACATTTTTGAAAAGCGGGTCGTTTATCTGAGACCAAAAATACATAATTTAACTTTTAAATCAGACATTATTTAATGATTTTCTTTACCAAGAAAACCAAAGTCTGCACGTCAATCAATCAATTAATGCATCGAATTTTTTGTGTTCCAGTGTTAATGAAACAGTTAACTTGCATCTTTTGGTAAGTTTTAAAAACACGTTTCTGAAAAAATGGTGGGGGGAGCGTTTATTAGGCGAGGGGTATTTATTAGAGATTATACGGTAGATGAAAATTTTAAATTTTAAAAAAAAGTTGACAAGCTTAAATTCAAAACTTCAACCAATTTCTCAAAGTATAAATGGGAAAATTTTGTTGAAGGCATAATGTCCGAATCAATTCTAAAATGTACGTTATTTTCCAGTTGTTATCGTACCAACAATAAAATGCCTTCAAAGATGGTAATGATAAATACTACTGAATAGCCACTTTCTATTGAGGTACATTGGATGCATCTCCACCTACTTGAAAAGCAGGGCTCAAATTTAAGCTGGCATACTGGCAAAATGCAAGTGACATTTTCAGAATGCCAGTTAAACTTTGCAAGTACTGGCAAAAATGTTCAAGTGCATCAAAATACCTTACGTGTCTAATTTAGAATACCATGTCTGCTTTTTTTTTAGAACATATGCTTTCATATCAATCAGGTTAAGTTTTCCTGATATGTCTTTGTATTTGTATGACACATATGGAATCTAGCATGTTTGCTAATGAATATGAATCTGGAACACATAATGATGACTACATGATCATCTTGTGCTTTTTACTTATTTGTTACATATTTGTACTTACACAACCGTAGAATTTGCAAGTAACTTTTTCGTTTTGCCAGTTACAAACAAGAGGTCAATGACCTTGAAGCTCTACTGATAGATTTTTGATAGCTAGGTCAACATTCCTGTGAAGTTTCATGAAAATCCATCAAGTAGTTTCATAGGAGTAGTCACTACAAGTTTTCATTATATAACTCTATGTAAACAAAGATGGCCACTGCCGGCCATGTTTAATGTCAAATCAAAATAATTTTTGACAAGGATCAACATCATGTCATACTGATCATTTTAGAAAAAGTCCCATATCAATATTACTTATAGTTTTCAAGAAGTAGTCGCTACAAACTTGAATTTTGAAAATCTAGTTTTAGCCATGGCGGCCATCTTGAATTTCCGGCCGACCTGAAATTTTGCTAGGATCAATAAGACATCGAGAGCAATTTTCCTATAAAGTTTCATGAAAATCCGTCGAGTAGTTACAGAGGAGTAGTCGTTACAAGTTGTTACTAGATAACTCTATGTAAACAAAGATGGCCGCTGACAGCCATGTTTAACATCGAATCAAAACGATTTTCGACAAGGACCAACATCATGACATGCTGATCATTTTAGAAAAAGTCCCATATCAATATCATTTATAGTTTTCAAGAAGTAGTCGCCATAAACTTGTTTTTTGAAAATGTATTTTTAGCCGTGGTGGCCATCTTGTTTTTCCGGCCGACCTGAAGTTTTGCTAGGATCAATTAGACATCAAGAGCAGCATTCGTGTGAAGTTTCATGAAAATCCGTCAAGTAGTTTCAGAGGAGTAGTCGCTACAAGTTATCATTATATAACACTATGTAAACAAAGATGGCCGCTGCAGCCATGTTTAACGTCGAATCAAAATAATTTTAATATTTTTAACGAATTATAAATCATGTCATACTGATCATATTAGGAAAAGACGCATATCAATAACACTTGTAGTTTTCAAGAAGTAGTCCACACAAACTTGTATTTTGAAAATTTATTTTTAGCCGTGGCGGCCATCTTGAATTTCCGGCCGACCTGAAATTTTGCTAGGATCATTTAGACATCAATAGCAACATTCCTGTGAAGGTTCATGGAAATCCGCCGAGTAGTTTCAGAGGAGTAGTCGCTACAAGTTTTTACTAAATAACTCTGTTTTTACTAAATAACTCTATGTAAATAAAGATGGCCGCAGCCATGTTTAACGTTGAATCAAAACGATTTTCGACAAGGACCAACATCATGTCATGCTAATAATTTTAGAAAAAGTCCCATATCAATATCACTTAAGAGTTTTAAAGAAGTAGTCGCTACAAACTTGTTTTTTAAAAATCTATTTTTAGATTTTGCGGCCATCTTGGATTTCACATTAACATGAATTTTTGCTAGGATCAACTAGACTTCATGGGCAACATTTCTGTAAAGTTTCATGAAAATCCATTCAGTTGTTTCAGAGGAGTAGTCGCTACAAAAAAAAAGTTTACGGACGGAAAGGCGGACAGACGGACGCCACACCACGGCATAAGCTCTGCTGATCTCTGATCAGTCAAGATAAAAATGCTACTGGCGAAATGTCAAGTCCAAATTGTCGCTAAATTTGAGCCTTGAAAAGTGAAGTTTATTTGAAATTAAATATCAAATGAATGTAACTACTGACTTATAAATGCCTACCTCATTGACCAGGAAGATGTAACTACCGACTTATAAATGCCTACCTCATTGACCAGGAAGATGTAACTACTGACTTATAAATGCCTACCTCATTGACCAGGAAGATGTAACTGACTTATAAATGCCTACCTCATTGACCAGGAAGATTAACTACCGACTTATAAATGCCTACCTCATTGAACAGGAAGATGTTACTACAGACTTATAAATACCTACCTCATTGACCAGGAAGATGTAACTACCGACTTATAAATGCCTACCTCATTGAACAGGAAGATGTAACTACCGACTTATAAATACCTACCTCATTGACCAGGAAGATGTAACTACTGACTTATAAATGCCTACCTCATTGACCAGGAAGATGTAACTACCGACTTATAAATGCCTACCTCATTGACCAGGAAGATGTAACTACTGACTTATAAATGCCTACCTCATTGACCAGGAAGATGTAACTACTGACTTATAAATGCCTACCTCATTGACCAGGAAGATGTAACTACTGACTTATAAATGCCTACCTCATTGACCAGGAAGAAGTTACTGACTTATAAATGCCTCCCTCATTGACCAGGAAGATGTAACTACTGACTTATAAATGCCTACCTCACTGACCAGGAAGATGTAACTACTGACTTATAAATGCCTACCTCACTGACCAGGAAGATGTAACTACTGACTTATAAATGCCTACCTCATTGACCAGGAAGAAGTTACTGACTTATAAATGCCTACCTCATTGACCAGGAAGATGTAACTACTGACTTATAAATGCCTACCTCACTGACCAGGAAGATGTAACTACTGACTTATAAATGCCTACCTCATTGACCAGGAAGAAGTTACTGACTTATAAATGCCTACATCATTGACCAGGAAGATGTAACTACTGACTTATAAATGCCTACCTCATTGACCAGGAAGAAGTTACTGACTTATAAATGCCTACATCATTGACCAGGAAGATGTAACTACTGACTTATAAATGCCTACCTCATTGACCAGGATGTAACTACCGACTTATAAATGCCTACCTCATTGACCAGGAAGATGTAACTACTGACTTATAAATGCCTACTTCATTGACCAGGATGTAACTACCGACTTATAAATGCCTACCTCATTGACCAGGAAGAAGTAACTACTGACTTATAAATGCCTACCTCATTGACCAGGAAGAAGTTACTGACTTATAAATGCCTCCCTCATTGACCAGGAAGATGTAACTACTGACTTATAAATGCCTACCTCATTGACCAGGAAGAAGTTACTGACTTATAAATGCCTCCCTCATTGACCAGGAAGATGTAACTACTGACTTATAAATGCCTACCTCACTGACCAGGAAGATGTAACTACTGACTTATAAATGCCTACCTCACTGACCAGGAAGATGTAACTACTGACTTATAAATGCCTACCTCATTGACCAGGAAGAAGTTACTGACTTATAAATGCCTACCTCATTGACCAGGAAGATGTAACTACTGACTTATAAATGCCTACCTCACTGACCAGGAAGATGTAACTACTGACTTATAAATGCCTACCTCATTGACCAGGAAGAAGTTACTGACTTATAAATGCCTACATCATTGACCAGGAAGATGTAACTACTGACTTATAAATGCCTACCTCATTGACCAGGAAGAAGTTACTGACTTATAAATGCCTACATCATTGACCAGGAAGATGTAACTACTGACTTATAAATGCCTACCTCATTGACCAGGATGTAACTACCGACTTATAAATGCCTACCTCATTGACCAGGAAGATGTAACTACTGACTTATAAATGCCTACTTCATTGACCAGGATGTAACTACCGACTTATAAATGCCTACCTCATTGACCAGGAAGATGTAACTACTGACTTATAAATGCCTACCTCATTGACCAGGAAGAAGTAACTACTGACTTATAAATGCCTACCTCATTGACCAGGAAGAAGTAACTACTGACTTATAAATGCCTACCTCATTGACCAGAAAGAGAATCTGGAGTACAGCCACATCTGCTCCATGGTGGCAGTGAAGATCTACACCTGGCTGGCCAAATCTGGTACAGCTTGTTAAGGAAATATTCATAGATGAAGTATCATAATTATGTATATTCAAAACTATTGTATTCCACACATGCACGCACACACGCACACACACACACACACACACCAGCTAGGAATTGAATTGAACTGGGGTTTTAAGACGCACCAACACATGAAAGGTTATATGGCGCCTAACAGGAATGAACATGCCAGGCTCATCCTCCATGTACAGCGAGATAAAATATGGAGAATGGGCCTAGAACCTTCTCACCCTGAACTGCAGAGTTGCTGCAAATTCTATTGTAGACACTCCATTTACGCTGGAGCCACGTTATAGTTTTTCTGCCACTGCTCTAGTGATATGAGCGAGATGGCACCTGAAACAATGCAGGGGTCATGATGAAGACCTGAAATAAGCATGAACAAAAAATGATAAAATGAACATAAATTTGGGGGGTTCTACCCCTCTGCCTTCCCATCCAACGGGATCTGCAGAGGCCCTATTATTTGCCCCGTAACTAAACGGGGCCCCGGAACCACACGGGGCACACTAGCTAGGAAATACAACAAGAGCTGTCGGAGAACAGCGCAGCTCGACTATTCGATTTTTCGGAGAATAATAAATTTATAGCTAGTATATACCATCAGAAAACAAGGCTACAACAATGTGGGGTGGGGTTGGGAGCACAACATAACTATGTGTAAGAATTGACCAAAACTACACAGAAATATGTAAAAAAAATATTTAAAAAAAATATATATCGAGTTTGAGTGGGGTGCAGGGTGGGTGTGGGAGAGAGGCGGGGGTGGATGGTGGGGGGAGTGGGGGTGTTGAGAGGAACATATATGTGTAAGAAGCTATGTAATAATTCACCAAAACAACACAAAAATATGAAGATTTTTTTTTTTTAAAAATCGAGTTTGAGTGGGATGGGGTAGAGGTGTGGGGTGGGGAGGGCAACAAGTGTAAGAATTGACTAAAACAACAAAGAAATATGTAAAAAAAAAAATAATAATAATTCAAGTGGGGTGGGGTGAGAGGCAGGGGGTGAGGGGAGAGGCGGGAGTGAGTTGGGGGGGGGGGGGGGGGGGGGGGGGGGAGGGTGCAACATATATGTGTAAGAATTGACTAAAACAACAAAGAAATATGTAAAAAAGTTATAGTGTGGTGTAGGAGGTTGGGGGGGGGGGGGGGGGGGGGGGGGGGGGGGGGGGGGGGAGAGAGAGGTGGGGGTAGGAGGGGGCAACATATATGTGTAATAATTGACAAAAGTAACACAGAAATATGTAAAAAAAAAAATAGTTTCAAGTGGGGGTGGGGGATGGGGGGTGGGGGAGAGCTGGGGGAGAGGGGGGAGAGGGTGCAACATATATGTGTAAGAATTGACTAAAACAACAAAGAAATATGTAAAAAAAAAAAAAAGTTTCAAGTGGGGTGGGGGGGGGGGGGGGAGAGGGGGGAGTGGGTTGGAAGGGGGAGGGGGGGTGGCAACACATGTGTGTAAGAATTGCTAAAACAACAAAGAAATATGTAAACAAAAACAAAAACAAAGTTCCAAGTGTGGGGCGGGATGGGAGGATGGGCTGAGGGGGGGTTAAAACATTAAGTGTCAGAATTGATAAAAGCAACACAGAAATATGTAAAAACAAAACAAAAACAAAGTTCCAAGTGTGGGGCGGGATGGGGTGAGGGGGTGTTAAAACATATAAGTGTCAGAAAAAAAAATCAAGTGGGGGGGGGGGGGGGGGGGGGGGGGCAAGCGGGGAGGGTTGCAACATACATGTATAAGAACTGACAAAAGCAACACAGAAATATGTAAAAAAAAAAAAAAAAAAAAAAAATGTTTCAAGTCTTGGGCCGGATGGGGGTGGGGAGGTGATGGGGTGAGAGGCGTGGGGGTGGGGTGGTGGGTGCAGGGAGGGTTGCAACACATATGTGTAAGAATTGACAAAAGCAACACAGAAATATGTAAAAAAAAATAAAAAAAATTCAAGTGTGGGGCGTGGTGGGTGTGGTGATGGGGTGAGAGGCGGGGATGGGGGGGGGAGGGGGCGGGGAGGGTTGCAACATATATGTGTAAGAATTGACAAAAGCAACACAGAAATATGTAAAAAAAAAAAAAAATCAAGTGTGGGGCGTGGTGGGTGGTGTGATGGGGTAAGAGGCGGGGGGGCGGGGCTTGGGGGCGGGCGTGGGGGGTGGCGTTGAAACATATATGTGTAGGAATTGACAAAACCAACTCAGAAATATGTAAAAAAAAAAAAAAAAAAAAAAAGTGGGGGCGGGGTAGAGGGGGAGGGGGGTGGGGGGGGGATGGGAGAGGAGGGAGCCCATGCCCCAATATGGGTGAAGTAATAAGATGCATAATGCTATAACAAATCCCAAACCAAAATTATAGATATATACATGCTTACATGCAAACCTAGATCTGCCTTTATTGCACATTTTATGGGCCATCACAATTTGGGTTCCATGGGAGCCCAGAATTTGCAAAAGACAAAATTACTTATCCAACCCTTTACAACATACTATAAGGGAACCAATTCCAAAATTTAGTTCAGCTAGGACAAGAAATGTAAGAGATATAGACCTGTAAACACAGCTTACACACAAAATTTGATGTGAAACAGACACATTTTAAGGGCTATCAGAATTTGGGTTCCATGGGAGCCCAGGGGTTACAGGAACCAAAATTACTTAAGCAGCCCTTAAGATAATGCTATAAGGAAGCTAATGGCCAAATTTGATTGAGCTAGGGTCAGAATTTAAAGAGATATAGACTTGTAAACACAGCTTACACGCAAAATTTGATGTGAAATGGGACACATTTTATGGGCTATCATAATTTGGGTTCCATGGGAGCCCATGGGTTACAGGAACCAAAATTGCTTATGCAGTCATTAAGATAATGCTATAAGGAAGCCCATGGCCAAATTTGGTTGTGCTAGGATAAGAAATGTAAGAGATATAGACTTGTAAACACAGCTTACACGCAAACCTGAATGTGGGACGCCGACGCCGACGCCGACCCCGGGGTGATTACATAAGCTCTCTTATTCTTCGAATAGTCGAGCTAAAAAGGGCTCCCAAACACTTCATAGCCCTCCAACCGTAAAACGGATCTCAGAGTATATACCAAGGTCAGATGAGCAAACGCAACTGTTAAGGAGATGGATGGGCTATCTATTGTAAGATCTGACATTTAAATTCCTAACACATCAGGGTAACAAAACATATTTTTGTATACTCGTCCTACAATACCGTCCAATACGACAAGTGGCGTTGACATGTTACTCGGCCTTATAGGATGTTAACTCGTCCTGCTATGATTGCAAAAATTCTTAAGTCAAAGTATTCAGATAACGTCACGTAACACTATTATATAAATAAAACAAAGTGAAACATAATATGTTGCTTCCTTTTATTTAAATCAATGAAATTCATAAAACTTTGACTAGTATTACAGATGATCATATTCATATTCTGTATTTCACTACAGTCTGATCATGACCAGTTACTCTGGCCGACACCCCACGTTGATCTCATCTGACTCACTACCAGAGGCAGAGTCGGACTAGCTGTTGCCTCCTTCGTCTATATTTGCCTGTGGGGCCTGTGCACATTTGTCCTTTTGTATGGCTTGTCCCTTTCCCAAAACTTAGCCATTTTACAATACTTTTCTTTGGATTATATTTTACCACAGTTGGCCCATCTACCTTTATTCTTATTTATAGTCCTAGTGTAATAGTTGCATTATCAGATAAATATGACTTTTACTTATAAATTATTGTTTACAAAATAATAAAATAAACTCTTTAAATAATCATACATAGATAAGATTTCCCCTGCAAAAGTGTTACTTGTATTACATCAAATACCGTAACGTTTATTCAGGCTCCGTGAAACTGCAACAACGGCAGCCTCATTTTAGAATGTCCGAAAACGGAAATGCATCCATTTCCCAACATCCAGTTCACTTAAATTGCATTTTATCGCTGAATCAACAGTCACAACTAAATTCTGCATTTAATCGCTTAATAAACTGTGCAAGAACTATTTCCTTTGGAATTGTCCGAATTCGAAATTTCACTCGTCAATACGAGTGGACGAGTGGAATTTTCGTGGCCTGCTCATGTTTTGAAAACTAATAACTTTGCCAAATATAGGAAAGTATTTGAAAATAAGACGAGATTATTGATCAAGTTTCAAATGAGAGTATTTTTCCATGCGTGTGTAAGACAGAATTGTGATAATCTACCAATTACCAGTACAACTGCTATGTAGCCCCATGGGATCCTAACCAAAATAAGAAAATACTGACTGATTTTCAACAATAATGAAATAATATACTAAACAAAACACCAATTCATCAATTTATACTTTCAGAAATGACAAGTTATCTAAAGGGATTTCCTGATATCTCCTTAAGTACACATATAATTTACTGGCATTGCTAATGTATGCCCACATAGTTGGTTACTGATGTCTATCCAGTGACTGAAATCCCATATCATCAGTGGTCATGCTGGTCGGATGTGGCCAATACAATCATGAAATTAATTATGCCAATAACGACAAAAAACATGATGATAATGAAGAAGCTTTTATATGTTCTGCTCTATGTAGCTAATAGGAACAACTGACAAGGATCAGCAAAAATGAACAGCAGAAACTCTTCTGTTCTGATCATTAGCATGCTTGGTTCTTATATTTATATCAATGACAACAAATCAAGGAGTAAACAGTAGAAATTTTTCTGTGCTGATGCTAGGTTCTTATATTATCTAGGAGTAAACAGCAGAAACTTTTCTGTACTGACACTAGGTTCTTTTATTATCTATGAATACAAATCAAGGAGTAAACAGCAGAAACTATTCTGTACTGACACTAGGTTCTTTAATTATCTATGAATACAAATCAAGGAGTAAACAGCAGAAACTATTCTGTACTGATCCTAGGTTCTTATATTATCTAAGAATACAAATCAAGGAGTAAACAGCATAAACTCTTCTGTACTGATCCTAGGTTCTTATATTATCTAAGAATACAAACCAAGGAGTAAACAGCAGAAACTTTTCTGTACTGATGCTAGGTTCTTATATTATCTAAGAATACAAATCAAGGCGTAAACAGCAGAAACTTTTCTGTACTGATCCTAGGTTCTTATATTATCTAAGAATACAAACCAAGGAGTAAACAGCAGAAACTTTTCCGGCAGAAACTTTTCTGTACTGATCCTAGGTTTTTATATTATCTAAGAATACAAACCAAGGAGTAAACAGCATAAACTCTTCTGTACTGATGCTAGGTTCTTACAAACCAATGAGTAAACAGCAGGAACTCTTCTGTACTGATATAAGAATACAAAGTGTAAACAGCAGAAACTCTTCTGTACTGATGCTAGGTTCTTATATTATCTAAGAATATAAATCAAGGAGTAAACAGCAGAAGCTCTTCTGTACTGACACTAGGTTCATATATTATCTAAGAATACAAACCAAGGAGTAAACAGCAGAAACTCTTTTGTACTGATGCTAGGTTCTTATATAAGAACACAAATCAAGGCGTAAACAGCAGAAACTCTTCTGTACTGATGCTAGGTTCTTATATAAGAATACAAATCAAGGTGTAAACAGCAGAAACTCTTCTGTACTGATGCTAGGTTCTTATATTATCTAGGACTACAAACCAAGGAGTAAACAGCAGAAACACTGCTGTACTCAGATGCTAGGTTCTAATACTATATAGCACTGCAAATCAAAGTGTAAACAGCAGAAACTTTTCTGTACTGACACTAGGTTCTTATATTATCTAGGACTACAAACCAAGGAGTAAACAGCAGAAACACTGCTGTACTGATGCTAGGTTCTTATACTATAAAGCACTGCAAATCAAAGTGTAAACAGCAGAAACTTTTCTGTACTGACACTAGGTTCTTATATTATCTAGGACTACAAACCAAGGAGCAAACAGCAGAAACTCTTCTCTACTGATGCTAGGTTCTTGTATTATCTAAGAATACAAATCAAGGTGTAAACAGCAGAAACTTCTCTGTACTGATGTTAGGTTCCTATATTATCTATGAATACATTTCAAGGTGTAAACAGCAGAAACTTTTCTGTACAGAAGCTTGGTCCTTATATTATCTATGAATACAAATCAAGGTGTAAACAGCAGAAACTCTTCTGTACTGAACCCTTTTACTTAAATTTTCTAGGACTACACATCAAGGAGTAAACAACAGGAACTCTTCTGTACTGATGCAAGGTTCTAATACTGTCTATGAATACAAGCCAAAGACGTAAATAGCAGAATCTCTTCTGTACTGGTGCTAGGTTCTTATACTATATAGCACTAACAATCAAGGCATAAAAAGCAGGAGTTCTTCTGTACTGATGCTTGGTTTTTATATTGTCTATGAATACAAGCGAAAGACGCAAACAGCAGAAACTCTTCTGTACTGACGCTAGGTTCTTATATTATCTAGTACTACAAATCAAGGCGTAATTATGAGGAGAGATTGGCCAACATTCCCAGGCACTACGACAGTGTCTCCATAACAGCTGATCAATAAACCTTCAATGTCTATCTCTCTACATTCCAGAACATCATCTGAAGAAGAAATATTCTTAAATGCACGCCAATTATTTCAGTTCAGTACAATAATTTTACATGTTGTTCGATCTAACGGTGCCCGAAATATTATACATGATGCCCAATTTCGTGTGATGTTTTCACATTATACAGTTTCTGTACAGATAAATATTGATTGGCTGGAGCAAAAATCAAGGTTAGCGATGCACACTGACTCACTACTAATAAATTGGAAGGGCTTCCTTTTCATAACAACAATTTTATTTAATTTAATCAGCTTGAAGGCTCTCCAAGCATTAGCTAGTACGTCTTGTGTATTGTACATATTTGGAATCAGACGCTTTATATGTCGGTTAATGTATTTACTTTAAATGACTGAACACTAACATAGCATTACCACCTTATGTGACTGTGCAATAATATAACACTACCACCTTGTGTGTCTGTACAATAACATAACTACCACCTTATATAACTGTACAATGACACTACCACCCTATGTGACTGTACAATAACATTATACTAGAACACCGCTCTATAAGACTGTACAATAACATACCACTCACTACCAGTCTATAAGACTGTACAATAACATACCACTCATTACCAGTCTATAAGACTGTACAATAACATACCACTCACTACCAGTCTATAAGACTGTACAATAACATACCACTCACTACCACTCTATAAGACTGTACAATAACATACCACTACCACTCTATAAGACTGTACAATAACATACCACTACCACTCTATAAGACTACAATAACATAACACTACCACTCTATAAGACTGTACAATAACATACCACTACCACTCTATAAGACTGTACAATAACATAACTACCACCTTATATAACTGTACAATGACACTACCACCCTATGTGACTGTACAATAACATTATACTAGAACACCGCTCTATAAGACTGTACAATAACATAACTACCACCTTATATAACTGTACAATGACACTACCACCCTATGTGACTGTACAATAACATTATACTAGAACACCGCTCTATAAGACTGTACAATAACATACCACTCACTACCAGTCTATAAGACTGTACAATAACATACCACTCACTACCAGTCTATAAGACTGTACAATAACATACCACTCACTACCAGTCTATAAGACTGTACAATAACATACCACTCACTACCACTCTATAAGACTGTACAATAACATACCACTACCACTCTATAAGACTGTACAATAACATACCACTACCACTCTATAAGACTACAATAACATAACACTACCACTCTATAAGACTGTACAATAACATACCACTACCACTCTATAAGACTGTACAATAACATACCACTACCACTCTATAAGACTACAATAACATAACACTACCACTCTATAAGACTGTACAATAACATACCACTACCACTCTATTAGACTGTACAATAACATACCACTACCACTCTATTAGACTGTACAATAACATACCACTACCACTCTATAAGACTGTACAATAACATACCACTACCACTCTATAAGACTGTACAATAACATACCACTACCACTCTATAAGACTGTACAATAACATACCACTACCACTCTATAAGACTGTACAATAACATACCACTACCACTCTATAAGACTGTACAATAACATACCACTACCTCTCTATAAGATTGTACAATAACATACCACAACCACTCTATAAGACTGTACAATAACATACCACTACCACTCTATAAGACTGTACAATAACATACCACTACCACTCTATAAGACTGTACAATAACGTTACCACTACCACTCTATAAAACTGTACATCAACATAACACTACCACTCTATAAGACTGTACAATAACATAACACTACCGCTCTGTAAGATTGTACAATACCATACCACTACCACTCTATAAGACTGTACAATAATGTTTGCACTACCACTCTATAAGACTGTACAATAACATACCACTACCGCTCTATAAGACTGTACAATAACATAAAACTACCACTCTATAAGATTGTACAATAACATACCACTACCACTCTATAAGATTGTACAATAACATACCACTACCACTCTATAAGATTGTACAATAACATACCACTACCACTCTATAAGATTGTACAATAACATAACACTACCACTCTATAAGACTGTACAATAACATACCACTACCGCTCTATAAGACTGTACAATAACATACCACTACCACTCTATAAGACTGTACAATAACATACCACTACCACTCTATAAGACTGTACAATAACATACCACTACCACTATATAAGACTGTACAATAACATACCACAACCACTCTATAAGACTGTACAATAACATACCATAACAGTTGCTGCCACGCGGATTACGACTCATCCCACTCATCGCGGCGATTTTATCTCACCGCGGACACACTGATTTTGTCCCCGCGATCCGCGGACAGCCCGCTCATCGCGGGGATAATACATTTTTTCCACCGCGACACAATCTCCGCGATTCGCCGTGATCTGTTTTGATTCGCACACCGCTTTACCCGGTGTGAAATCGCAGGCCAGCGCCGAGATTTATCTTCAGTATCAATGTACAATTGTGCAGTTAATTTAATGCATTATTATTCAATAACTATTAAAAACCCGAAGCAGAAGACAATTTTATTTTTGTTTTCGGAAAATTCAAATGCCCGGATAATGTATACTGGGTCACGATAGTTATATGGCGGTTCCTATTACCGACTTCGCGTTGACTGAACATAAAATTCAAATCTTATACTGGAAATTAGAATTATATTTTTTTAATTAATCGTTATTTTAACATATTTTACTATTCTGCTGTTGGTTATTAATACATCGATGGGTTCTTTAGTCAGAAATAATCCGAAAAATTGTAAAGAATTCCGGGTCATAAACCCGTTATTACTGCCGCCTTGTTAATAGGTACACACATCGCAAAGGATTGTGGGTAGCCAATTTATGTCCGGTCAAGAGAAATGTGTATTTTGGAAAACAAAAACGAAAAACACACGTTATTAAATGCATTAAAAGTTTGAAATACCTATTGCTTCCAAAATTGTTCATTGTATTTATCATTTTTATTACATTTTTCATTGATCCGTGCTCTAATTTCCCCAGCGAATCTATCACGGAGAATCGCGGTGATTTCTTTCATTCGAGACTGGATTTTGCAATCGCGGCGATTTTTACAGTCGGGGGGAATCCTCGCGATATTTCGGGTGACAATCCGCGGTAAGATCGCGGGGATTTGTGACTTCGATTGAAAAACGGCCGCGGGGATGCTGCGAAAAAGTTGTAATCCGCGTGGCAGCAACTGTACCTCTCTACAAGACTGTATAATAACGTACCAAAACCACTCTAAGACTGTACAATAACGTACCACTACCACTCTATAAGACTGTACAATAACGTACCACTACCACTCTATAATACTGTCCAATAATGTACCACTACCACTCAATAAGACTGTACAATAACATACCACTCACTACCACTCTATAAGACTGTACAATAACGTAACCACTACCACTCTATAAGACTGTACAATAACATACCACTACCACTCTGTAAGACTGTACAATAACATAACACTACCACTCTATAAGACTGTACAATAACATACCACTACCACTCTGTAAGACTGTACAATAACATACCACTACTACTCTATAAGACTGTACAATAACATACCACTACCACTCTATAAGACTGTACAATAACATACCACTACCACTCTGTAAGACTGTACAATAACGTAACCACTACTACTCTATAAGACTGTACAATAACATACCACTACCACTCTGTAAGACTGTACAATAACGTAACCACTACTACTCTATAAGACTGTACAATAACATACCACTACCACTCTGTAAGACTGTACAATAACATACCACTACCACTCTGTAAGACTGTACAATAACATAACACTACCACTCTATAAGACTGTACAATAACATACCACTACCACTCTGTAAGACTGTACAATAACATACCACTACCACTCTATAAGACTGTACAATAACATACCACTACCGCTCTATAAGACTGTACAATAACATACCACTACCACTCTATAAGACTGTACAATAACATACCACTACCACTCTGTAAGACTGTACAATAACATACCACTACCACTCTGTAAGACTGTACAATAACGTAACCACTACTACTCTATAAGACTGTACAATAACATACCACTACCACTCTGTAAGACTGTACAATAACATAACACTACCACTCTATAAGACTGTACAATAACATACCACTACCACTCTGTAAGACTGTACAATAACATACCACTACCACTCTATAAGACTGTACAATAACATACCACTACCGCTCTATAAGACTGTACAATAACATACCACTACCACTCTATAAGACTGTACAATAACATACCACTACCACTCTGTAAGACTGTACAATAACATACCACTACCACTCTATAAGACTGTACAATAACATACCACTACCACTCTGTAAGACTGTACAATAACATAACACTACCACTCTATAAGACTGTACAATAACATACCACTACCACTCTGTAAGACTGTACAATAACACTTAGTAACCACTCTAAGCGACTTTTCAGTAACATTACTTCTCTATGTAACTACAATAACATAACATTACCACCCATGTGACTGTACTAGCTGCATTTATCCTAGACTTAACTTACATTTCTTAGAAATAATATTTAAAAGAAGAAGAACTAGAAGGGTGATCCACTGAACATTTGTGTCACCTGCCATGAGCCTTGTTGTGATGATTCATGAAATCGATCCAATACTTTTCAAGTTATGGTCAGTTATGTGTTACGACATTCCTTGGAGTAAGATGAAGATATCCGTGAAAAGGTCAAATACTTTTCAAGTCAAGACCATGGTTAGGTTGTAGGTTAAAGTGTGACAGACAATGATGGAAGGACAATGGACAAAATGATCCCTAAGTGGGACAAAATGATCCCTAAGTGTCTGCCATGCTGCACAGGCGACACACAAATGAATATCAAAGTAAACAGAAACTTTGTGTGTAGAAGCATCTATTTATCCTTGCTGTATTGCACCGGGCATTTTAGCAACCAGACCTCGGTTTTAAGTCTCAACCGAAGAATTGAATTGAATTGAATCTTGTTTAACGGCTCATCAACACAGTATAGGTTATTTAGAGCCGCCCCAGAGAGGGGGGAAGGATACATAGGAATCCGGGAACCTGCCCTACTCTTATTATCGAATAGATTCCTATGGTTCTTTAACGTGCTCGGAGGATAGACCGATACACAGGACCGCCCGGTTTACGTCCCCATCCGACGGACGAGGCTAAGGTTAAGTGTCTCGCCCAAGAACACACCGACGGAACTCAGTGGCACCACAGAGGATTGAACCCGGGGCCTCCGGTTACAAATCCGCCGCGCTACCGACTGCGCCACGCCAGCCCCCTCTCAACCGAAGAACTGGTCAGGTGTGAAATTCTTTTTCAAGTATTTCGAGGATTATTCCAAATTTGGTCCTGGAATGGATAGAACACATGATCCCTGGATTACTAAACAATTACATCACGAGAACACCAGCATAGTGGGGCAGATTGGTGACATTTATTGGTAAAATTGTGCATTTTGTGACAAAAGCACCAAACTTGGCACATAGCTAGACAATACTCTAATAAACATTTTCGGCTATGGACCCACATCAGATTTTAACTAGAGCTGTCGGAGAACAGCGCAGCTCGACTATTCGATTTTTCAGAGAATAATACATTTATAGCTAGTATATACCATCAGAAAACAAGGCTACAACAATGTGGGGTGGGGTTGGGAGCGCAACATAACTATGTGTAAGAATTGACCAAATCTACACAGAAATATGTAAAAAAAAAAAATAAAAAAAAATTGAGTTTTGAGTGGGGTGCGGGGTGGGGGTGGGAGAGAGGCGGGTGTGGATGGTGGGGTGAGTGGGGGTGGTGAGGGCAACATATATGTGTAAGAATCTATGTAATAATTCACAAAACAACACAAAAAAAATATGAAGAAAAAAAATAATTTAAAAATCGAGTTTGAGTGGGGATGGGGTAGAGGCGTGGGGTGGGTAGTGCAACATGTGTAAGAATTGACTAAAACAACAAATATGTAAAAAAAAAAAAAAAAGTGGGGGGGGGGGGGGCAACATATGTGTGTAAGAATTGACTAAAACAACAAATATGTATAAAAAAAAAAAATCAAGTGTGGGGCGTGGTGGGCGGGGTGATGGGGTGAGAGGTGGGAGGGGAGGGGAGGGTTGCAACATATATGTGTAAGAACTGACAAAAGCAACACAGAAATATGTAAAAAAATAAATAAAACAAATAAATAAAAGGTGTGGAGGGGAGTGGGGGCGGGGGTAGAGTGGGGGGGATGGAAGGAGCCCATGACCCAATATGGGTGAAGTAATAAGATGCGTAATGCTATAACAAATCCCAAACCAAAATTATAGATATATACATGCTTACATGCAAACCTAGATCTGCATTTATTGCACATTTTATGGGCCATCACAATTTGGGTTCCATGGGAGCCCAGAATTTGCAGAAGACAAAATTACTTATCCAACCCTTTACAACATACTATAAGGAAACCAATTCCAAAATTTAGTTCAGCTAGAACAAAAAATGTAAGAGATATAGACCTGTAAACACAGCTTACACGCAAAATTTGATGTGAAACAGACATATTTTAAGGGTTATCAGAATTTGGGTTCCATGGGAGCCCAGGGGTTACAGGAACCAAAATTACTTAAGCAGCCCTTATGATAATGCTATAAGAAAGCTAATGGCCAAATTTGGTTGTGCTAGGGTAAGAATTGTAAGAGATATAGACTTGTAAACACAGCTTACACGCAAAATTTGATGTGAAATGGGGCACATTTTATGGGCTATCATAATTTGGGTTCCATAGGAGTCCATGGGTTACAGGAACCAAAATTGCTTATGCAGCCCTTAAGATAATGCTTTAAGGAAGCCCATGAACAAATTTGGTTGTGCTAGGATAAGAAATGTAAGAGATATAGACTTGTAAACACAGCTTACACGCAAACCTTGATGTGGGACGCCGACGCCGACGCCAGGGTGATTACATAAGCTCTCTTATTCTTCGAATAGTCGAGCTAATAAAATACGCAATATAATTTGTGTATTTTTTTTCTTCAAAATGGTCGCCATTTTAAAAATGGCCACCAAAACATGTTGTTTTTTTTGGGTTGTTTTAGGAAGCAATCAAAATGTTGATGTGTTTTACAAAGGTGTTGTCTCGATTTATTTATGTGTATTTCTATACTTTAATAAAAAGTTGTATCCCTATACTTCAGTGGTTAGGGGTTTTACACATGTATACATACTATGTCAACTCTGAGACTTGTTTGTCTTAGTTGTCTTTATCCTTAAGCATTTTTAAAGTGTGTTTAAGTTTCAGTCTCGTTTTTATCAGCGGCTTTTAGTTTATAATAACTCGTAAGTTTATAACTCGTAAGTATACATTCAATGACTTGGTAAACACTATTAAAGGGATACACAACAATCGTGAAGTATTTAATATCAAGCATCCAAATTATCAAGCATCCAAATTATCACCTAGATTTATTAATCCAAAGCATTAAAACTGCTTGCATATACTTAAATACAATTAAGAATTTTGTAATTGTTCGTGGTTATTCTATTTCAGGTTTTGATTTATCATTGGTGCAATATATTCGCAATGAGCAATATGTAAAACTTTGCTTTGAACTATTTACATAATTAGTAATACTGATTTTAAAACATGCATATGAAGTAGTAAAACTAATGGGACGCAGCACGTTATATAAAAATCAAGCTTGCCGAGTCGTCTAAACGCTTGGAGAAAAGTACTGCAAAAAATATCGCAAAGGATACTTAAACAATATTACTCATTTCCGAATTATCGGAATAAAATTTAATTAAGACCTTAAATTACATTTGCTGATTTAACAAACAATGTTAACAAGACACTATCAGACAACAATATCAAGAAGTAGTTTGTTTATTATATACACAAACACAAATGTTATAACTGATCATATCAGTTGAACATTTCAATATGAGAGCTAACATTAAATTTAATCTAATCTTACTGATATATGATCTGAATCGTACAATTTTTTTAATCACAGTATCCGACTGTATACGTCATTCCTGCTTTGACACATCGTTTGCAACACACTTGTCTCTTTGAATTTAATAAGTTCCTTTCAAACGCTGAGGCCTGTGGCGGTGTTATCGAGAATGGCTCCAACATGTCTTCTTCCAACCCCAGTCACCGGATGTAGGCATTTCAGAGGTGGACCTAGAGGCCATGTCTTCGACTATGTCCAATACAACCTGTTAAACAACTCGGCAGGAGTGCTTGATAAGAACTACTGCAACTGGTGATCACTGGTGACATGGACTTGTTGCATCTTGGAACCACTGAATGTCAACAAATCTTTGCGACATGAACATGCACTTCCTCTTGTCATACATTTTCCCACAAGTACAACTTTTGGAATTGGAAAGCTTGTGCAACCTCAACATAGTATTTCGAGACTTTCCAAGCACAGGTTTTACCTCTTTAGCAAATGAACATATTTCATTACATCTAGTAAGTGTGAAAAGCAACTATTCGTCCTGTTTATATACACACGCATTGTATCAACCTCTTAGTGAAATGATGGAGATCAGCCTACATCCTACTCTCGTTGTCTGATACAAGGCACATCTTGATCTCTGTTTTATTGAACGTGTTTCATTTCTCTTCTATCGCAACCGATTGCAACCGATTGCTATTCCAGGTAACCTGAGGTCTGCTTTTGTTTTGCATTGATGACCATCACCTGCTAAACCTTCTGCAAGTGATCAACATTCAACAATGTGTAAAAGAACTTGCTAATCATACTTACTAATGTTTCGCAAACATAAAAAGGCATTTTAAGGCAGCTCGTATAATCTGAATAAAATCCAAACAAGTTTTCCGAAGTTTGAAAAGGCTGGTGAGATACCCTAATCCGACACATATATATGCGAGAAGAGAAAGCAAGTTACAGAATCTGTTGTAAGTTGGAGATCACTGAGGAAAGAAAACATGTTCTTGTGAATCTGTTTAAAGAGATACTTGGTTATGTCGTCTATAAGCTCAGTTACAAACGTACGTGTCATGCTTTGCATGACATCATTTATCTATTTGTTGAGCAACAGTCACACGAGAGTCGTCTATGTAACGTAAGCCAAGCACCAGTAAATCCTCAATCTTGTCCTTTAATACATATCTAGTTCTTCTATATATTGTGTCTCTCAAACTGTCGTATGAACATATTTAATGTGTTCATGATGGCAAAGATCAGAGTCCTTTCATATATAGGCAGTGCCTGATGATTTATTGCAATAACTGAAATTAACAGAAACTCAGGACAATATATCTGGTTAATTAACAGATAACACAGGACATATCTGGTTCAGAGATCATCCAGTGTGGAAGCTGCAATATCTTTACAGCACCTACTTTACCTCTACCTTCTTTCACACTCTAATATTTCTGCTTGTCAGCTAGTTCATTGAGTATTGATGAGACGACACTAATGAAGTTTATCTCACACACAGAGATGACTAATTTTAAGATTTAATGTGTAACTGAACAGAACTGCAATTGTGAACTTTGGTTTTCTTTATGATCGTCATGTGCAATACTCCATGGTAGGCATGCTTTGCTCACACTTCAATGAAATGACTGTAAGCCCAGTTTACCACATGTATGGTAAATTGGTAATCACTTGAGCATTGCCTGATACATGTGTTTATTTCAGAAAGGAATGTGCAGTGTAAGTTTTTTCCACAAGGGCAGTGGTCCAACGACAGTTGCTGCCACGCGGATGACAACTAATCACACTCAACGTGGGGATTTTATCTCACCGATGACACACTGATTTTGTCCCCGCGATCGGCGGACAGTTCACTCAACGCGGGGACAATAACTTTTGACCACCGCGACACAATTACCGCGATCCGTTTTGATTCGCACACAGCTTTACCCGGTGTGAAATCGCAGGCCATAGCCGCAATTTCACTTCAGTATCAATGTACACTTTTGCAGTCAATTTAATGCATTATTATTCAATAACTTTTAAAAACCCGAAGCAGAAGACAATTTTATTTTTGTTTTCGGAAAATTCAAATGCCCGGATAATGTATACTGGGTCACGATAGTTATATGGCGGTTCCTATTACCGACTTCGCGGTGACTGAACATAAAATTCAAATAGTAATTCTTATACTGAAAATTAGAATTATATTTTTAATTATTCGTTATTTGTAACACATTTTACTATTCTGCTGTTGATTATTAATACATCGATGGGTTCTTTAGTTAGAAATAATCCGAAAAAATTGTAAAGAATTCTGGGTCATAAACCCGTTATTAGTGCCGCCTTCTTAATAGGTACACACATCGCAAAGGATTGTGGGTAGCCAATTTATGTCCGGTGAAGAGAAATGCGACTTTTGGACAACAAAACGAAAAATATGTGTTATTAAATGCATTAAAAGTGCTTTCGAAATGTATTCATTGTATTTATCAGTTTTATCACATTTTTATTGATGCCTGCTCTAATTTCCCCCGCGTTCCCCCGTGAACCTATCACAAAGAATTGCTTTCTTTCGAGACTGGATTTTGCAATCGCGATGATTTTTACGGTCGCGGGAATGCCCGCGATATTTCGGGTGACAATCTGCGGTACGATCGCTGGGATTTGTGACTTCGATTGAAAAACAGCCGCGGGGATGCTGCGAAAAAGTAATCCGCGTGGCAGCAACTGTATAGTCTTCAAAAAAATGTCTCCGATAAAACAGGTTTCAAGTTCCTCCATTTTAAATACGAAGGCTTCAACGCAAAATGCCATTAAGATCTTCACATTGGGTTTCAGGCCAATTTCATTGTTTCTGGTCGACAACTATATAGTTTAGATGTAATTAATCTGTTAGCATAAAATGTCTTCGCGTTTAGGTTTTGTTTAATTGTTTTGTCTTGTCAATAAGGTTTACTAAGTTAACAGTTTCTGATAAGAAAATTAGGTTAGTACCCTGCAGAAATTCCAAAGGCTGGAGAAAACGTAGAGCCAATCCGAAGTAAAATTTGATTTAAACGTGTAAATCCCATAACATCTTTACCATAGGGTGCCTCTAAATAACTCTTGATTGCAATACTAACAAACAAATACTATGTCAAGAAACTGAGTGAACAAATTCAACATATATATATTAATTACTTTCTTACAAAGAATTAAAGAATTACACTTTTTACTGTTTTCAACATGTTTTGGTGGCCATTTTGAAAACGGTAGCCATTTTGAACTTAAAATATACCCAGTTTGTATTTCATGACTCTTTGTCTATCATTTGGCGGAATTGGTTGCAATTGCTGTAATATATTTTGTTAATACCTGATAAATATGGGGTTAATTGATTATTTATTACGCATGTTGCGACCATTTTGAAAAATCTGACGTGGGTCCATAGCCAAAGTTTTTCAGTATGGTATTGTCTAGCTATGTGCAAAGTTTGATGCTTTTGTCAAACAATGCACACTTTTTTTCACCAATCTGCCTCACTACTACTGTTTCCCTACATTTACCATCATTAACACAATAGTTCTCATTGCATAGACATAGCAACAATGTTTTTTTTTTGCAAAATGAACAATAAACAAGAGGTCAATGACCTTGAAGCTCCACTGATATGTTTTTGATAGCTAGATCAATATTCCTGTAAAGTTTCATGAAAATCTGTCAAGTAGTTTCAGAGGAGTAGTCGCTACAAGTTTTTATTATATAACTTTATGTAAACACGTGGCAGACATGTTTGATATTGAATCAAAATAATTTTCAACTGGGACCAACACCATGTCATGTTGATCGTTTTAGAAAAAGTCCCATATCAAATATCACTTACAGTTTTCAAGAAGTAGTCGCTATATTTTTTTTCTTTTTCAAAATCTATTTTTAGCAGCCATGTTTAAAGTTGGATCAAAATGATTTTCAAAAATGACCAACGTCATGCCATGCTGATCGTTTTAGAAAAAGTCCCATATCAATATCACTTATAGTTTTCTGGAAGTAGTCGCTAGGCCTGACTGAAATTTTGCTAGGATCAACTAGACATCAAGAGCAAAACTCCATCAAGAAATTTCAGAGGAGTAGTCGCCACAAGTTTTTCCTATTTAACACTGTAAACAAAGATGGCCGCTGGCAGCCATGTTTGACATCAATTCAAAATGAACTTTGGTTAGGACCAACTACATGTCGTGCCAGTCATTTTGATATGGGTACCAAATCAATATCACTTATGTTTTTTGAGTAGTCGCCACAAAATCACATTTTTAAAATCTATTTGTACGTTGTGGCAGACAGACAGACAGACAGACGCCGCACCCAGGGTCACCATTTGAACAAACCTGCTAAAGGACCATAACCTTATAGTAAATGCAAAATATTAAACCTCTGGCTCTTGTAGTTTCAGAGAAAAATATAAAAAAAATTCCTATACAAGTCTATGTAAAACTGTGACCCCAGAGGCAGGGCCTATTTTTTCATCAGGGTCACCATTTAAACAAACTTGGTAGAGGACCTTAAGCTTATAGCAAATGCAAAAACATCTGGCATAACATCTGGCATAAGCTCTGCTGATCTTTGATCAGTAGAGCTAAAAATTGTTTGTAGTTACCCGACCCAGAATTTTTGAGGTGGGTAGGTAGGTAGGTTTGTTTTTTTGCAGTATGGTGCTTCTTTAGGTATACTAAGGCTTAGATAACATTATAGTCCTAAATCTGGCGACAACAAATCAGATGATTTCCGATGATACTGCTGCCATTGAGCAGACAATACTACATGCTTTCTAATAATGTTTTGATATATATAATTTGACTTTAATACAAGATATATTAATACTAATATTCTTTTGTAATGTACTTTCATATAAAAATATTAGAGGCATGTAGGGGGAACAATTACCCTGGACAAATTTATTCTCTATTTTCAGATTTCACAGTTGAAACTTATTCATTACTGGTTAAAAGTCAGACTTCTGATCAGTAATGTGTACATTTCGACTTATTCTCAATGGTCTATTTCTAGTAGCTCTTGCTTGGGCCTCATCCACTACTTCGCCATTTCCATTGACATCGTTTACCGCCTCATTCCTTTTTCCAATTCGATGAACTGATTTCATGTTTGCAGTGTCTTTGCCTAATATCGTGAAGATCTCCTTAACTTTATCTAAATCATCTGTATTGTATTCCGAAAGTCCTTTTATAAAAATATATATGTTGCATTTGTGTCTATCAATTTCTTCCGGTTCATTCAATGACAGATCCATGTTTTTGATATAGTTTTATATATATCAGAATTGTGTATGAGATTATCTTTTGCTATTTATAATATAACCTTCACTTCAGATTTAATTTATCAAATAAGTAAATAAGTGACCAAAACAACACAGAAATATGTAAAAAAATAAAAATATTTGACCAAAACAACACAGAAATATGTAACAAGAGGTCAATGACCTTGAAGCTCTACTGATAGATTTTGATAGCTAGATCAACATTCCTGTGATAAAAATCTGTCAAGTAGTTTCAGAGGAGTAGTCGCTACAAGTTGAAGTTTTTACTATATAACTCTAGGTAAACAAATGTTTAATGTTGAATCAAAATAATTTTCGACAAGGATCAACATCTTGTCATGATGATCATTTCAGAAAAAGTCCCATATCAATATCACTTACAGTTTTCAAGAAGTAGTCGCTACAAACTTGTTTTTTAAAAATCTATGTTTAGCCGTGGTGGCCATCTTGAATTTCCGGCCGACCTGAAATTGTGTTAGGATCAACTAGACATCAAGAGCAACATTCCTGTGAAGTTTCATGAAAATCCGTCAAGTAATTTCAGAGGAGTAGCCGCTACAAATGTTTACTATACAAACTCTATGTAAACAAAGATGGTCACTGGTGCCCATGTTTAATGTTGAATCAAAATAATTTTCGTCAAGGATCAATATCATGTCATGCTGATCATTTTAGAAAAAGTCCCATATCAATATCACTTACAGTTTTCAAGAAGTAGTCGCTACAAACTTTTTTTTAAAAATCTGTTTTTAGCCATGGCGGCCATCTTGAATTTCCGGCCGACCTAAAAAAAATCTGGGATCAATAGACATCAAGAGCAACATTCCTGTGAAGTTTCATAAAAATTTGTCAAGTAGTTTCAGAGGAATAGTCGCTACAAGTTTTTACTATATAAATCTATGTAAATAAAGATGGCCGCTAGCGGCCCTAGCGGCCATGTTTAAAGTCGCATCGAACTAAATTTCGACAAGGATCAACATCATGTCATGCTGATAATTTTAGAAAACGTCCCATATCAATATCACTTAGTTTTCAAGAAGTAGTCGCTACAAATTTATTTATTTTAAATCTATTTTTAGCCGTGGTGGCCATCTTGAATTTCCGGCCGACCTGAAATTTTGCTAGGATCAACTAGACATCAAGAGCAACATTCCTGTGAAGTTTCATGAACATCCGTCAAGTAGTTTCAGAGGAGTAGCCGCTACAAGTTTTTACTATATAACTCTATGTAAACAAAGATGGCCACTGGCAGCCATGTTTAACATCGAATCAAAATAATGTTCGACTCAGATCAACATCATGTCATGCTGATCATTTTAGAAAAAGTTCCATATCAATATCACTTATAGTTTTCAGGAAGTAGTCGCTACAAACTTATTTTTTAAAAATCTATTTTTAGATGTGGTGGCCATTTTGAATTTCTGGCCGATCTGAAATTTTGCTAGGATCAATTACAGATCAAGAGCAACATTCCTGTAAAGTTTCATGAAAATCCGCCAAGTAGTTTCAGAGGAGTAGTCACTACAAGTTTTTACTAGTCTATATAACTCTATGTAAACAAAGATGCCGGCAGCCATGTTTAACGTCGAATCAAAACGATTTTTGACAACGACCAACATCATGTCATGCTGATCATTTTAGAAAAAGTCCCATATCAATATCACTTACAGTTTTCAAGAAGTAGTCGCTACCAACTTTTTTTTAATGGCGGCCATCTTGGATTCCGCATCAACATGAATTTTTGCTAGGATCAACTAGACTTCATGGGCAACATTTCTGTAAAGTTTCATGAATATCCATCCAGTAGTTTCAGAGGAGTAGTCGCTACAAATAAAACTTTACGGACAGACGGACGGACGTACACAAAATCAGGCTTTGTGTGACTCAAAACTTGTGTGTCTGTTTGTACTTTGTGTGACTGTTTTTCACATCTTGTGTGTCGTTTTTACCATTTGGACACATTTTAGTCACACAAGCTCCCCTTCCCTTGTGACTGCACTTTTTTATTACTTTAAATGAAGAAATAGACTATTTCCTGCGCATAGAGACATACTTGCTTGTGTGTCGGTCACACAAGAAAAAAAAGTCACACAAGTATACTTTATACACAAAAAAAAGACACACAAGGCGCTCCTGTAAACTCGGACGGACGACGGACACCGCACCACGGCATAAGCTCTGCTGATATCTGATCAGATGAGCTAAAAAAATGGGAGTTTCGAATGAGGTGGGGGAGCGGGGAGAGGCAGAGGCAGGGGAGGGGAGGGGAGAAGGGGGCAACATATATTTGTAAGAAGCTATGTGCAAGAATTGACTAAAACAACACAGAAATATGTAAAAAAAAAAAAAGTGGGGGGGTGGAGTTGGAGGAGGGAGCCCATGCCCCCAATATGGGTGAGGCATATTGTTATAATAAATCCCAAACCAAAACTATAGATATATACATGCATGATCTGCCTTTATTGCACATTTTATGGGCCATCACAGTTTGGGTTCCATGGGAGCCCAGAATTTGCAGAAGACAAAATTATTTAAGCAACCCTTTACAACATACTATAAAGAAACCAATTTTCAAATTTAGTTCAGCTAGGACAAGAAATGTAAGTGATATAGACCTGTAAACACAGCTTACACGCAAAATTTGATGTGTAATAGACACATTTTAAGGGCTATCAGCATTTGGGTTCCATGGGAGCCCAGGGGTTATAGGCACCAAAATTACTTAAGCAGCCCTTAAGATAATGCTATAAGGAAGCTCATGGCCAAATTTCGTTGTGCTAGGGTAAGAAATGTAAGAGATATAGACTTGTAAACACAGCTTACACGCACACTTTGATGTGGGACGCCGACCCCGGAGTGATTACATAAGCTCTCTTATTTTTCGAATAGTCAAGCTAATAAATGGAGGCGGCCATCTTGGAACGAAGACGACATCGCGCCTTTTTACTATATATGGCTAATTGACAAAATATATTATTAAGCCAAGAAAATCACAACAAATGATGGTAAAAAGGCGCGATGACGTCATCGTTCAAAGGTAGCCACCTCCATTTGTGTTTCTTTGCAAATTTTCAATAGGTCATACATGTACCTTCTTTATTCTTCATGGCATTTTGATAATTCTTCAGCTTTTAGTTTTTCAGAGCCCCTTAAATAAACAATAGTGCATCAACTCCTTTAATACCAAAACCAAAAGGTTGAATGGCCTTCTGTTTTCGATAAAAAGGAGTTTCTTAGTGTTTGTCCTACTTTTTCCTCCAATCAGACGGTGAGAAATTTAAAAAAAATGGCAAACTTATTCATGTAAATTTCTAACGATCACCAATTTCAACCATTTAATCATTAAGTAATCGCTTACTAAATGGCACACGCTTGTTTGGACACAAGGAGGCGGATTTTGTTTTCATATATTTGTGTCTATATATCTCATTATCCGAAGAAGACGATAAAAGTCAAAAGTGCTCAATATATATTTGTTTATTTTAGCACTGTTTGGTTGATAATTGTCTGTTTAAAAATTAGAGATCAACTTTCACTATAACATTAACAGTATTAGAAAACCACTTTTAAAATTATTTTGCCATGCTTCCCTTTAACTCTTAACCCGCTAAGCACGACTATAATAGCCAGTGCTCACAGAAAATTATTTTAAGAGACAGGCCCAGGGCTTGTTGCTTCTGAAAATGGACAGGCCCTGATTTAAAATGGACAGGCCCTGATTTAAAATGAAAAGGTCCAATATGTTTTTCTTATTGGAAAGGAGTCTTTATTCGCTTTTATACCACACATTTTTTACGTATGGCCTAAAAAAAAAATATGTGTGTTTCTGGTTTCACCCTGTCAAAAAGTTAGGGTAGGTAGGTAGGAAAAAGTTGTTTTTTTAGATATTTTTTTTATATATATTGTTTGCATATATTATGCCATTTTTTTTTGTACTAAGGCAACTTTTTGATAACCTTTGCAATCCAGATTAGATGCTTAACAACCCTGGCTAATAAAATTATCATTTGACTAAAAAAAAAAAAAAAAAAAAATTCGATAAAAATACTTAGGGTCGGCGGTGATAAAATAGGGTCGGTCGGGAAACCGGAAACACACATATTTTTTTTTTGGCCTATGTATTAATCAAACTCAGAACCTCCTGACTATATTTTTCTTTTTGCTACCACTTTATACTCCTAGTCAGTGGACTTATTTACCACTTCGTTTCAAATAAGTTATAATAGAATATTACATAGTAATTTATAACCGATACAAAGTCGAGTACTAGCACTTTTGCCAAACGATAATAATCAGAGCCGACTTGGTGAAACTGGAGCCAAACTTGGAGTCAAATTTTTAATCAGATTTTATTAGACTATCAGGGCCTCCTCTGGCTATATTTTTCTTTTTGTCACCACTTTCTACAAGTTAAAGAATTAGGAGCCTAGACTAGAATTCATTTAAAAGTAGGATTACAGGAACTCCTTACACCTTAAATATTGAATAGAAATATACTTTATATCTGTATCTATACTATATCTGTATCTATACATATATATAAAAAAAAATCCATCAACATGTATTTCAAAAAGACAGTTTTTTTTATTTGATTATGTAAAAAAGAAAAGAAAAAGAAATTCCATCAACATGTATTTCTAAAGGAAAGTTTTATTTGATTATGTAAAAAAACAAAAAAAATACGGAATTATGTACCATCCGAACTACTCTGACACCGCTCTTTTACGGCCCGAAAATTTCACAAACATTTAATCGAAATACCATCAATTACAAACTTTTTTCATGCAATAATGAGTTTTGAATGCCAAAAATGGTATTTTTTATCAAAGAGGAAAGAAAACACAACCCTAATAGCAGGATAATATAGTTTTATGTCAATAATTGTCGATCTTAAAGTTGTGACAAACTGCCGACACGAAACCAGGCTCAATATTCAAACTTTTTATTGTTTCAATGTTTGTATAACACATTTTAATTACTTTATTGCATGTGTTTTCACAGTTCACATTACACATGGGAGTATTTTGTCTTGAGGATCTTGAGATCAAGTAAAATCAATTTTGGGGATTTTTTTTTTAAACAGGCCCGACGGGCTCCTTGTCTGCAAAATGAGACAGGCCCGGATGGATTTCGAGGAGCCCCGTCCGGCTATCCTACTTTTCGAGCACTGCAATAGCCTTTGCATCCATGTTGATCAGGGTTTACAATGTCCATCTACTGATCAGTCATTTTCCCAAAAACACCACCCCTTTGTCACATAAATGGAATGGTCTTAATTCAAAGAAAGGACAGTCCATTATATATATGTAGTGGGTTAAGGGTTAATCAACTCAATAAATGACATGGCTACAGGTATGACTATGTTTCAAAAGGATACATTCGCAATGATCCAGTTTTCGTTCCAATAGCGAGAATATGCTGCACACCGTCAAATGCTACCGATGTTGGCTGGTAGGGAAATCCATGACGCACCGTCTGAAATACAGAACCAAAGTCATGAAATATCATTCGGCAACTTTTTCTTTCTTGTTTTTTCTTTCCTTTTCTTTCCGCCACGATTACGGTCACCCATTTATTTCCCTCTGTAGTTTGGTCTCAAACAACTGGGTTGTTAACACTGTAAAACCCAGACTGACCCTGAATTGATCACCTAAAGACTTTGTCCATTGTAGACACTTGCAAAAGTAACACAAATGGACATAGGATAAAAGAGGTCTGGTACGTTCAGATGTTATAACGATTTTCCAATATAACTGATACATGTAACTCTCAATTTTGTCAAAGTGGTATCCCAAGGCGTGCAATTTTCTTTTGTTTTTAATTAGTTATTCAGAGAAAGTTTTGAAAGTAAGCTGGTGATTTATAGTTCTTCCTTTTATTGTTGTTTTGAGATTGTTAAAAGTAGCCTAACCAAAGAAGGAGGGTAAATCACCCACCCATCGGTTATTAATGAAAGCCATGGGCTGGCTGTTCATAAGCCTTGGCCATAGGTTAAACAAACTTTAAAATGGCATGGTGTTAAAGTCAGTTTGACTCAAGTCATTTTGGCCCATATAAATGAACGGTTGTCATTGGTGAAGCAATGTCAAGAGGCCCAACAGGGCCTGCATTACTCTACTGGCTGCATGGTGAAGGAATTAGGTGAAGGAATTATCAAAACTGGATGATACAGCAAGAAAGATTGTTGTAAAACGGATTTGTAAGCCACGCAATCGTGAAACTCGGGCCATTCCGTCACTCTTCGGGTTTCCGCCTCGTGTGTATATCGAGCTTCGGTATGTTCAAAATCTTGAGATATTGTTTGCCGGAAGGCAACGGAACAGAAAATAGTGCATTGTTGCTAAGCTGTTGCTATATAAACAATATGACCGTCAGCCACACGTGTTGATGTATGATTTGCTTTGCATGTTTGTTTTTTACAATACTGATTAAAGTGTTATCACTGCTTTTATGTAAATAAACTATAGATGGAGCAATCAGCTCAATGACGTTGCAAAATGTTGAAGAGAACTTTGATTTTGAATGCAAATGCGTTTTTGGTGGGAATCATACGAGTAATGCTGCGAAGCAGTGTACGAGATGTTGCGAATGGGAAGCCACCATTATGATGTCATAGTTCCAAATTACCATATATAGAATTTTGATAAATATCTCTTGAAGCAATGAAAATCACTACAAATGAATACAAAGTCCTTAACTGGTCATATAAAGCATTATTGCCATAAAGTAGGCATATTTTTCATACAATTGATGTCATTTTTTTCCCTGTTAATCAATAAATGCTCCTATTTATAAATAGTCCAATATGGCCATTTAGAACTATGATCTCAAAATCTCAAAATGGCGGCTTCCATATCCAATTCAACAGAACCTTCAAATGTTCATATATATTATCTTCTTTACTTATCATCCAATTTTGATAATTCTTTAACCTTTTCCAAAGTTTTTTTCAGAACTCTCAATAGTAAAGATTGTTTGGCTGTGTCACTACACTCCGTTTAACATATCATTAATATATCGTTTCTTTAAATTATTACCGTAAATAGACTCGCGGACTCAGAAGTCCAAAATGCTGATCAAAGAACAAAAGGAGCCACCTTTTAAAATTCTCTGATTTTTTATGACTTTTATGGCGAACTGGCAAATGATTAGCGCGAGCCTGGTCTTATTTGAAAAAAATGACGGAATCTAGTGAATTGAATTGGGTTTTAAGGCGCACCAACACATAAAAGGTTATATGGCGCCTAACAGGCATAAACATGCCAGGCTCATCCTCCATGTACATCGAGATAAAATATGGAAAATGGGCCTAGAACCTTTTCACCCTGAACTGCAGAGTTGCTGCAAATTCTATCGTAGATATCCATTTACGGAATCTAGTGAACAAGAGTGCAGCCTAATGGGGCAATACACCCGTTTGCTGAAGTTTTTATCTTAAAAGCATATCCTAGGTGTCAGGTCAATATGACCTTGACCATCTAACAAAACAACTAATAGGGATTGTTGTTTAACCAAGAGAACTATTTGAATACATTTTTAAAATTATAGGTCAAATAGTTAATGATTAACAGCCGGAAAAGAATTTTTCATTATCAGATCACAGTGACCTTGACATTTGACCTACTAACCATAAAATCAACATGGGTACTATTTCTGTAAAGTTTCAAACTGTAGGTCTAATAGTTAAAAGTTACAGTGGGGAAAATGTTTCTCAGGATTTGGTCAGTCAGGTCAATGTGACCTTGATTACCTACTGAACCCAAAAGCAAGTGTGTATGGTGTTTTACGTCATTTTCAACACATGCAAGGTTATATATGGCGGTCGATTTATTGTGGTGGAGGCAGACCACCCACTTTCCCTGGGGAGAACCAGTACTGTACACAAAAGCAATAGGCTTCCTCCTCTCACTAAGGGCAATGCATGAAGTGTGGTTATTATATACATGTATCTGGGTTTCTCCTTTCGCCAACGGATATGTTACGACCCAGGGGTCAAGCCAGACTCCAAAAATAGGGAGAAGTGACTTCTCCCTCCAGTCAAAACAGGGAGAAGTTTTTCAATACAGGGAGACTTGAGGTCGGTCGACATGAGACGGATGATTAAATATCGAGTTAATCAATTCTTAACCAATTGCATGTTATTTCATTAATTATTTGTATTGGGATTATTACTGTTATAATAACCATGGATATATATGTGTATGTAGATCTATGTAATAACTATATTATAAAAATAATGCATAATACTAATAAAGCATGTATTATTATTATCATTTTGTATTATTTTCCCACGGCCTTACAAACTTCAAAGTGAACAGTGACAAAAACTCTTTCTGTCTTGACCATACCAACTGAAATTGTATAACTTGTTGTATGTATTTGTTTCGTTTTTTCCCCCGGCAGACTTTTATCAGCTTTACGTCTTTGACCGGAGTGAGATTTAGATGCATTTTCGACCCTAACCAACTTGACAGAGACATGTTGATCGAATGCACTTCGTTTCATTTTTATTGAAAAATACTAATTATTCGATAACTTAGTTTTCATTCATACCCGCACTGAGTAACAAAAAACAAAAATCATTAACTAATCCATAAACATAGATACGTTATTGATGTCTTTGATACAATACATTTCCGCTGATTTCTCTCGTCAATAAAACAATCACAAACAAACTCGCTTTATACCAAACACATTTCTTTATTTCATAATTAGCCGTCAATAAAACACACAATCAAAGTTTGCAGTTTTGCTTATTAAAGATTCTTTACAACTGTGCCGATGTCAATCATATAATTTATCGCAGGAGATTTTTCAAAGTACCTTGTTGTCAATCATAATCATAACCCCACCCTTGCGCAGTATTTTGTAGTACGATTTTTAATTATTCACCAAACGAAAAAATACGACAGCTTTGATTGGTTTACTTAAATAGAATGAGCACATGATTCCCCACATGATCTAATCAGTGATCGCCTAACGAGCAAACATGGTGGTTAATATTCACATCTCGCCTTAGGCAAGCCGATAAAGATCGATAATTAGGCTATTGCCCTGATTAGATGATTAGATAAGAGTCGGGTTGTTATTTAATGGTAATGGGATTAAATAAGGTACGTGTGATACACGCGCTGATTGTGTATTTTAGTGGCTTTTGTTTATTATGAGGTTAATCACATTTGAAATTGCCAAAATTGACCCGAATTTGCCGAAAATGACGGCGACACAAATTTCGCCCAAAATGAATAAGAAAGCGAAGTCGGCCAAATAAAAGCGAAGTTTTTAGCGACTTCGCCTAATCGCGTGACCCCTGTGTACCTATGAAATTTCATGAGTGTAAGTGTTATGGTTTCGAATTTATTAAGCGGAGTGTCTTTCCATATTATGTCATGGTGGCCTTGACTTTTAGCCTACTGAACCCAAAAATAAAGGGTTTTTTCGCTCACTAACGAAAATGTACAGTTTATACACCTATAAAAAATCATGAGTGAAGGTGTTACGATTTTGAAGTTATTGTGAGAAATGCATATTTCCATATATATGTTATGCGCAAAATAAGAATATGGACAATTCCGGAATTGCTCTGCGCAAAGTAAGAATTCTTAAAATGCGCGGCATTATCGGAATTCTCAAAATGCGCGGTTCAATTCCGGAATAGTCCGTGCGCAAAGTAGGAATTGGGACAAAGTAAGAATATGTTCGTTATCGTCAGTGCGCAAAGTAGGAAATGGAACAAAGTAGGAATATTTTCGTTAATCATATTTGCGAGTATACACTTTGATTTTTGTTTGCTTCATTCAAATAGTCAACATATCAGCAGTATATTAGTATAAGAAATAGCTATTTAATCCAGAAAATATGATGCATACGTCAGTAGGTAAAGCTAAAACAATTTTATTTTGAATCATGCGTACGTATAGTTAAAATCATTAACATACTGTGATGTAGTTTGCTAAATTAGTTTGACAAAAGAGCATACAAATACTTAAATGTGTGTGTTTATTTTAAGCCGACAAACCGTGGGTGTTCTTACATATAGATTAGGATATCCGCGTTTTACATTCCGGATAGAAAGTATTTTCTTGCATTTGGGATAAGGCTTTCCGCGTTTTACTTTGAATTGAATTGGGTTTTAAGGCGCACCAACACATGAAAGGTTATATGAAGCCTAACAGGAATGAAAATGCCAGGCTCATCCTCCATTTACATCAAGATAAAATATTTAGAATGGGCCTAGAACCTTCTTACCTGCAGAACTGCAGAGTTGCTGCCATTTACGATGGAGCCACGTTTCCACGTTTGCGTACGCGGTATCATGACCTTGAATGAGCATGGTAAAAAATGAAAAAAAAAATATGAATGGGGTGGTGGTGGGAGCGGGGGGAGTGGGGTGGGGGGGGGGGGGGTTCTACCTCTGCATGTGATGGTTTGTTTGCAGTGGTTGTATTCTACCCCGGCAACCTCACGGGGATGGCTTAAAGTGTAATAAATAGATTAGTTAACGTCTATACCACTCTTGAAAGATTTCCCTATAATCCATCCCAGCATTTAAATAATCTCTATATATCGATGGTCTAGAATTATAATGTCGTAAGTGAAAAATCATAGTTTTCGGGAAAGTGAAAAAAACGAACTGACAGTAACAACTGTGTGAATTCTATGAACAATCTCATATGACATAAGCTGTAGTTTGCTTTCTCATAAAACAAAGTATTTGTTATTTCAAAAAAAATAATTTTGACTTTGTAATCCGAGCAATTGCACTTCAGACCTTATGTTATTAAATATTCGGAAAGGAAGATGTTCATAACAAAAGTTGTATCTGGCAGTTACGACCTTTTAAAATATGGTAAAAGCGATTATTAAACCACTGTAAGTGACTTATAAAAGTTTGCTAGTTCATGCTACACTGTTGGTCGAAATGTAGAATGCATATGGGAACATGCGTGTGATGACAACATTGCAATGTTATATATTAGAAAATGTTCTATTTTTTAAAATCAGATCAAACAGATATATGGTAATGTAACATACAAATAGAGGCACGAATTATGTTTCAAAGTAATTGTTGTAACAATTATAACATTTAATAACAGAGAACTGGTAGTTGTATTCACTAATGAAAAAACCACTTATCAATCACGAACAAACACTAAGACATGGTCCTATACCCTCTGTAGTCTATAACGTTACACTGCATTTACCGACTATCTTTTGAAAATGTAAAACTATTCAATTCGTAACCAGACATTTAATTTGATATGTCTGGCTTTAAATCAGCAGAGCGACGTTAATAATGCATATCTTTTAGTGCATTTTGAAAGCCTATTGTGAAAAGATCCGGGTGCAAGAGATTGTATTACCATCAAAATAATGACACAGGTTAAATATCCACAAACACGTGTCACTTTAATAGGATAATATCATAATTATTATAAACATTTTCAGTTCCCAAAATAATAAATGTGACTAAAATATTTCGCAAGTAGCTTAAGTCATATTAAATAGTTTGAAACTTAAAGTTGAAGACCAGAATAAGACCAACGTTTCTCTTGTGTTGGGCAAGTGCGTGGAGACAACAGTCAGAACTCGAATTGACTCTACTGATTTATGTGGGTGAGAACCCAGACCAACTTGGAGTGGTCAAAGTTGATTTGCAGTGGATGAAGAAGTTGATATGCAGTGGACCACAGTTGGAGTCCACTCCATTCGAGTCCACTCCAAATGACTCCAATGAGATTTGTAAATTTTAACTGTCCACCACAAATGACTCCACAGAGATATATTATTGTATCTACCCACTCCAAACCACTACCAAGAGATGTATTAATTTAGCTATCCACTCCAAATAACTGCAAAGAGATGATCTGATTTGTGTCCACTCCAGGTGACTGCACACTGATGTTTCTTTTTCAAAGTATTTCTGCTTGTTCATTACAGCATGTAATTTGTCATGGTGTGTTTTTTTTAAGTAATTGTCTCTAGCATTTTTGTTTACTGTTTGCTTCAATTAGGATTTTGTTTCTATCTTAAAGTTTTCAAAATACTGATATAAAAAGATAAAATATAAAACGCAAAACATATTGTGTTTATAATGCTTATTCACTGAACAAAACAAAATGTTTCAGCAGTTATTCATTTTGATGATAAATAAACACAAAATATCTGAGGACTTATACATCTTGCAAATTAAAATGTGGCCCCGTGAAACTACAAGTGCCAGAGGTTTAAAATTTTGCATTTACTATAAGCTTATGGTCCTTTACCAAATTTGTTTAAATGGTGACCCTGGGTCACATGTAACCCTGCCCCAGGGGTCACATGTTTTACATAGACTTGTATATGGAAACACTTTTAAAAAATCTTTAAGAATCTTCTTCTCTGAAACTACAAGAGCTAGAAGTTTAATATTTTGCATTTACTATGAGCTTATGGTCCTTTACCAAGTTTATTCAAATGGTGACCCTGGGGTTACATTTGTCCCAGCCCCAGGGGTCACATGTTTTACATAGACTTGTATATGGAAAAACTTAAAAATCTTCTTCTCTGAAACCAAAAGGCACACAGCTCACATATATTAATGTAGCCCTGGAGTCTCATCTGACCCTTCCCAGGGGTTACACTCTTAACCCGGGTGTACATTTTCCCTGCTCTAGGCCGGAAAAACAGGGGAAATGGGCAGAAACTCTGGAGTTGCGCACTGCAAGTCTTCTCACTAGGGTGAACATTTGTGCCAAGTAATTTCAAAATCCCTCAAGCGCTTCAAGAGGTATGGAGCAAACACGAAATATAGTGCATATGACCTTCGACCTCTAAGTGTGACCTAAACCTTGAACGGAAGTGGCTGGAAGTTGCGCTCTGCAGGTCGTCTCAATATGGTGAACATTTGTGCCAGTTATTTCAAAATGCCTCAAGTGGTTCAAGAGATATAGAGAGGACATCAAATATAGTGCATATGACCTTCGACCTCTAAGTGTGACCTTGACCTTAAATGGAAGTGGCTGGAAGTTGCGTTCTGCAAGTCGTCTCGATATGGTGAACATTTGTGCCAAGTTATTTCAAAATCCCTCAAGCGCTTCAAGAGGTAAGGAGCGGACACGAAATATAGTGCATATGACCTTTGACCTCTAAGTGTGACCTAGACCTTGAACGGAAGTGGCTGGAAGTTGCACTCTGCACGTCGTCTCAATATGGTGAACATTTGTGCCAAGTCATTTCAAAATCCCTCAAGTGGTTCAAGAGATATGGAGAGGACATGAAATATATTGCATATGACCTTCGACCTCTAAGTGTGACCTTGACCTTGAACGGACGTGGCTGGAAGTTGCGCTATGCAAGTTGTCTCGATATGGTGAACATATGTGCCAAGTAATTTCGAAATCCCTCAAGCGCTTCAAGAGGTATGGAGTGGACACGGAATATAGTGCATATGACCTTCGACCTCTAAGTGTGACCTTGACCTTGAACGGAAGTAGCTGGAAGTTGCGCTCTGCACGTCATCTCGATATGGTGAACATGTGTGCCAGGTTATTTCAAAATCCCTCAAGTAGTTCAAGAGATATGGAGAGGACACGAAATATAGTGCATATGACCTTCGACCTCTAAGTGTGACCTTGACCTTGAACGGACGTGGCTGGAAGTTGAAGTCTCACTATGGTGAATATGTGTGCCAAGTTATTTCAAAATCCCTCAAGCGGTTCAAGAGATATGGATAGGACACGAAATATAATGCATATGACCTTCGACCTCTAAATGTGACCTTGACCTTGAACGAATGTGGCGCTCTGCACGTCGTCTCACTATGGTGAACATGTGTGCCAAGTTATTTCAAAATCGCTCAAGTGGTTCAAGAGACATGGAGAGGACACGAAAGATAGTGCATTTGACCTTCGACCTCTAAGTGTGACCTTGACCTTGAACGGACGTGGCCGGAAGTTGCGCTCTGCAAGTCGTCTCGATATGGTGAACATGTGTGCCAAGTTATTTCAAAATCCCTCAAGCGCTTCAAGAGGTATGGAGAGGACACGACTTTTGACGGACAGACAGACGACAGACAGACAGACATACATCCAAACTAAAAACAATATGTGGGGAAGACATAATAAGGCATATAGATCATTAAAACATCAGAAGCATCAACACACATATCTCTTTTCAACCGGGTTTTAACCGGGAAGTAACCGGGAAGTCGACCGCGGAATAGATATCACCCAAATTACGTGACGTCACAGTTTAGAAAACGCGGCTAAAAACGAGCGCGCCTGTCAACAGCAGAACTTCTATTAACAACATCGTAAGTATTTTCGAATGTACACGTAACATATGTCATGCGATTAAACAATGTAATAAGTATATATATATTCTTTCACGAAACAGGAACTCATTAGTTCCTTTTTAGATGGAAAAATTCGTGTGCTGCAAACTATGTCATTAGTTTTCGCGACTTTACGGCGATCATATATGCAGATATTTAAGCGTTAGAAAAAGCTCATTACAATTAATTACATGCATACTCATTACTGTTATGATTTAAACAATTTGATTTAACTGTTTCGTTTATAAACATAACATCTAGAAGTTTTAGAACGGAGTTGCTTTGGAAAGCAGACGGCGTTTCCGGTCAAAAGTGACAAAACACAAGATTCTGAACGACATATTTTGTAAAACTAACAAGTATTCTGAATGAGATATTAGTTTCTGAAACAAAGAAATATATCCATATAGTCTTGTTTTAATCAGGATTTTGAAGAAATTGATTTGTACCCTTTTTAATTCTCCCCCACATAGGAAATGTATCCATATATTCATGTTTTAATCAGGATTTTCAAGAAAATGATTTGTACACTTTTGGTTTATCAATTCTCCCCTCCCCCCAACCCCACAACACAGGCCCCATCCACCTACCCCTACACAGTAAAGTATGTATATATGCCATTTTGCTGACGACGTTCAACCCGGTCTCCACTGCCCCATCCCACACCCGCCCCACAGTAAAGTATGTATATATGCCATTTTGCTCCTGACAATCAACCTGGTCTTTCTAAAAGTTAAGAGGGCTGGCGTGGCGCAGTCCGTAGCGCGGCGGATTTGTAACCGGAGGCCCCGGGTTCAATCCTCCATGGTGCCACTGAGTTTCATCGGAGTGTTCATGGGCAAGACACTTTCCCTTCGCCTCGGCCATCGGATGGGGACGTAAACCAGGCGGTCCCGTGTATCGGTCTATCCTCCGAGCATGTTAAAGAACCATAGGAATCTATTTGATAATAAGAGGAGGGCAGGTTCCCGGATTCCTATGTATCCTTCCCCTCTGGGGCGGCTCTAAATAACCTATACTGCGTTGAACAACATTCAGTTCTAAAAGTTCATGACTACATTTCTTATTTTGGTTGCATTTATATTTCTATAGGCTGGAAAAGCTGAACAAGAATGAAGAGGCAGAAAGATAAAGCCATGGACGAGAATACTCCACGGGTCTTTGTACGTTCTACCTGATCAAAGTATGAAGGTACATGTATAATAACTGTTTTGTAAAAAATTGGTATTGGTTAACAAAAAAAATGTTTGCTGTTAAAAATCAATGTGCTGAAGCTTGTACTATTAACCCAAGATTATTTATATATAGTTCAAACAAAAACACTGCAGCTTCAAAAACTGTATTTGTTGTTGTTAACTGTTGAAAGCACATAAAACATGATGGCTAAATGGCCCTGAACACTCACCTTACGGTATCATTTCATTGTAGACACTTGCAGCAGTCACACATAATAGGGTGTGATAAAAGCGCTTTCTCTAGCTGGTGATCTCGGAATTATTTTTTATTAAAGATTTAATTAAAAACAACTAACTATTTAAAGGCAGCAGATCGTACTTAAAAAAAAAACACATGTGTTTTAATGTTAAAAAAACTATTTTCAGATTTCTTGGAGAGGCCAGAATTGATGTAAGTTCAGATGAGGAGGGATGAGCTTTTGCGGTGCATATATCAAAGTACCTCGGATGGAGAGAAAAAACCATCCCAATCAAACTGGTCACCAAGGAAGATTGTTTGGAGACGCCGCTGTACGTCCATGGGACTGCTGTTTTAACATTGTAATTTGTATCAGAATTTATTAAGGTTGTAGAAGCACCTTTATAAAAAAGAAAAGACAATTGACAGACTACATGAACAGTGCCTCAAGAATCACAATGAATGATCTTAAGTGAAATGATAATCAAAAAAGCAGTCTGGACTGGTAAATGGATCGTGGAAGCAGCTAATGCCTGAAATTTACTACTATATTTATATATGCCTTCTTCGGATGCTTAAGAATGCAAATTATATTTCTTAAAATTTATAAGATATATGTACATACATTATGAAATATATTTTTTTTGTTTTAAGTTTAAACTACAGTTACTATCTTGTCTTTTCAGTAGTTCCAAGTACATGTACCCGTATAAGAATTAGTTTTTTATAGTCACAGTGTAAAAGTCCAGTAATTTATTGCATACATAAGGCCATATAAACAATATGTGTGGTTCCGGTTACATAGGGGAAAGAAAACCTTTTTATTTTGGTGACAGATTTTTGAACCAGTTAAAAAAAAAAAAAAAAAAATTGGTCTTGCTTCTTCGTGTTATCTTGTAACTTCCTCCATCATGTTAGCTATTGTTCATAAATAAACCTAATTTCCTAATGTCGTAACATTTTTGGTGACAGATTCCTTTCTAAGATTAAAATCGAGGAGGCCGCCATCTTGCTTACCGGAAGCTAAACTTTCTGAGTTAAAAAGATTCGTCGCATGTACTTTCAGGGTTTGAAATTAACTTTTTTCAGAAACTTGTCCATAGTAACTTACACAATTTACTTGTCCCCAGTCAAATTTACTTGTCCCCCCACTTCATGTAAAAGTGATACAAAAAACAATATCAATCATGAAAGTGACATTACATTCCCTCAGTTGCATTCCACCAATGAAAACAATATGGATTTTATTTGTCATTTACATTGTGCTCACCACAAGTTCTAAAGATGTAAAATTCATTTCTTGTTATAAAATTTAGTTGTCCGTAACTTGTTCCCAGTAGAATCTACATGGCACAGGACAAGGGGACAACTGTTAATGTCAAACCCTGACTTTCGTACTTTTTCTCGGAAAAATAAGGAAACATTTTTAGCGTTAGTGAAAATTGCCCAAAAATCTAGGGTCGGTCGGGTAAATGGAACCACACATAATTTTATATGGCCCGACATATAGGAAACGAGTAAGTGACCTTGTTCAGTGTAGATTTGTTGGTTTGAAACTCTGTCAGTTTTAGAGTTTAATGGTGGTGCCAAAGACCTCAGAAATCTTTAATGTACAGTCTAGAAGATAATCCATTTTCTAGGAACCATGCATGTGCCCCAGCTGGGATTTGAACCCAAGATGTTGGTGATCTTGAATTAAATATTTTTTACCTCATTTATAAAGAATAATTCAGTTATATAATTATATTGCGCCTATGCGATAGGGCGTTGTCTGTCGTCTATTTGCGGTCCTCTTGTTATTACTGTATCTGCAGGCCATGTATGTGTATAAAAGGGGCGTTTGTGTCTTAATGTAAAACTCGCCAGCCATTTTGCATGCTTTTCAGAGAGTAGGACCAGGTTAGATCTTGTCTGAGTAGCTCATGTGCAACATGTTAACAAGTTTTGGTATGGGAGTCTCCTATAATTTTCCTTTTTTTCTTCGCTTTTGATCTATTCTAGGGTTTACAGGTTTTCCTAGTGAACACTTCCATGTTTTCCACACTTACACCAATATGGCACCATTGTTCCTACCCAAATCAGGTCCATATAACTTGCCTTTTAACATTACACTTAACATTTTGTTGCTCCATTTTGTAAGCAACCGATAACACTTTAGCGGGGCATTCGTGTCCAGTGGACACATTTTCTAATTACTATCTAGGCCAAGGAAGCGCAAGAATAACCAGCCATATATGCTAATGATACCCTCCAATAGACTCTAAAGCCACTCCATTAAACTGCTATGCAAATTATCTCCACCATAAACCCACTAGATTGTACACTCCATTTAACTGCTATGCAAATTAGCTCCACCACAAACCCACCACTTTTTCCACTCCATTCCACTGCATGCAAATGAAGTGCACTCCAAGTAACTCCAGGCTCCACTGTAATTCCACTCCTTTTCAACTCCAAATAACTGTGTCTATGAATATTGATTAGGTGCAGTGGAGTTACAGTCATATGGAGAGGAAAGTGATGTTTCAAATATTTAAATTAGGTGCTTGGGCAAAGAAGGTTCCACTACAATGGAGTGGACCAGGATTAACTCTCATTCAACTGCATTGACCCACTCTATTTCCACTCTAAATGCCACTGCAAATCCACTCATATTTCGCCTGGGAAAGCTCTGTATGTACGTCACATGCATTCCATATCTCATATATATCCTTATATAATATGTCAACGCACTCTCTATATACTTACCATAATATATGTTATCCCCATACCCTATATATCCTTACATATCATATCCCTATACCTTATATATCCTTATGTAATATATCCTCATACCCTCTATATAATATAGAGGGTATGGGACCATATTATATAGGGATAATAGGGTATGTGGATATTATACTTACATAATAACTATAACCCCATACGCTATATGTCCTTGCATAATATGTCCCACATCCTCTATATCCTTACATAATATGTCCCCGTACTCTCTATATACTTATATATTATAACCCCATGAATACCCCTTATATCCTTACATAATATGTCCCCGTACTCTCTAAATGCTTTCGTAGTATGCCTACGTACTCTCTATATCCTTCATATTATGTCACCGTACCCTTTATATATTTACATAGTATATCTACATACTCTATATACCTTTTAACACACAATATTCCCCCGTATCATTTGTATGCCCCCGTACCTGTTATATCTTTACATAGGATGCCCCCGTACCATCTTTACATACATTATATGTCCCAATGTCCCTGGTTGCCATTCTGACCCCTCGGGTGAGCTTTCCCTATGTTACATATTTGTCTGTGATTTGTATAGGAAATACTGGGAATAGAAAAGCTATAACCAGTGTTTTGAGATATGGGATGGATGGATGGAACGTTCGAACGAACGAACGGTGTTTCATGGCATGTCGACAGATAAATAGGTTATATTTTGCATACAAATCGACAAAAGATGAAGAAGTGAAATAGTAATTTAGAAAATAACGTGAAAATGGGCTGATTATACGTACTGTGTTCTAAGTGTTAGCACTAACATTACATCAAAAATGTAGCTTTCGTATGAAACAATATTCGTAGTGTACTAAATATGTTAAATATGTTAATTATATTTCGAAATATTGCAATATCGTATTACATAACATAATTATATTCAACATTAATATCATTACGTGGCCGGAAATCCGTCTAACACGGGGTATGAAATAAAACCTTAATTTCGGTTTAAAAACCTGCATATTGTAAAATTAAAACATTTAACCTATAATTTTAAACAGGTTATCGATTTTTGTTTCAGTAAAACATGTTTTATGTATGTTTATATTGCCGAAAATATACATTGTAAAACTGACTAATATAAGCTTCCCCCATAAAATAATGCATGACCATGTAATGTAATAATAGTTAAATACAACGTTCGATTAACAGTCCTTTTGTCAATTTATATATGATTGGTGTATAATGGACCAAATTAAACAAACTTCACACTGTTAAGAGAGTGTGTGTGTGTGTAATGTTGTTCAAAGGTGTGAAGGAGTCCACGCGCCGCTCCGTCACGCTTCCTATTACTTGTGGCCCTGAGACATATTGGTCAATCATATTGTTTAAATGCAATGAGATACGCCGTTTTATTTAATTAGCCAATCACAATAAAGGAAATAAAAATGAAATGAAATATGTTTAAATTAAATATAATTATTTCGCCATAATTTATTGACGTATACTAACATATTGGAATCGGTGAAAGTTAAATAATTGAACTAGCTAGAAGAAACTTTAAATACATTTTATCATATTAGAAGTTGTGTGCTTTTTTCATACTTATTGACGACTATATATGCGTATTTCGAAATATTAAATTTATAGTTGGAAATTGCTAATTTTTTTTAGTTCGCGGTGTATTGAGCTTTTTTTTTTTTTTTTTTTTTTATATATTTGCAAATTATTATTATTAATTATTATAATGTTAACCTATAACAACGCTAAAGAATAAAACACAACTATAATAAAGCGAAAAGAAGTTCAGTTAATTGTTCAATATACAGGCCTTTTAAACCGAAATTACGGTTTATTTCATACCCCATACCGTTTTCGCTTCTTGAAGAACATTTGGGAAACGAAGGCCTGGCCTAAATTATAACAGATATTTAAACAATAACAAGAGGTCAATGACCTTGAAGCTCTACTGATTGATTTTGATTTCAGGAAGTAGTCGCTACAGACTTGTTTTTTGAAAATCTATTTTTAACCGTGGCGGCCATCTTGAATTTCCGGCCGACCTGAAATTTTGCTAGGATCAATTAGACATTAAGAGCAACATTCCTGTGAAGTTTCATGAAAATCCGTCAAGTAGTTTCAAAGGAGTAGTCGCTACAAGTTTTCATTATATAACTCTATGTAAACAAAGATGGCCACTGGTAGCCATGTTTAACGTCAAATCAAAACGATTTTCGACAAGGACCAACATCATGTCATACTGATCATTTTAGAAAAAGTCCCATATCAATATCTCTTATAGTTTTGAAGGAGTAGTCGCTACAAACTTATTTATTTTAAATCTATTTTTAGCTGTGGCGGCCATCTTGAATTTCCGGCCGACCTGAAATTTTTCTAGGATCAACTAGACATCAAGATCAACATTCATGTGAAGTTTCATGAACATCCGTCAAGTAGTTTCAGAGAAGTAGTCGCTACAAGTTTTTACTATATAACTCTGTGTAACCAAAGATGGCAACTGGCAGCCATGTTTAACGTCGAATCAAAATAATTTTCCAAAAAGATCAACATCATGTCATGCTGATCATTTTAGAAAAAGTCCCATATCAATATCACTTATAGTTTTCAAGAAGTAGTCGCTACAAACTTGTATTTTGAAAATCTATTTTTAGCCATGGCGGCCATTTTGAATTTCCGGCCGACCTGAAATTTTGCTAGGATCAATTAGACATTAAGAGCAACATTCCTGTAAAGTTTCATGAAAATCCGCCAAGTAGTTTCAGAGGAGTAGTCACTACAAGTTTTTACTATATAACTCTATGTAAACAAAGATGGCCGCTGGCAGCCACGTTTAACGTCGAATCAAAACGATTTTTGATAAGGACCAACATCATGTCATGCTGATCATTTTAGAAAAAGTCCCATATCAATATCACTTATAGTTTTCAAGAAGTAGTCGCTACAAACTTGTATTTTGAAAATTTATTTTTAGCCGTTGCGGCCATCTTGAATTTCCGGCCGACCTGAAATTTTGCTTGGATCATTTAGACATCAAGAGCAACATTCCTGTGAAGTTTCATGAAAATCCGTCAAGTAGTTTCAGAGGAGTAGTCGCTACAAGTTTTCATTATATAACTCTATGTAAACAAAGATGGCCGCTGGCAGCCATGTTTAACGTCAAATCAAAAAGATTTTCGACAAGGACCAACATCATGTCATGCTGATCATTTTAGAAAAAGTCCCATATCAATATCACTTATAGTTTTCAAGAAGTAGTCGCTACAAACTTGAATTTAAAAAATCTATTTTTAGCTTTGGCGGCCATCTTGGATTTCACATCAACATGAATTTTTGCTAGGATCAACTAGACTTCATGGGCAACATTTCTGTAAAGTTTTATGAATATCCATCCAGTAGTTTCAGAGGAGTAGTCGCTACAAATAAAAGTTAACGGACAGACGGACGGACGGACGGACGACGGACGCCGCACCACGGCATAAGCTCTGCTGATCTCTGATCAGTAGAGCTAATAACACATATTTCAAAACATGTTTTACTGAAGAAGAAAAAAGATTACATGTTTAAAACTATCACTTAAATCTAATTTTTTTTATTATTATTATATCAGATTAACGCATGAAAAGGACACACAAGCAATAAGTGGTTTATAAAAAGGACGCACGAGCGTTTTCAATAAAATTCATATATTAAAGTTTGCATTATTCTTTCCTTTCTGTGATTTTCTTGGTTTCCTCTTCCTAAGTCGAGGTTGTGTGAAGACAATCTAAATATGCCGAGAATTATTTTCTCTTCATTGATATCTAAATAATGTTGCAAGTCAAAGTCGCGTTTTAAAACGACAGCAACACGTTGATTATATCTATACCAACTTGTTTTTTTTTCATGAAAAGCCAATGAAAGAGTGATTTTCGATTCAACAGATAGAATCGTCTTACTTAATTATTCCGATATTTTAGGTAGTATTACATAATTTTCTTTGATAAGGAGAAACTTTAAGCATACTCACGGCCTGTGTAGGAGAAACGTAATTAAATGGGCAAATAATGTCATTTTAATAAAGTGCATAGACATGCAACCTCGTTTGAAATAATTAAAAATAGTTCAATTGAATTTTTCTTACCAAATATTATGGAACCTGGAAAGTATTGTTGAAGTTAAGGACTTCAATAATAATGTAAATAATTAAGTTTATGTTAATCATACGCGATACTTAACTGTAAATTATCTGTTCGTCGCAGATGGGTGAAGCAAAATAAGCATATTAAAACGAAATATAAGTAGGTTTAAAATTAGCATCTTCCTATACACATCATAACACAAATTCTTACTTTGCGCAAAATATTCTCAAATTGTGCAGAGACACTTAATGCGTGGTTTATATATTTAACCCCTTGCGCAATTCCGGAATAGTCCTGCGCAATTCCGGAATCGTTGCGCATTTTAAGAATTCTTACTTTGCGCAGAGCGATTCCGGAATCGTCCATATTCTTACTTTGCGTAGAACAGATACATGTATAAGGTCACGGTGGCAATAAAAACAATAGGGTTCCTCCTCCCACCTAGGGCAATGCTTTTTTAGATGTTTTTTTAGGGGAATTTCTCAGCCAAAGAGGGAGTGGAAAGTAGGCTATTTTGCTATGGGAAGGGGCCGATCGGACCAGTAACACTAGAGTTATGGTCCTCGATTTAGTTAAAAATGCTGAATTTTGCCTCATTAACAAGATAGGGCCTTCATTTTTTCATCTAATCTTTACCAAACTTTACCAGATTGTTACTATTTATGAAAGCTTGGATAAGTTTGAAAACCAACCAAATTGGAGTAGTAAGACTGGAGTTATGGCCCTTGATTTAGTTCAAAAATACTGTATTTTGCCTCAAGACAATAGGACCTTCATTTCAGCAAAACTTTGCAGGGATGATTAGTACCAAGCCTGGTACCATGTTCAGGTTGAATGAATTTGATGGAGTTATAGCCCTTTAAATGTTTTCATACACAAAACTTTGTCAGGACTAGTTCTCCTGAACCCTTGGCCAGATTTCAATGAAACTTTTAAGGGATGATCAGTACCATGTCTAGTTGAGCATTTCATCGCCATGTTCCAGTTGAATGACTTTTGACAGAGGTATGGTCCCTTATAATACACTTTATCTGTAGCCAGTACAGCATCCATTGGCCCTCTTGGGCCAGCGTCCACTGGCCCCCTTATTTTATTATTAATTCCATTCCTGAGGATCTCAGATATACACCAATCTTTTCAACTGACATTTAAAACAAGAGGTCAATGACCTTTAAGCTCTACTGACAGGTTTTGATACATGTAGCTAGATCAGCATTCCTGAGAAGTTATACTATATAACTATGTAACCAAAGATGGCCGCTGGCAGCCATGTTTAATTTTAGAAAAAGTCCCGTATCAATATCACTTAGGCCAAAAATAAATTTTGGTTTGTTTCCTATTGCATGCTCTAAAACAAGAAATGTCACAGTAAGTGACAAATGTACCCGAAGTGACCTTTGACCTCTAAGTGTGACCTTGACCTTGGAGTCACGGACCTGGATTTTGTGCGCGACACGTCGTCTGGCTGTGGTGAGGACTTGTGCCAAGTTATTTGAAAATCCGTCCAGGAATGCCAGTTATTGACCGGACACAATTTGAACGTTGACCTCTAAGTGTGACCTTGACCTTGAGGCCACAGACCTGGATTTTGTGCTTGAAACATCATTTTATTGTGGTGAGCACTTGTGCCAATTAATTTGAAAATCTGTCCAGGAATGCCAGAGTTATTGACCGGACATGATTTGACTTTTGACCTATTTGTGACCTTGACCTTGGAGCCACGGACCTGGATTTTGTGCGCGACACATCATGTTGTTGTGGTGAGCAGTTGTGCCAAGTTATTTCAAAATCCGTCAAGGAATGCCAGAGTTATTGACCGGACATGATTTGACCTTTGACCTCTAAGTTTGTCCTTGACCTATGAGCCATGGACCTGGATTTTGTGCGCTACACGTCGTCTTGTTGTTGTGAGCACTTGTGCCAAGTTATTTGAAAATCTGTCCATGAATGGCTGAGTTATTAACCGGACACGAAAGCACTTTGTTTTGACCTTTGATCTCTAAGTGTGACTTTGACCTTGGAGCCACAGATCTGGATTTTGTGCGTGACACGTCGTCTTGTCGTGGTGAACAATTGTGCAAAGTTATTTGAAAATCCGTCCATTATTGTCAGAGTTATTAAGCGGACACGACTGTACAGGCAAACGGACAGACAGTGCGACTACTATATGCCACCCTTCGGGGGCATAAAAATAGGGTAGCATTTTCTTTTTTTTCCTTTTTTGGAGCACGATATTGTGAGATTTTACATGTGTTTATCTCATAAACCCCATACAAGTCGATGATACAACTAAAAGATTCTCTGTGATGTCAGTTTACCTCGATATATTGTGATAAAACATTGTTCAGAACAAATTAAAAAAAAAATAAAAAAAATTCATAAAAAGTTTTAGAGTCGGCCTTAAAATTAGGGTCGGTCGGGCCACCGGAAACACAGGTATTTTTTTTTTTGGCCTTTAGTTTTCAAGAAGTAGTTTCTACAAACTTGTTTTTTAAAAATCTATTTTTAGCTATCACGGCCATCTTAAATTTACGACCGACCTGAAATTTTGCTAGAATCAACTAGACGTTCAACGTTCCTGTTAAGTTTCATGAAAATCTGTAAAGTATTTTCAGAGGAGTAGTCGCTACAACGTTTTACTATATAACTCTTGTAAACAAAGATGACAGCTGGCAGCCATGTTTAATGTGGAATCAAAATGACTTTCAGACAAAGTCCCATATCAACAAAAAGCAGTCTGAGGGCTGGCCATAGTCCGCTACCGGGTCTTGCGCAAAATTAACATGAAGCTGCACAGTTGTCGAAGGTTACTGTTTTGTCAACACAATAATTGCACAAATGTCAAACTGCTGTTAAAGATTACTGTGTTTGGTCAACACAATAATTGCAAAAATTTCAAAGAAATAAAGTTGTTATTAGCCAGTTTCTTAATTCTGAAGTTATTGAAGAAAATGTTATCTTTGAATGTACCCATATGAAAGATTGAATGTAGCCATGTGAATGATCATGCAAGGAATGTTGAATACCACACCATGTTTAGCTGCAAAATATGTGTTCCTGTGTTCTGAAGGTATCGTTAGGGTGAACATTTGTGCCAAGTTTTTTCAAAATCCTACGATGCATGACAAAGTTACAGACCGGACAAGCCTATTTCTGACCTTTAACCTCCAAGTGTGACCTTGACCTTTGACCTATGGTCCTGGGTCTTGCGTGCGACACGCCATCTCATTACGGTGAATATTTGTGCCAAGTTATTTCAAAATCCCACGATGCATGACAAAGTTACAGCCCGGACAAGCATATTTCTGACTTTTAACCTTCAATTGTGACCTTGACCTTTAAGCTATGGACCTGGGTCTTGCGCGCGACACGCCGTCTCATAATGGTGAACATTTGTGCCAAGTTATTTCAAAATCCCACAATGCATGACAAAGTAACAGCCCGGACAAGTATATTTCTGACCTTTAAACTCCAAGTGTGACCTTGACATTTGAGCTACGGAACTGGATATTGCGCGTGACACGCCGTCTCATTATGGTGAACATTTGTGCCAAGTTATTTCAAAAACCCAAGATGCATGACAAAGTTTCAGCCCGGACAAGCGTATTTCTGACCTTTAACCTCCAATTGTGACCTTGACCTTAGAACTACGGACCTGGATCTTGCGCGCGACATGCCGTCTCATTATAGTTAACATTTGTGCCAAGTTATTTCAAAATCCCACGATGCATGACAAAGTTACAGTCCGGACAAAAAAACAGACTGACCTTTAACCTCCAACTGTGACCTTGACCTTTGAGCTACTGACCTGGAACTTACGGGTGACATGCCGTCTCATTATGGTTAACATTTGTGCTAAGTTATTTCAAAATCCCACGATGCATGACAAAGTTAGAGTCTGGACAAAAAACAGACTGGCGGACGGACGGACTGACGGACGGGGCGCAAACCTAAAGTCCCCTCCGGTCCGGACCGACAGGGGACTAATACCACTTATAGTTTTCAGGAAGTAGTCGCTACAATTTTATTTAAATCTAATTTTATCCTTGTCGGCCATCTTGAATTTCCGGCCGGTCTGAAATTTTGATAGGATCAACTAGACATCATGTGCAAAATTCCCGTGAAGTTTCATTAAAATATGTGAAGTAGTTTCAGAGGAGTAGTCGCTACTAGTTTTTATCATATAACTCTACATGTATGTAAACAAAGATGGCTGATGGCGGCCATGTTTAATGTCGAATCAAACTAATTTTCGACAAGGATGAACATCATGTCATGCTGATCATTTAAGAAAAAGTCCCATACCAATATCACTTATAGTTTGCAAGAAGAAACTAGTTTTTTAAAAATCTATTTTTAGCTGTGGTGGCCATCTTCCGGTCGACCTGAAATTTTGCTTGGATCAATTAGACATCAAGTAGTTTCAGAGGAGTAGTCGCTACAAGTTTTTACTATATAACTACTAAGATGGCTGCTGCTGGCAGCCATGTTTAACATCGAAACAATTTTCGACAAGGACCAACATCATGTCATGCTGATCATTTTAGAAAAAGTCCCATATCAATATCACTTATAGTTTTCAAGAAGTAGTCGCTACAAACTTGTTTTTTTTTATGCCCCCAAAGGGTGGCATATAATAGTCGCACTCTCCGTCCGTCAGTCACTTTGTCCGTCCATACAATCGTGTCCAGTTAATAACTCTGACAGTAATGGACCGATTTTCAAATAACTTGGCACAATTGCTCTCCACAACAAGACGTGTCGCGACAAAATCCAGGTCCGTGGCTCCAAGGTCAAGGTCAAAATAAAGTGCTTTCGTTTCCTGTTAATAACCCTGACATTCATGGACAGATTTTCAAATAACTTGACAAAAGTGCTCAACACAACAACACGATGTGTCGCGCACAAAACCCAGGTCCGTGGCCCTAAGGTCAAGGTCACACTTAGAGCTCCATATCGTGTCCGGTCAATAACTCTGGCATTCCTGGAAGGATTTTGAAATAACTTAAGCAAAAGTGCTCAACACAACAAGACGACGTGTCATGCACAAAATCCAGGTCAATGGCTCCAAAATGAAGGTCACACTTAGAGGTCCAATGTCAAATCGTTTCTGGTCAATAACTTTTGCATTTTTGGACTGATTTTCAAATAACTTGGCACAAGTGCTCACCACAACCAGACAATGTGTCGCGCACACATCCAGGTCCGTGGCTCCAAGGTCACACTTACAGGCCAAAGGTCACTTCAGGGGCATTTGTCACTTACAGTGACATTTCTTGTTTTAAATCTATTTTTAGCTTCGGCAGCCTCTTGGATTTCACATCAACGTGAATTTTTGCATGATCAACTAGACATTATGAGTAACATTCCTGTAAAGTTTCATGAATATCCATCCAGTAGTTTCAAATGAGTAGTCGCTACAAAAAAGTTTACGGACGGACAGACACCGCACCACGGCATAAGCTCTGCTGACAATGGTTGACACCCCCAAATCCCGTGCCCATCCCCGTTCATCTGCAAAAATGCCACCATTCCTCCAGATGTAATCTGACTCGCATCTCGCCCCCTACTACCCCCATTTTTAGACGTCTGTTTGAAAGATGGCATTATCGTATTGGATTGTCTGTCCAAACTTCTGTCAGGGCCTTTTTTCCTTCTATAACAGGAGCCGAATTTTGGCTACTTCAAAATTCAAAAGTGGCCATTTTTTCATTACTGTTGTCGATGTATTTCACAATTTAAAACTCTTTTTTTTAGAAGACGCCCTGTCTGTAAACAAAGTTTTTGGAGCCAGTAGGTCAAACGTCAAGGTCACAGTGACCTTATGCATTCTGCACAATGACTTCAAAACCATGACACTTACACTCATAAAACTTCATAGGTACATTGTCCTTGTTGAGCCGAGAACCCCTATTGCTTTTGGGGCCAATAGGTCGAAGTCAAGGTCGTAGTGACCTTATATGGAAATATGCATTTCGCACAATAACTTCAAAATCATGCACTTACGCTCATAAAACTTCATAGGTACATTGACCATGGTGAGAGAAGAAACTCTATTGTTTTGGGGCGAGTCGGTCAAAAGTCAAGGTCACAGTGTCCTTATATGGAAATACTCGCACAATAACTGCAAGTATAGTACCTTCACTGATAAAACTTCACATGTATGTTGCCCTAGGTGACAGGAGGAAACCTATTGCTTTTTGAGGCAGTAAGTCAAAGTTCAAGGTCACAGTGACCGTATACGGAAATATGCATTCTGCATAATGACTTCAAACCATGACACTTACACTCATACATACATTGCCCTTGATGTGAGGAGAACCCTAGGTATTGCTTTTGAGGCCAGTAGGTCAAAAGTCAATGTCATACAGTTGCTGCCACGCAGATTACGACTAATCACACTCAACGCGGGGATTTTATCTCACCGCGGACACACTGATTTTGTCCCCGCAATCGGCGGACAGTCCACTCATTGCGGGGCCAATAACTTTTGACCACCGCTGTGATCCGTTTGATTCGCACACTGCTTTACCGGTGTGAATCGCAGGCCATCGTCGCGATTTACCTTCAGTATCAATGTACACTTTTGCAGTCAATTTAATGCATTATTATTCAACTATTAAAAAATCGAAGCAGAAGATATTTTGTTTTCGGAAATTCAAATGCCCAGATAATATATTCACGATAGTTATATGGCGGTTCCTATTACCGACTTCGTGGTGACTGAACATAAAATTCAATTAGTAATTCTTACACTGAAAATTAGAATTATATTTTTAATTAATATTTTTAATTAATCGTTATTTGTAACACATTTTACTATTCTGCTGTTGATTATTGATACATCGATGGTTTCTTTAGTCAGAAAAATTGTAAAGAATTCCAGGTCATAACCCGTTATAAGTGCCGCCTTGTTAATAGGTACACACATCGCAAAGGATTGTGGGTAGCCAATTTATGTCCGGTGAAGAGAAATGCGACTTTTGGACAACAAAAATGAAAAATACGTGTTATTAAATGCATTAAAAGTTTGAAATACGTATTACTTTCGAAATTTATTCATTGTATTTATCAGTTTTATTACATTTTTTATTGATCCCTGCTCTAATTCCCCCCGTGAACCTATCACAGAGAATCCCGGTGATTGCTTTCTTTCGAGACTGGATTTGCAAACGCGGCTATTTTTACGGTCGCGGGGTATCCCCGCGATATTTCGGGTGACAATCCGCGGCAAGACTTCGATGAAAAACGATGACTTCGATGAAAAACGATGACTTTGTGACTTCGATTGAAAAACGCCAGCGGGGATGCTGCGAAAAAGTCGTAATCCGCGTGGCAGCAATTTTAGTGACCTTATATGGAAATATGCAATCTGCATTCGGCCAGCAGGGCTAAAAATTAAATATAAAAGATATAAAAAATAGTAATAAACAATAACAAGAAGACTAGCATTTAGCAATTACTGTTTCTGACCCCCAGTCAGGGTTCAAACTAAGCCTGGATTTTAGGGAGGAGTGACTTTTCTCTCCAAAAAAAATAGAGAGGTCACAAAAAATAGGGAGAAGTGAGGGAGAACACAAGCTTTTAAATTAAGCGTGCAACCGTTTGTTGTTAATTATTAATTGATATATATATATATATATATATATACACCCTATTGGTTATAACCTTTTGATTATTTAAGTTATAGCTAAATGCACTTAAAGTATGCTAGTTGTTTCAAATTAAAGGTGTTTATTATAGTTTTATTCACAGGCACTCTTTACAAATATATACTGTAACTCAATGTATTAGCCAGCCAACAGTGCAGCCCTCTTTTGCATGGCAATTTTTGAAAAATCGCAGTCAATATTTGGAGGAGTGGGTGGGGTAAAAAAAATATTATTAGTGATCTAACCTGCACCTTTATCTGTCAAAATAAACTACCCCATTACAGTGATTTTGTTACCTGCGCGTCCTGCGTCTAGGACGCGTAATATTTGCTGGGGACTCACAACTGAAACAAATGTGCGTTCGCAGGATGCGTAGTACATCCCACGGCTTTGTGATTTTAACGCGCACCCGTTTTCTGATTTCCTGTTTCTCTTTAAATTGTGGGCTTTATCTCGGGCGGTATGTCTCGCAGGAGCGGAAAAACAGGTTTGTATGTTCATCTGACCAATCATAATCATCGATCTTGCAGTAATCTCGATCGTCTGTGATGCTTTTTATTTTTAAACAAAAGTTTGTATTTAAAATGAAGCGTCGAGGATGACCTTACACATGCTCGCTAATTTGATTCGTTCTTTTTAAAAAAATTAAATAAAAAATTGACCGTCATATATAACCTTACGTGTTGAAAATGACGTAAAAAACCATACAAACAAAAAAACATTCTTTCGGTTTGTTAAGACCAATCAACGACAAGCCGGGTGTTTTCCGATTGTCTGCTAAAATGTCACAGAAGAAAAAGCCTAAAGCAGACACCAAACAGTTCTCTGGCTGGATTTCTCGCGAAAAACAGCGATCCAGACCAAAGTCTACCTAGCGTTTGTTTTCTGTCACACTGGGTTTGTATTTGTTTATTCGAAAATGAAAAGAAATGACACTATTTCATTTATTTTATCTTTTATAGAGATATAGTCTAGGTAGGTATATTTTACAAAAAACATATATAATGTTATACCCTACAGATACATTTCAGGTGAGGACTCATAGTTTTTCCAAAGGACTCATAAATTCTGAAGGCAATGAGTCCCAGGACTCATAATCACCAAATTGTAAAAAAATCACTGCCATTATGACAGAGACTCCCATTTGTCGCGAATTGGGGCGTAACGCTTGTTAGCACATTATTTTGCACATTTGCTCACTCAGTTCTTCTATTTCTGCCTAACACACCGCTGACTATATAAGAAAGAAGGATTGAGAGAAGAATTAATTAATATATTGCAAGTATCTTTACTCATTCATCTTTCTATCAATTTGTATGAAGATCTATGGAGGGTTTGAATAGGACCCAAACTTACACATTTTCCTGAAAGACTTGTTCCTCATATGGCCTACATGTATGATGTATATGAACAAATGTGTTTTGTTTCCCCATATATGTTAGCTAAAAACAACGTGATACAGTTGTGCTGATGTTAAGCTAATTCAGTTATATCTAATAAAAAACATTTGTCCTCCATCCAGCAAATTATGTACCATAGATCCAAACTACTATGACACCGCACTTTTCCGGATGGAAAACATTGCCAAAAATTCAGTAGAAATGTCACCAATTATGAACTTTTTATGACAAAAAGTCTGATTTTTAAACAATTTTAAGAAAACGCAACTCTAATTATTATTCGATGGTATCAGTTAATCACCTCAGGTCAATTTGTCTAACTGTAACGGAACCTACGATTGGTCAATTGTATAGCTATATGCAATCTCATTGTACAGTCTAATTTGTAAACAAGAATGGTGAGGTGCGAAAACTGCCTCAGGGGATATTAGGGGTGCGTACTGGTTCATGATATAGAACGAATATCGGTATTTATGGTGAGGTGCGAAAACTGCCTCAGGGGATATTAGGGGTGCGTACTGGTTCATGATATAGAACGAATATCGGTATTTATGGTGAGGTGCGAAAACTGCCTCAGGGGATATTAGGGGTGCGTACTGGTTCATGATATAGAACGAATATCGGTATTTATGGTGAGGTGCGAAAACTGCCTCAGGGGATATTAGGGGTGCGTACTGGTTCATGATATAGAACGAATATCGGTATTTAGGGATTGATAGACCTGTATCGGTCAAAATAGTGATCAAAAAATGAAAAAAGAAAAGTGTTAACAGCTTTTCTGCAGCATTGCAATACGATGGAAACTAATTCTACCTCCTCGCAAGGAGAGTGATTACGATGACATCTAAAATGTAGGCAAGTGGGGGAGGGAAAACGGTTATAGATAAAACGCGGGCCGTACCTTGGCTTTATAATCTTTCTTTAACCTTAAAAAATTACCGAAGAATTGTTAGATACTCCATTTTTAAAATAAAACCACATTTTATCCAAATTCATTTGAAGTAATTAATAATATTGAAATTTTTGGAGCACCAATTATCACCATAATGGTACGGTATTTTAACGGTACTGTTAACAATACCTCGTGAATCAACAATGACAGTTGAAACCCATCTTCGATCAGTTTGCTTGACAAAATTTAAGACTTATTTTCGTACTTGATTTATTTCATTTTCAGTTTTTTTCAGCTTTAAAGTTACATGTTTTTTTTTTGTTATTTCATGTTCAGTTACATAATTATATTGTATTTATTGTGAATTTCTTGTGTTTTAATTCCATTTAATTGTAGGAAAAAGTGAATACGAAAATATCAATCCAAATGCGTACCACACTACTAGACTGGTTCCACTTTATAAAGCGCACTGTAGACTATGACCGTTGGTTCCATAAAACATGTAAATTACGTTCAATAAAAAGACATGGTTTCTCGATTAAATTGCTAGGTACGACACAGCAAAATAATGCCAGTGAATCGCATGCTGTGTGAGTCTGGGTGTAAATATTTAAACAAAATGATGACACGCGGATAGTTCATCGCGATCAATGCGGTTTGGAGCTTACTCGCTGCCAGAACAGCTTCAAAATAAGGTAGACACATTTGTCCAAATACTGATAAGGGTACCGGATTTTTTGAACAGGTAAATACTGGTTCCCAGTGAAGCGGGAAACGGTACGATATCAGCACCAGGTAACGGTGTCCTATCCTACCCGCGTGTTTCGCTATGATCGATCAAAGCAATTAGCATAATCCTTTCCCAGCAACGTCTATGCTTGTCTTGAGACATAAACAACAGGTCAATTAAACGACTGGTTACACTTCACTCGAGTGCGAAAAAAAAGGGTCTATTTGACGACGACAAACTTCGCCTTGGGCCGGGAAAAAAGCGAAGTAACGGGGGAAAAAGGAGACTTTGTAGCTTGTGTCACCCTCCAGTTTGTACTCTGCTCAATATCTGGTATGTTCCTACACTACTTATTTGCTTAAAACAAATGACAGCATGAAGCATACATATTCTTTTGATTGTTAAGATGTACAGGTATGCCTATATATATCAATAACAGAAGTTCAGAACCGGAATTTTGTCGTATTTTTGGAATTGCGCTAAAAAAAGAATGACATTCGCATATTGCTTTGTTTTTTTAAACTTATTTGGGAAAGATGCACTACCATATACATTAACAAGAGGTCAATGACCTTGAAGCTCTACTGATAGGTTTTTGATAGCTAGATCAGCATTCCTGTGAAGTTTCATGAAAATCCGTCGAGTAGTAATCACTACAAGTTTTCATTATATAACTCTATGTAAACAAAGATGGCCGCTGCCGGCCATGTTTAATGTCAAATCAAAATAACTTTTGACAAGGATCAACAACATGTTATACTGATCATTTTAGAAAAAGTCCCATATCAATATCACTTATAGTTTTCAAGAAGTAGTCGCTACAAACTTGTTGTGGGATTGGATTTTATAGTCGCACCAACAGCTAAGGTCATATGGCGACTTTCCAGCTTCCATTGGTGGAGGAAGACCCCAGATGCCCCTCCGGGCAATTTTCGTGCACGGGCGGGCACCTGGGTAGAACCACCGACGTTCCGTAAGCCAGCTGGAAACTTGTATTTTGAAAAATTATTTTTAGCCATGGTGGCCATCTTGAATTTCCGGCCGACCAGAAATTTTGCTAGGATGAATTAGACATCATGAAGAGCAACATTCCTGTGAAGTTTCATGAAAATCCGTCGAGTAGTTACAAAGGAGTAGTCACTACAACTTTTTACTAGATAACTATGTAAACAAAGATGGCAGCTGACAGCCATGTTTAAAACTGAATCAAAACGACTTTCGACAAGGACCAACATCATGTCATGCTGATCATTTTAGAAAATGTCCCATATCAATATCACTTATAGTTTTCAAGAAGTAGTCGCTACAAGCTTGTTTTTTTAAAAACTATTTTTAGCCGTGGTGGCCATCTTGAATTTCCGGCCGACCTGAAGTTTTTCTAGGATCAATTAGACATCAAGAGCAAAATGAGGCTAAAATGACAGTCACTTAAATCAGTTGCTACTTATTGATATACAAGTTAATTACGGGAACAGTAAAGTAAAGGTTATCACCTTTTTTAATTCAGCCACAGGGAATCTTGAATGTTAATAGAATTAAGCGATCGTGGCAACTAATTTTAAGGCATCGCGTCTACATTTATATGGCATAGCGGTAGGTTCCTTTCTGAAGTGAAGGCAGCGCGGTAGCGAGACATGTTAAAGGGCTAGGGAAAGACATAGGGGCAGGATCCTTTTCCAAAAATACCATGAGAGCAAGACAGTCGAGAGAAAAACATTGATTTAAAAAAAGCAAGTCCGAAATCATGCAGTCACTACAAAAGTGCCTAAATCGGCGTGATATTCTTCTCTCTGGTTTGTTTTATGCATGTAAAAAGGCAAAGCGTTCTTTAGAAACCTTGCTATAAATTGCAGATAGTCGGACCGCATCTTCACCTATATTCTCTATAGGCCATGTCGCTCTATGGCAGAGCTATGATTCTTACAGTTATTCTGCAGCAAGTCCCTTTAACACACCCATACATGTAATACCTCATGGCGTGAGATGATATCTCACGGAATTCTAACTCTCCTCCCGGCCCCACGGAATTGTGTGAAAAACTCCCGTAAAATTGCTAAAATCGATTTTTCGAAAATCATCGGTCTATTTCCTTTGTTTAGTATATGTTTGCCTAAAAGCCAACTTGATTGTATTGTCTCGCGACTCGCGAAAACGTCACGTGACCAAGTTGTGTACCTGGATCTGGATGATGCCTTGGGGAAGTGTTACTTGCAAACAGTTTATTGGCTTAATTGATCTTATCAAAGGATTAGCAGCACACTTATAAAGTCTTTTATGATGTGTGTAAATAAACAGTTACACAAACCACTTGAAACTAATTGCCGGTATCATTTATTTAGAAGCGAAAAATGAATGTTTGTTTAAGGTGACACAGTAATTATCGGATAGTGAAAACGAGTAGACTTTGTCGGCATAAATTTGGTGAGTATGTTTGATTTAATCAATGAATTTTATAAAGATTTTACTTCAAAAGGAGTTCCATGATTGACATACATTGCTTTCGTTCGATGCTTGTATGTATGTTTGATTTAAGATTATGCTTTAAAAAAAAAGGGGAAGTTCCTTGATTGATGTTGGTTGCTTTTGTTCTGTGTAAGGGTGTATGCAACTAAGTTTAGGACAGTTAGTGAAAGTTCACTGTGTTAAAGTTTATAGGGCTGTGTTCAAGAGATGACACTTGATTCTTATTTGCGAGACTCAGAGTCAAGACCGTAATATAAAGCTCAAATAGTTATAGTGTTAGATGATCTTGCATGTTTATCCAGGGTTCTCAATAGACGCGTACACACGCGTTTTGACGCATGGAAATTCAATTTGACCCAATTCTGACACAGCTAATTTACCACCTGTGCGTTTTTATGACGCGCGTGTATTTGCTTCCAATCATCAATCCAATACACACATATACCTATTTTCGATAGTCCAAACATCCAAACAATGAGTACGCGCTGCATAACAGTGATTGACACCTTGCCTGACGATCTTGATCGCCTCTCAACCAATCAAATGCTATCGCAGCTTATGGACAGAGGCGGAAATAACCTGTCTGTAAATGTTGTCACTGTGTAATCTAATCGCTGCTATTGTGTTAATAATTTTACGATTATCTTTGAAATTTATGATGATTTTTGCGGGTGGAGACTATTATGACTTGATTGGATTAACTGTTTAATTGATTGCTACCGGCTTCTGATTGATTACCGGTTAATTAGACCGCACTGAGATAAAAACAAATGCTAGCGGTCAAGCATGTGAAAAGATAAAATTGGCGAAAATAAAATAGACTTTATTTGTGTTTGTAGTTTGTTAATTTTGCGCACGTTTTAAAGAACAACGAAATAGTTTCAATGAGGATAATTTAAATATTTATAAATCGGCGAAATGTACATAAACAATGCGTTTTTTAACCTGGGTTATCGTTCAGTCAAAACTTACCGGACATTACGCATTGTGATATTTTGTGTTTACGTACTATTTTTGTGCTATCGAGTAACAGTCTTCATGTAGGCCTATACACAAATGGCGCAAAGAAGTTTATTTCCGTTTACGTCATCGCAGTCTACGAAACGTCCTGTTTGGGATGCACTGTATGAAGGTGCACTGTCTGAGGTTGCAATGTCTGACCCCGAAGAAGCAGAAAATAAGAGAGCTCAGCTTGTCTTATAACAACACCAATAATTTATAATATTAACAAATGTGGACCCCAATTTATTAAACAGCCTTACATAACTTTGAATCTTTGACATAATGACACATTATTGTAAAATGGAATAGTAGTTTTTTTAAGTTCCTTGCACACCTTTCTTGGCAATAAAATATGTACAGAATTCATTAAAGTTATTAAAGGATGTTTTATAAAACAGCGCTTCAATTTGTTTGATTTATATTTGACTTTTGACGTTTCAATTTTGACCCTTGGGATTTTTGAGTCAAGGGTCTGGCCAAAAATAAAATTATGTTTGTTTCCCCTTCCCGACCCATGCAAAAAAGGGTTGGGTAGGTAGGTAGGTAAAATATTTTTTTTATTTCATTTCTTTTATTTGAGATCAAAACTGGAATACATGCAACCTATAAGACACATTTAAGACAAAAAAAAAAAAATAATAATAATAATTCGCCAGTGTCGAAAAAATAATTCGGGTCGCGGCAATTTCGATGGGTCGGTCGGGAAGGGGAAACAAACATAATTTTATTTTTGGCCTCATATGACTCTTCACTTTTAAAGTCTATTGAGAACCCTGTTTATCTTTGGTTATTCATAAGTTTGATAGAGCATCATCAAAAAAACTGACCAATCAGTGACCAGAAATAAGACATAACCAATACATTCTGGTAGGTGATAAACTCGGTCTTTATCCTTGATGTTCAACCAAATTTACTGTTAAAATTAAGGTATCTACAGTGTGATTCTTTTAAAACCCTGCCTATTTCATGCACATTCATGCAAATTGATTCAATATATGTATCTTTTAAACTCAAAATCTTGAAAATTATCAACTTTTTACTATGCCAAAGATTTTTATTTTACTATAGAACCTAAGGATAAAAACCGAGTAACACAAATTTTATCACCTACTGAAAATAAAATAAAGTCTCAACATCTCTGCAATGCAAAATTATGAATTAATGTTTTAATTATTACAATTAAAAATTAATAATAAAAAAGAAAATGAAAAAAGCATGAAAATAAAACAGGGCTTTTTTTCATAATTTTGGGAACATGACCCGTACCCCTTGAATTGGGAATTTTAGCGTGATTTTTCATAAAATTGGGAATTTTAGCGTGATTTTTAATAAAATTCAGAAAAATATAAAGTAAAGCATTCCTTTCATAATTATATCTTTTAATACTGTTTTTTGTACACCAAGATAAACAGAAGCATTTATTTAAGCTTTTGAACCCCAATAATTGGATTGGCACACTTAAAAAAAATGTTTTGCCATTGGGAATATGACCGAATAACGGCTATAAAAATGGCCAAAAAAAGAGCCCTGTAAAATATTGTTTAAACATTGTTTTTATCATTCTTGTTATTTCCCCTGAAATCAATGAAGAAACTTGCTTAAAAGTGTATTTTTTAGTATTCGAATTTGGGTAAATAATACTGCTCGTGTGCTAAATATAGCCCGTGAAAAACGTCCCAGATTTTTGCATGAATCTCCCTTAAAAAAACACTAAACTCCCAGATTGAGGTCCATGTATGCACACCACACAAATAATCGTATGGTACATAGCAAGTTTTTATAGCAATGGTTCTTTAAATGTGTAGTAAGTGACTTTTTGGTCAGGGCAAGTGAAATTTAAAAATCCATCTGCTCTGTGTAAGTGGGTTTTCGAAATATTTCCTGAATCAGAATAGAATTATTCATAAAAATGTGAACATGACAATGAACAAACAGGAAATCAAAATCATATGATAGCAATTAAGAGCATCATGACAGCATTAATCTGCTGTCACTGACAGATCTATGACCATGTCAACATGGTCTGTAGAATTTTAACTTGCAGTCTCCGTTAAATAATGCAAAATACACATACATTCTTGTTTGTTTTCAATAAAGCATTCATAATTGTGTAATATAGAAAAATCTGACCTTGCAAACTTGGATATCTTCCGATCGAAGTGTTTCTTCGATTTCCGTCTCTGATTTTGGATACTGGCCACCGACCGACTGCCTGAGACCGTCTAACATTCCCCGAATGTTAAACTTTGTTTTAATCTTGCCGGCCATTTGGCTTGGCTACCTTTGATCTGACAGTCTATGATTAAATAATATCCATTTAAAACGCATAGTAGCAATCTTTTTTTTCTAACCGCAAATCATCACATTATTGTAGTTTTGTAGGGAAAGAGAAGATGCCCGGATATTATCCCAGATTCTCAGAAGGGTTGTATACATAATGCAAATCTATTGTAATAATTAGACGAAACTATCATAAAACAATTCATACATATCTCATTACGTTTTATTTTATTATAACTAAACTATATATGCATTAGAAGAAAATATCATATATTTGTCTTATTATTACCTTTCCTTACTTTTTGAGATTATTTGAAAAATTTAAACACAAAAATTAGCATAAATATTGATTATTTTTATAATAACGAATCCGTAAAGTGTGTTGTTATAGTCAACCAATATGTCTGCGTCCATGTCCTGAAGGAAACCGGCTGTTCTTGTGTTTTAGAGGTGAAAGAAAACAATTGAGGTAATAAAATAAAGAAACTAACTGATATTGATATTTATATAGCATCTGTTTTTAATTTAGCTCTTTAATTAATGATTGACATTAACTACTGTCAAAGATTGTAGAAGTTAAATAACTGGACTGACAAGCTGTTCCGGTTTAAGGTTCTTGTGAATTGTATTGCCGTTGTAATTTGAAGTATATAGTATGGTGGCTGATTTGTGCCATGTTGTGCTCGACGTGACAACTCAGCATTTGGAGGGGGCCGACACAACAGATTTATTTGTCGTGTTGTCGTGTCTTCCTCCCGCCGACGCGACAGCACGACAAAAACCTTATTTGTCATGTTGACTGGTATGAAAATGTTGTGTTGGCGCCTTTTACCTTATTTGTCGTGTTGGCGGAGCGAAGACACTACAATTTTTTTTTACGCCAACTCAACATTCAGAGGGCGCCAACACAACATATTTAGGTGTTGTGTTGGCGGGACGAAGACACGACAACATGACAAATAAAAGGAGCCAACACAACATTTTCATATATCTGTCATAACTGTCGTGTTGTCGTTTCCACCAACACGACAAGGCACAAATCAGCCACCATAGTATAGGCAGTTTGCAAAGTAGTAGAACTAAAATATAACATGTTTAAGGCCAAATAAAGTAATAGTTGTGTTTACTGTAGTCCGACCGACTCCCTTAAAACACCGCCGACTCCTCTTGTTTTTATTGAAAATAAAGAAATCTAATTTTTATTCCGAGAGTTGTTCAGTTTGTCAGCGTGCGAAAATGAAAGCAAAATATGTACTAAAATATGTGAGTGCATATTTTCTGTACAAAGCGAGATAAAGCCTGCCACTCAAATTGATCGGTATCTAAAAGGTTTTACTTCTGACTAGAGGTGTAACAATACATCAAACTATTGATGTATTGCAATAGTGATCATCCCAATAGCAATGCATCGATAGCAACTTGAACTATCGATTACTATCGCCAATAGTATATTGGTGATAGTAATCGATAGTTCAAGTTGCTATCTATCGATAGTTTCAATAGTCAGTATATATATATAGTCAGTGGAGTGCGTGGTCCAGTGGTAGAGCGCCGAACTCCTGATCGAGAGGTCGTGGGTTCGATCCTCCGTCGCGGCCACGTTATTTATCCTTGAGCAAGATAATTAATCCACATTGCTTAGTACTGGTTCTACCCAGGAAGCCATCGAGAGTGATTAATCTAAGTTGTAAGAACTTGTTTCGCAATAGATGTAAAACAAATATGTTTAAAACATATATTTCATTTAATAATCTGATTAATAATTTCATTTGTGTGTTTTTATGTCTTCTAAGTTGTGTTTTCCTCTCCTGAAAATATCTATTTCAAAACAATTAACATGTTGCCAGTTGTCAATCATTTATCCATTTTAACCAATCAAACCAATACTATACCTCCGACAAACAATAGCACGTGCAACAGTATATTACTATAATAAAGCACGTGCAACTGTATTATAATATAACCTATTGTCAGTATACTCCGACATCAACAATGGGGCGGACATAATCTAAGTACTGGCGTCATGTAAATTAAGCAGATGCACGCATCTATTCATTTATGACCTAGAGGGGTAGTAGTATTGATTTTAATATATATTCTTCAAAAAAAAAAAAATTGCTCAAAGTATGAACCACTATTAAAAATGTGTTTTCAATCTTGGAAGTACTCAGTAGTATGTTTTACTATTTTTACCTTGTGCCGAGGCCATTTTCCATTTGTCGTATAAAATAAAAAATAAAAAAATAAAATTCCCCCCCCCCCCCCGCCCCTATTTTGAAATAAATTTGGATGAGAAACTAGCAATTAATTTATTATGGCCTAATGGTGACTACTAAAAGACAGGACGATTGATTGTTGAACATGCACTAATTAGGAATCTAAAACTAATGCTTATAAATTATTTATTGTAACGCAGGAATGTTGAATCGCCACAAATATATTTTTTATTTTTTTTTATTTTGGTGAGTATTTTGTTTGTCTTGGACATCAACTACTTTACTGGACCACTTTCCTCATATCACAGGTTATTCTGAATGTCCTGTCTTTTAGAAGTCACTGATACATCTCATAGTAACAACAAATATGGCCGCGAACACACCGTTCGAAATTGTCAAAATTAAAAATGCAAATCCCTCTTTGTGGATAATAATTTATTTGTGTTTTTATATCTTGTTCATTTGGAGATAATATAAAAACAAAAAACAGTATAATTTCATATGCTTCTTTGTTATAGTTGAGAGGGCTGGCGTGGCGCCGTCGGGAGCGCGGCGGATTTGGAACCGGAGGCCCCGGGTTCAATCCTCCGTGGTGCCACTGAGTTGCGTCGGTGTGTTCTTGGGCAATACACTTTCCCTTAGCCTCGTCCGTCGGATGGGGACGTAAACCGGGCGGTCCCGTGTATGGGTCTATCCTCCGAGCACGTTAAAGAACCATAGGAATCTGTTCGATAATAAGAGTAGGGCAGGTTCCCGGATTCCTATGTATCCTCCCCTCATGTTGATGAGCTGTTAAGCAACATTCAACTATTTGTTATAGTTGTATCTCAATGGTAATAGTATTGCAATTGTAATTTCTGCAATAGCAATACTATCTCAATAGTCTAGTCAATTGTCCCTTCAATAGTCAGCACTACTTCTGACCCATTTTTCCCCAACAATGTTCCAACAAATACATTATTTATTTGGCCTAAATATTTATTTTTTTCCATTCCCTTCTCCATAACAAAACACCAGTTATAAACAGTCTATTCAGCCTTTGTTGCCAACACACAAACCCTTTTCAAAATATTCACTGACCATTCACTGAAGAATGGTCAATGTGTGTGTTAGCCCCATGTGGTTCCAGGGCAAAGAATAGAATGAATGAATGGTGTTTTACGGCACGTCGACACATAAATAGGTCATATTGTGCGCAAAAAAACGACGAAAGATGAAGAAATTAAGTAGTAATTAAAAATTAATGTAAATATATCAAGATAAAACTATTAAAAAATAAGGGATGATAAACTATATATGTAAATCAACAAATGCCCATCAACGGCTATATAACAAGTAAATATATATAAGAACACATTATAATGATTTATATAGTCTGATTTCTTTGAGGAAATCTATAACAAGACTAAAATCTATAGTATCAAATAGTTCTTAAGAGAGGGGTAAACTGCTACCCCCCCCCCCCCCCCCCCCCCCCCCCCCCCCCCACCCCCACCACACACACACATTTATTTATTTCATGCTCATTAAAGATCTTGATCATGACCCCTGCATTGTTTCAGGTGCCATCTCGCTCAAATCACTAGAGCAGTGGCAGAAAAACAATAAACGTGACTACAATAGAATTTGCAGCTACTCTGCTGTTCTGCAGGTGAGAAGGTTCTAGGCCCATTCTCCATATTTTATCTCGATGTTAATGGAGGATGAGCCTGGCATGTTCATTCCTGTTAGGCGCCATTTAACCTTTCATGTGTTGGGAATGATACCCATTCAATTTTTGCCTTAATTTGGGAATTTTTCACTATCACACAAAAGCAATACTGTATGCTTAAATACATTGCAAACACATTACCATGTATACATTCTCTTGTAGTATTTCGTTACCCTCACCTAACATAATATAGTTCTCCATTTCTTCTCTTTAAATAAAGTTTCACTGGAAATATTTAAAAAAAATAATAATAATGGGATTTTTTTCTCTCCAACATTCTTTTTGGCCATTGGGAATGGTACCATTTTTCGGTACCACTTATATATTTAAAGGGAAAAAAACATTGATTGCAAATTCCCTATAGGTAATTCAGTGTGATTTACAAATACATGAACCATAAGGGAAAGTCATGTAAGGCTGTACAGGGTTCTTATACTATATGGTTATAAAAGGTAAAACAATGCTGTATTCCCAGATGTGTTTGTCATGTCTATCGATTTTTGGCTTATCATGCAATTAATGCATACCCGGTATATCGAAAAAGAGCAGTGGTGTTACATTTTAAATAATAATTTTTTTATCACATAACATACGGTGTGGGAGTGGAATAACACCATTCTATATTTTCGATATACCACTAGTTATATAAGTATGCAAATAAGCTTAATATACGCTGTAAAAAAAATCGGTATGTTAAAAGCGACAGGCAAAATGCAATAAAAGTCTATATGTGATAAATAGAATCTAACATTCATTCTCATTCATTATTGAATTTATTAAACTCCATTACGTTATAATTTTCATGTGTTGAAAATGACGTAAAACACCATACGTAGTATGGGTATTAACTTTCATACCCCAGCCAACCCCTTTTCCAAGAAGCAAAAACAGGGTTGGCTGGAGTATAAAATAGAACCTTAATTTCGGTTTAAAAAGTTTGCATATTGTAAAACTGAAACATGTAATAGGTAATTTTAAACAGGTTATCGCATTCTTTCAGTAAAAAATGTGTTTAAACATGTTTTATTGTCGAAATATCCGTTATAAAATCCTGCTGATATAAGCTTTCCCATCGCTTAATGGAATTAAGGCGGGACCCCGTAATGTCGTTAGCAAAAATTATATAATGCTCGGCAAGAGCCTTGCATTATATCATTTTGACAACTCATTTAATAAATTCAATAATGAATGAGTACTCATGTAAGATCCTCTATGAATAGTATTTGACCGAAGTCATAAAAACTAATAGAAAGCTTACAAAATTTTCATTTCTGACAATTAATTTTCTTCTTTTTTTCGGTGATAACGAATCTATTTCACTGGTTTAGAAACAAACTGGCTTTCTTCGTGAGGCGACCGTCATTTTGTTTTCAGTTTTCTGATTTTACCAATTTTCAGCAACCAATAATGTAATAGTATGTCGTAAAATTTAGTTTTCTGCAAGTCCTTGACTTTTCATCTTTCCATCCCATTGTGGCCCCGTGTGGTTCCCGGGTGCCCCCGTTTGGTCACGGGGCAAAGAATAGGGCCACTGCAGATTCCTTTGGAGGGGTAGGCAGAGGGGTAGAATCCCCCCAAATTCATGTTCATTTTATCATTTTTTGTTCATATTGTTTCTGGTGCTATCTCACTCGCATCAAAAGAGCAGTTGCTGAAAAACAATAAACGTGGCTCCAGCGTAAATGGAGTTTCTACGATAGAATTTGCAGAAACTCTGCAGTTCAGGGTGAGAAGGTTCTAGGCCCATTTTCCATATTTTATCTCGATGTACATGGAAGATGAGCCTGGCATGTTCATGCCTGTTAGGCGCCATATAACCTTTTCATGTGTTGGTGCGCCTTAAAATTCAATTCAATTCCATCACATTGTGTATAGGAAAAACTTGGAACATTTTCTCTGAAAACACAATGCGAAATCACATACCAGGGCGGGAACATTTGTTTCTGAGTTACTCGCCCAACATAATACTTGAATGGTCAAATTGATAAATTGTTAAAGACGTTTCTACTCGTCCTGCATCAATGGGCACTCGTCGTGGTGAGCGGACGATTGGAATTTTCGTGCCCTGCATACAAAAATCTTTAAGAAAGTTTTCTTCTCTGAAATTACAAGTGATATATTTTGTATGTAGCACAGCTTTTGGTACTCTTGCAAATGAATTTAAAGGTGAACCTGTGGTCCAGTTAGGACCCACCCCAGAGGACACATCTTTTACATGGCCTTGTATAGGGAAAATCATGAAAAATCTACTCCTGAAAACACAAGGCACAGAGCCCCATATATTGCTTTACCAAGTTTTTTTAAAATGATGAATCTGGAGTCAAATTTGGCCAAACCCCAGATTTGGCCCCACCCTGGGGGGTCACAGTTTAACAAAGGGCTATATCAGACAAATCTTTAAAAGATTTTCTTCTCTGAAACCACGAAAGCTAGAGGTTTATTATTTTGAAAGTACATGTAGCATAAATGTTCATTTATGGTGGCACTAGGGTAAAGTAATGACATAATATTATATTCATGAATATACATAATATTTAATATTGGTTTACTTTTAATGCCAAAAATAAAATGGAAAATAAGTGAACTGCCAACTCTAGCAGCAATTGTGTAACCACTGGACACACAGAAATGTTACACTATATTGTTTTATAAAAGCTATAATTTTATAGTAGCTGTCCTGCCAACAACAGCCCAACTTTACAACATGACATTGTGTGCACTGTTTCTAAACCTAATGATGATGAGGTATACATATATATAACTTACATATATATGTAGAATCCAAACTCTATAGACTCAATATAAATGGCTTTAACCAGCTTGACCAAAGCCCAGAACTGGAGCTTTGAATTAAGAGTTACCAACTCATAATTCATTTTACGCATATTCAGTCATGGGTATTTTAAGAACCCGTGAAAATCCTATACTTTTAATCGGCACATATATACATTAATATATTGCCTGAACAACTGGATAGAGTTTAGATAAACGGTTTTGTAGTGTAATTTTGCCCTTATTTGGCGGGTTTATTTCTTCAAATTTAAAGGTTAACACACTATTGTAACATAATTAGTGTTATAGAGGCGTTTGCAAACATGCATTTTTTCTTGTTTATGATCTTAAATGAACGAATAATTCACAAATAGATTATAAAATAAATAGCAACATAGTCTGACTGGAAAGAGTTTGCATATCCAGCCTGGTGCGGCCATGGTCAGTTATCAGATATTAAGCAAAAATGCCCATGTAGATACAATTTAGTAAGCAAGTAAATCATTTATTATAGTGACATGTGCATAAAGTGACAAACAAGTACGGTATATACATAAAATGAAAGCGCCACCAGTCCAATGGGCATATAAGTCATTGTCGATGATAAAGACGTTACAAAATATAATTAAATTATATGGTTCACATGAGAATAAAGAAGTATTTGATTTAAACATATTTTATTGCCATATACGTACAAGTACAATGCAATTGGGTCGGGCCACAAGTGCTACCCACAACAGTTACGGCCCTTCCCTACAATGGAGTTTTAACAAATATAATGAATGGCAATTGCCATTAACACGTATCAAGGTTACATTGCACCATTGATTTTCCTTCTTTGTTTTATATAGGACGAATGTATGTCAAGAGACAAAAAATGCGCATTTTTCTCTGTAGAAAATTTTAAAACGCATATCAATCAAACGATCGAGCGTCCGCCAATATATAAATGCAATAAAAGCAGGGGGTCATGTATCATGTAAGAACAAGCCAATCTGTTGAATGACGTCACGTTTTATTTTGACACGTCACAGATAGATTAACCCCATTTCTACTTTCGCTTTACTGTCTATGTCAATTATAATTAAATATCTCAAACAAACACTAATCAATGTTCACAATACATCATTTGGATGAATTATAGGTAATAATAACAAAAAGCAATCAAGAGCATGTATTTTGTATCACTAGTAAGGCAGGGAAACGTTTTTTATTAGGCACTATTTGACTGTACACCACGGAAGCACAGACGCAATGGTGCAATGTAACCTCAATAAACTGGATTAACTACAACATGATATGTAGTAGAACATGTTAAGATAATAAGAAAACAGAAATAAAAAATAAAGGAAATGTAGAAGTGGAAGAAAGAATAATGCAACACGTGACATTGCTCGGGTTGATCAGACAGATAAATTGTAATGGCAAACCTAAGTAAATCGATGACTATCTCTAATAAAGTTTTGGACAGAATTAAAAATCAAACCATTTTCTTGTGTTGCAAGATCTAACCTTCCAAACAATAATGTATTTGAGCTTAAAGGATGAAACGAACGTCTTGACTGGAAGAGTTCGAGCCTCTCAACATTTAATTGCATACATTTAAAGAAGAAATGATTTGCATCGTCATTACCCTGACCGCAATTGCATTGAAGAAGAAAAGAAGTATATAAACTTAATGATTCTATTAACACAATTAAGTACAAGTTAAATTGGACAAATTGGACCTGAAAAGTAAAAAAAAGTATTTGGGAGAAACAAGCATATTTTTACAGCATTACGCATGGTTGTTCATCTTGGGATTGCCTTTCCACACGTATAAAGCAATTCCAAACATATGATGGGCATGTATTACTCTTGTTCATTTTTAAGAACAGTTTTTCTCAAAGGATAGTGCTGACCTTCCAACAGCACTTGTTATGCTCTCCAAAACGTTTGGGGGAAACATAGTTGCCGTCATGTCTGTCCGTCTATTCTGCTTTCTTGTCCGCTCAACTCCTCCTACGTTTTTGATCCGATTTTCATGAAATTTCATAGGAAGTATAAGTATGATGTCTAGTAGCGCATATTGTCAGAACGTTCTGGTTGAATACTTTTTGTATGAGTTACGGGACTTTGAACTTTTTCGAATCTAACACTTGTCCGCTCAACTCCTACTTTTTTCATCCTGTTTTCATGAAACTTTATAGGAAGTATCATTATGATGTCTAGTAGTTTGTCAGGACGTTACAGTTTAATGATTTTTGGCGGAATTTTGGGACTTACGGTAGAAGTTTTTCAAATGTAAAGCATTTCTGGTCAACTTCTACATTTTTCATCTGAATTTCAATATTATGTCTAGTAGTGCATATTTTTCAGGACGTTCTTGTTGATTTTTTCCATCCGATCGTATTTCATATGTGTACCTTTATTCGTGATTCATCCATCGGTTCTACCGATTTCTTATTAATGATAGCTTTCATTTAAAAGTCTACTTCAGTTTGTATGAGTAAACATGTTTTGTTTGTTTGCCTTGTAGCAGTAACCATGTCACGATTCAGAACTCTTACTGCCAGTGTGAGAACTGTAAGGAACCTGTCAACGTTGATGGCTTACAGAACCAGAACTAACTCATCTCATATAAGGTATGCATCATTTCATTCAAATACCATTGTGTTTTCTCCATTCGACTCATTCTTGTTGTACTATAATGAGAACTATTCATGTCAGAATTGTGTATATAATAAATCTGCTTTTGCTCATCTTAGCACAACTTACTATGTAGTTAGGCCATCCTTAAAAATACATTTGTTTGCTGTTTCCCGATCCAGGATTTTATAAGTGGGTAGGTAGGTAGGTGAATTTTTTTTATCTGAAGACAGTAAAAACCTTTAGAAATGAAAGAAAAATATACTAAAAAAAAAATATTTTAAAGAATTGCTATACATTTTTAGCTCACCTGAGCCGAAGGCTCAAAGGTGAGCTATTGGGATCACTCTTCGTCCGTCGTCCGTCGTCGTCCGTCGTCCGTCGTTAACTTTTGCTTCAAACGACTTCTTCTCAGAAACTGCTTGGCCAATTTTGACCACACTTCACGTGGATGATCCTTAGATGAATGCTTTTTAGATTTGTTAAAATTAGGTCAGCATGACAACCAAGATGGCCGCCATTACCATATATGGTCAAAACCTTAAAAAATCTTCTTCTCAAGAACCGCCAGACAGATTTCGACAGTTTTTCTTTTAATATGACCGCCAACGGCTAAACTTTTAAGTTTGTTCAAATGAAGTCCCCGGGGTCAAAAATGGCTGTGCCTTGGGCGTCCAAAGTTTGTATATTGAGATTTTGCATGTTTTTCATAGACTTATATAGGAAAAAACTTTAAAAAATCTTCTCGGAAACTGCATGAGCCAGAGGTTTGATATTTTGCATTTACTATAAGGTTATGGTCCTTTACCAAGTTTGTTCAAATGGTGACCCTGGGGTCACATTTGGCCCCGCCCCAAGGGTCACATGTTTTACATAGACATGTATAGGGAAAAACTTAAAAAATCGTCTTCTCTGAAACTGCAAGAGCCAGAGGTTTAATATTTTGCATTTGCTATAAGCTTATGGTCCTCTACCAAGTTTGTTCAAATGGTGACCCAGAGGTCACATTTGGCTCAGCCCCAGGGGTCACTGTTTTACATAGGCTTGTATAGGGAAAAACTGAAAAAAATCTACTTCTCTGGAACGATATGGCACGGAGCTCTCATGTATTACATGTAGCATCAGCTTATGGTCCTCTACTTAGTTTGTTCAAATGGTGACCCTGGGGTTAAATTTGTCCCCGCCCCGGGGTCACAGTTTTACATAGACTTATATACGGAAAAAAATAAAAATAAAAAATTCTCGGAAACTACAAGAGCCAGAGGTTTGATATTTTGCATTTACTATAAGCTAATGGTCCTTTACCAAGTTTGTTCAAATTGTGACCCTGGGGTCACATTTGGCCCCGCCCCAAGGGTCACATGTTTTACATAGACATGTATAGGGAAAAACTTAAAAAATCTTCTTCTCTGAAACTGCAAGAGCCAGAGGTTTAATATTTTGTATTTGCTATAAGCTTATGGTCCTCTACCAAGTTTGTTCAAATGGTGACCCAGAGGTCACATTTGGGTCCGCCCCAGGGGTCACAGTTTTACATAGGCTTGTATAGGGAAAAACTGAAAAAAATCTTCTTCTCTGGAACGATATGGCACGGAGCTCTCATGTATTACCTGTAGCATCAGCTTATGGTCCTCTACTTAGTTTGTTCAAATGGTGACCCTGGGGTCAAATTTGTCCCCGCCCCGGGGGTCACAGTTTTACATAGACTTATATAGGGAAAAAAATAAAAAATATATTTTCTCGGAAACTACAAGAGCCAGAGGTTTGATATTTTGCATTTACTATAAGCTTATGGTCCTTTACCAAGTTTGTTCAAATGGTGACCCTGGGGTCACATTTGGCCCCGCCCCAAGGGTCACATGTTTTACATAGACATGTATAGGGAAAAACTTAAAAAATCATTTTCTCTGAAACTGCAAGAGCCAGGGGTTTAATATTTTGCTTTTGCTATAAGCTTATGGTCCTCTACCAATTTTGTTCAAATGGTGACCCTGGGTCACTTTTGGCCCCGCCCCGGGGGTCACAGTTTTACATAGGCCTGTATAGGGAAAAACTGAAAAAAATCTTCTTCTCTGGAACTGCAAGAGCCAGAGGTTTAATATTTTGCTTTTGCTATAAGCTCATGGTCCTCTACCAATTTTGTTCAATGGTGACCCTGGGTCACATTTGGCCCCGCCCCGGGGTTCACAGTTTTACATAGGCCTGTATAGGGAAAAACTAAAAAAAAACTTCTTCTCTGGAACTGCATGAGCCAGAGGTTTAATATTTTGCATTTGCTATAAGCTTATGGTCCTCTACCAAGTTTGTCCAAATGGTGACCCTGGTGTCAAACTTGGTTGTGCCCCGGGGCTCAGAGTTTTATATAGACTTATATATATAGGAAAAAAATAATCTTCTCTGAACCTGCAAGAGCCAGAGGTTTAATATTTTGCATTTACTATTAGATTATGGTCCTCTACCAAGTTTGTTCAAATGGTGACCCTGGGGTAAAATTTGACCCCACTCCGTGGGTCACAGTTTTACATAGACTTATATTGGAAACACATTAAAGTCTTCTTCTCTGGAACTAAAAGAGCCAGAGGTTTAATATTTTGCATTTACTATACTCTTTTGGTCCTTTACCAAGTTTATTCAAATGGTGACCTTGGGTTCACATTTGGCCCCACCCCAGGGGTCACGTTTTACATAGACTCTAAAACCACAAAGCACACCTCTCATATGTTACATGTAGCCCTGGGGTCACATTTGGCTCTGTCCAAGGTGTTACTCTCTAGCACCTTCATTTTGTATTTGATCTTTTATACCAAACTTTGTCAGTGTCTTAAACTGTCTATATCAATGTTATTATACACAACAGAGCCCACATTTCTTGAACAATCTTAACCAAACTTGCACAGATTATATATGACCATAAGATTTCGAAGAAGTTCGATAATGTGCCAGTACTCAGGTGATCGCTTTAGGGCCATCTTGGCCCTCTTGTATTGGTTCAAATTAACTCAGGTGAGCGATATAGGGCCATCATGGCCCTCTTGTTTAGAGTAGGGCCCTTTTTCGTGGGTAGGTAGGGAAACAGCAAACCAACAGTTTTTTATGGTCGACCTTATTAAAGTTTTAATGATAGTATAAACTACAGTATTTTTTCACCAGCTTCAATGTCATTTTCGAAAATTAGATTATTTTAATGAAACTTGTGAGAAATATCTAGATTCGGTTTTTGATCATTTATCTTTATTTAATATTCTTGTAGCTCAGATGAGCTAAAGACTCAACATGAGCTTTAAAAACAAATCTTTACTTAAACTACAAGAGCTAGGGGTCTTACATTTTGCATTTAGCATAAACATTTTGCCTCTGCCAAGTTTGATCAAATGATGACCATAAACTCAAAGTTGGCCCCACCCAAGGCATGTCCAGTCACATAATTAACATAGACTGATATAGGGAAAAATGGAAACCACAAGGCATAGACATTGATCATCTTATAGTAAAATCCCAGGAATATTTCTAGCCCTGTTGTAGTCATGAATTGTGGTAGCACTAAAAACATATTGAAGATGGCATCCAAGATGGCCGCCAAAATGTGATACAGTCCATAATTGCTGTGTCATATAACGTGTGTACCAATAAAGATATTATTGTATAAATTTACAGGTATGTGTATCTTAGATAGACAGTTTATCTTGCACACCATTTAGTAATATATGACAAAGTTCGAGTTTACAGATCATCATTCAATACCTCAAATTTCTTTTGAGTATAACTGAGCGCACTTGATTTTTCTAAGCTTTTGAAGTGTGTGCACGGGAATTTGTTTTTCATGTTTGTACGCATTAATTTTATTATTAATGCGTTTTTGGTGAAAAAATATGCGTGATTATGCAGAAACACATCTTATCTGGAGCACTATCTGTATACTGGATCTAACTTTCAGATTGATTGTATCTGTCGCTGGATTGTCAGCTGGAGCCCTGGCCACGGTGTATGCGGTGAAGCGTAAAGTGCACGCAGCTACACAAGGGTGGATGGCAGAACCAATTACAGACCATTTACAGCTTGAACAGGTAGATTGATGTTGTCGTCCCTATACATAATTCTGAATCTGGGGTGGGTGCTTATTAACAAACATCATATCTTTTCCAGGTCTACATAACCGAGTACTAAGTACTGCCTTATTAAAGGGAATGTAGCGCCACAGCCAAACAAGCTCTATTATTGAGAGTTCTGAAAAACTTGGAAAAAAGTGAAAGAATTATCGAGAGTTCTGAAAAACTTGGAAAAAAGTGAAAGAATTATCAAAATCGGAAGATAAACAAAAAAGATATGACCATTTAAAGGTTGTTCTAAAACAAATATAGGAGTTGCCATTTTTAGAACTATGACATCATAGTTCCATATTACCATATTTGGAATATTGATAAATATCATTTAAAACGAAGAAAATCACTGCAAATAAATGCATTTGTTTTACTAGTCATACAAAGCATTATTGTCATTAAGTATTACACATTTTTCATAAAGTTGCTGTCATTTCCCCCTATAAATCAGTAATTTTTCATGTTTATAAATATTCCATATATGGTCATTTAGAACCGTGATGTCATAGCTCTCAAAATGGCCACTTCCATGTCTGTTCCAACAGACACTTCAAATGATCATATCTTCTTTGTTTATCATCCCATTTTGATAATTCTTTCACCCTTATTCAAGTTTTTCAGAACTCTCAATAATAAAGATGGTTTGGCTGTGTCGCTACATCCCTTTAATGAGTCAGTATTTTAAAAACAATTTTTTTATAATAAACAGTTTGGTTTCAATGCCGCGAATTTCCGGCTACATTTTTTAGTGGGTGGGGGGTAAATGTCCTGGACCCTTTTTAACATAGGCTGCCGCATTAGCTATCATTGTCGATAAGCATCTGTATTACGCGGCCGTATGGCAGAGTACTACAAATCTGACATCATATTAAGGTGATACACATTATCTTTCAAGTTAAATAACTTTATTATCTTTAACCTGATTTACAGAATCAAAACTATGTCTGTTAAACGTTCCAAAATTATATATGTTTGTTACAGAATCCAAATGTGATAACTTCAAGAATGGAGTTGATGATCATGCAAGCACAGGTATGACACAATACAATACATTCAATATAAGCAACTGTGTCCGAATTACAGAATTTTGTAGTAAATATGTGATGGAACTATTTGAACTGCCGTTGTCACTTTAAGTCGGGTTCTCCATGGCCGGAATAGTAAAGACAATGTGTCTAAAACTTTCTCTCCTCTCACCGCTGTGGGTTCCAATCCCACTGGGAACTTGACTTGTCCAGTGAAAAAGTGTCAATTCTTACGGATGGCGGGAGGTATACAGTACTGCTGGTTCTACCCAGGGAAAATGGGTTGGTCTGCCACTACCACAAAAAAAAAATCAACCATCATTATATGGCCTAACATGTGCAAAAAATGGCATAAAACACCAATCAAACTAACAAAGAAATGTATTACTTTCAAATTTTATTTGTTGATTACTAAGGTAGTACACTGACATTCTATCATATATCCAATCACCTGTGATGTCAAGATGAAGGTCACACTTAGAATTGTTTACCTCAAATTTTTGCGAAGCATGTAATTTTGTATTCTGATTTTCACATGTCAAATTACTTTCACTGAGTGTTCTTCAGCGGGGGCATTAGTAGGATAGCCGAAATTCCTTATTTGGGGAAGCAATTGGTTTTATACATTTTTAGGGTAAGCTGTGGATGTTGTTCTATTTGTCAGGTTAAAGTTATGCAAAACAATCATTACGGCTATAATATCTATTTATATGGTTCTGTATTACAGAGTGATATTTGTCGGGCCTTGGAGGCAGAAGAAGACGGGAAAAGGTTTCATGTCGACAGGTGGATGAGAAAGGAGGTATTGCAACAGTTAAACTATTTTTAATTAATAAGTGTAAATCACAGTTTATTATGGGCAGTTTCTGAGATTCTTCATTGCCTTTTAATAATCTTTGTATACTACTCAAAATTTGCTAAGGATCACTTTTATTCTTCCATATAATTTTATTAGAAATTAATTCACAGTAACGATATTAATTTCATTGATACTTCAACAATTCAACAATTCAACAATTTGAAGTAAGTCATGAGATCACATGACCATACACTGCCCTAAATAATTTCATGTAAAATAGAAATAATGCTATTTATTTCAGCAAGACATTTAGACAGTAAAGCAAATTTTGAGTAGTATAATTATAAGCCATTTTAAAAACGGAAATATTGTTGGAAAGCATTGTCCGTAAGTCTGTAAACAATTTGTTTATGCCGTTCTCGCTTGCCAGTGTATCACAACCGTACTCTTTGTAAAGGCTCTGGCACATTCGGAAACATTAACAAATCACTAATGGATTGATCATTGCTGTGAAGTGTGTGATTGTTTAAATTGAATTTAATCAACTAAGTTAAACTAATCACACTATGCTTGTACTTCATCATTTTAAGGTAGATTTTTTCTAATTATCAGTTTAAACTAAATTGAATAACTATGACATTAATGTTAATTTATTTATCGTCAGATTTAATCACATGTTCAATTGTGCACCACACCTAATCTGAAAGTATCATACCTACAATCTTGAAACTTCACTCAATACTACCCTTGGTAAAAAGGAGTCAGTAGGAGTCGGAAGGTCAAGGTTACATTGACCTGACAATGACCATATCCTGAAAAACAAATTTCCACCCTGTTACTTGTAAACTATTGTACCTACAATCTTGACACTTTATACAAACCCTACCCATGATGTACCAAGACCCCTATTGATTGTGGGGTTGGTACTTCAATGGTCAAGGTCATAGTGATCTAGTTATGAAGAAAAATGGTCAAGGTCATAGTGATCTAATTATGAAGAAAAATGCTTTCCACACTATCTGTTATAAATTGTAAGCTATTAGACCTACAGTCATTAAAATGTATGCATGTAGTACCATGGTGCAGCAATGACTGCTACATCATTTGGACTTTGTAGGTTTAGGGTCAAGGTCACCATAACCGAATGAGAAAAAACTTTTTTGTCTGTTATTCTTGCACTACGTCACCTACAGTCTTGAAATCTTATACTAATAGTGCCCTTGGATTGCAACAAAATGAACGCTATTCAAAGTCAATGTCATATTGATATGAAACCAGTGAAATGCTTTCAAAAAACTTAACAAACCGACGTATAATGCCCTATTATAAGTTGGTGCTATGACAACTTCATAGCACATATTGTATGTTGTTAGTATGAATCAACAATACAGTTTTAAGCGTATACTTTTCATTGCCTGTCTTAGCTTAGCTCACACCAACTGCTCATAATAATCAGGGGTTGTTTTCATCATAAACAGGGGCCGATATTTGGCCCCTTCCCCTAGTAAAACAGACTAGTTTTCCCACTCCTTGGCTGAGAAAATTCCCCTAAAAAAATAAAAAAAATTACATTATTATGTTTGGGATAAATTTATAGAATACAGTTTATCTAAAATGTACCTCTTTTGCATATTTGCACATACAAATCTTCAATTTCTACCTAATACACTGTTCCCCCTATATCTCAAAATCGCATTATTTTTTCCCCTTTAACTCTAAAATCTCGCTATTTCCCCCCTATTGAAGGGCCTGGGCCTCTTCCCCTATTTCCGAAGAAAGCCCTGTTAATGATAAATTCCATAATCACACCAGTCTGATATTTGATGACTTTTGCCTTATAGACATGATAGAGAAAACAATGGTGTTCCTATATGATCACAGTAGGGAGACGTTCCTGTATTTGTATATACTTTTATTCAGGGTGGTGGAGGGATTACGTGTGTTCTTCAAGATGGTCATGTGTTTGAGAAGGCTGGAGTGAACATATCTGTAGTCAGGGGAAAACTACCACCTGCCGCTGTAACACAAATGAAATCTAGGTATGTCAGTGCACTCCCGTCAGAAGTAGAACAGTTTGGATTGCTATCCAGGTCACGGAGTTGAAGGTCAAGGTTACTGATACTTTAAATAGAAACATGTTCACGATCAATTACTTCAGTAATTATTTCAAACTTCATCAGTGAATTTCTCTCAGTGTAGAAAGGTTTGTATGAGTTTGAAGGAAACAGCTCAAAAATAGCTAATACGGACAGATGGCTATCCTCCAAAGACATGTGTTAAGTGTATCTAACTTAAATATGTAGGTGCCTCAAGTTTAATTTTAAACATATTTCTTTTACATCAGTTGAGAAACAAGTTCTTACAACTTATACTACCGGTAATCTCTCTCAATGGCTTCCTGGGGAGAACCAGTGGATTAATTATCTTTCTCAAGGATAAATAATATGGCCACGGCGAGAATCGAACGCACGACCTCTCGATCTGGAATCTGACGCTCTACTACTGAACCACACACGCCACTCGTGCCTTTCTTTGACAAACCAATCAAGTGGCACTGTTCTCCAACAACTCTTGTTACTTGTATTGGAATTTGGCTGGAGCCTTAATGTTAAAATTTATTAAACAAATCGTTGTTTTGGAAATGTTATAGTTTATTTAGAGGCACTAACCCGCTAAATAACGGCAAAATTACACTTCAAAAATCTTTTATCCAAACCCTATTCAGGTTTCCAGGTCATGAAATACTGTATTTGTGCCGATTAAATACTTAAAATACCCAAGATTGTATATGCGTAAAATTAATTATAAGTTGGTAACTCTTAATTTGACATTCAGTTTTGGATTTTATAGGCTTGGCTGGTTAAAGCCGTTTATATTGCATCTATAGAGTTCAGATTTTGAAAATATATAAGTTATATATTATATATATACAAGCGAGGTTCTACACAAGCAAGTGGGCCCGTGAACTGATAGGAATGCAAACAATTGGGTATATAATTAATGAAAATCTGAGAGTTATCAAGCTGAAATAAGTGTTGCTGTTTTTATCAAAAGCAATAACTCAATGGATGTGTCAATATTGTTCATTGTGAAACTTGGCCAAGGTCTTATTGATATAATTCTTCAAATGCAAATTGATAAAAAAAATAATCATAAATCATTTTAAGTGACAGTGTAGACAAGCTGAAATTGCTTCTTTTTCCCTGCTTTTTGGCTTTTTAAATAAAATTGATATAACGCTAAACATTGTCGTTATTTATTCATGGATTCAACAAATTTCATGGATCTTCATCAATGAAAATACTTTTAAAGAGTTACACTTATTCCATTCCAATACTTGCGATTTCATTCAGTTGCACTTACAATTTCATTCTGCTCGTAAACATCCCGGACATAAATATCCCGGAAATAACATTGCCGCATTCTACACAGAGTAGACTGATCTACAAAAACGTCAAATCCACAACCTTTGAACATTCCAAAATATGTTGTTGTTTTTTTAGATGATTTCCCTTGGAATTCAAGTTGTAAAGCATGCTTATCGTCAACTACATGACAGTCAGTTAACCATAGACAAATATTTTTTTTTTATTAAGAATCATCTGCCTTTGGCAGCGGAATAGCTTGACATAAGTATGTTCAGAAACTGTATATATATGTTGTAAACTCTGTCTGTTGATGGCGGCATAGGGACTTTAATAATTGTTGTATTTTTAACAAAATAATTTACCATATAACAAGACTATCTGTTTATTTATTTGTTGGCAGAGGGAAGAACCTGCAAGGCCAGACACTGCCATTTTGTGCACTGGGAATCAGTTCGGTTATTCATCCTGTGAGTAGTAATGTGTGTACCATGTGAGAGTAATATGCGTATCATGTGACAGTAATATGTGTACCATGTGATAGTAATATGTGTACCATGTGACAGAAATATGCGTACCATGTGACAGTAATATTGATACCAATTGGCAAAAATATGTGTACCATATGACAGTAATATGTATACCATGTGACAATAATATTGATACCATGTGGTAGAAATATGTGTACAATGTGACAGAAATGTGTTACATGTGACAGAAATATGCTCATCAACACATTAAAACTTATTTAGAGCCGGACCAGAGAGAGGGAAATGGTTATTTAGTGCCGGTCCAGAGAGAGGGGAATGGTTATTTAGTGCCGGTCCAGAGATAGGGGCATGGTTATTAGAGCCGAACCAGAGAGAGGGGAAGGATACATAGGTATCCGGGAATCTGCCCTACTCTTAATAACAAGAATATTCCTATGGTTCTTATGGCGTGCTCGGGGGATAGACTTAGGTCTGTCTTCACTATCATCTGCCAACAGACACTCAGGTTCCTTAACTCTGTGTAGCATTTAAGCAAAATATCCCACTTTTTATACCACCGCATTCACAAAATGAAGTCGGGGCTATATAGGAATCACGTTATCTGTAATGTCCAATCACGTTGCGTAACACATTTTTGTCCCGTCGCATAACACACTTTTATTACTAGCATTTCCCAAACAGTTTTGAATGGATTGTTCCCAAACTTCATATACACTTAACAACTGATGACCTTATGTCCCTCTACATCACTCATTGTTGATTGCCTAATGTATTACAGAATTATAGCCTTTTGTTTGACTTAGAATTTAAGCGGGGTATTCATCTAGTTTTTACTTAGACATAAATTTAATTAAAGGTAAAAAAAAAAAAAATACATGATAAAAATCTTCGCCTTCCCCTGAAATAGTTGAATTTCTTGACACCCATACAGACTAGACACTCAGAACCAACAGGGGACATTTTTGTAATGCACTTCCCTGTCACTTTGGTCAGTTGTTTACTTGTCCATTTTGGTCAGTTGTTTACTGGTCCATTTGGTCAGTTGTTTACTTGTCCATTTGGTCAGTTGTTTACTGGTCCATTTGGTCAGTTGTTTACTTGTCCTTGGTCAGTTGCTATTGCTCAGTTGTTAACTTACTTGTCCATTTGGTCAGTTGCTGTTGCTCAGTTGTTTAGGTATGAAACCACTAATTATTTTCCCCATAGACACCAATGTTAAAGTGCCACATATTAATGATTTGCTGCAACTTCAACTCAAATATGGATAATGCAGCAGTGTAATTTTCATATAGAAAACAAATATTCCACTTGAAAAATCACCAGAAAAGGCGAAATTTCGAAAATGTTCATCAGTGATCCAGTAAAACGTATTAACACGCTTCTTATACTTACAACCACAAAATCGAATAGAAATGGCCAGTTTTCCCCTACGTATAATCCTCATTTCCATCAAAAAAGGAGGGATTACTTTTTATTATAGGAACTACATTTGACTACACCTCGGAGGTTTACATGTAATTAGTGGTGGTAAACCTTTACTAACTTGTCCATTTGCTTCAGGTGTGAAACCACTAATTATTTTCCCCATAGACACCAATGTTAAAGTGTCACATAGTAATGATTTGCAGCAAATTCAACTCAAGTATGGATAATGCAGCAGTGTAATGTTCATATAGAAAACTAATTTTCCTCTTGAAAAATCACCAAAAAAGGTGGGGTCACAAGACATGTAAGAAAGTTCTTGTTTTTTTACTAAACGGGTTAAGGATACAGCTGTTTTCATTGATTGACTGTTTTCATTGTTCACAAAGTGTAAGCATAGAGTCGAAATTTCGAATATGTTCATCAGTGATCAGTAAAACCTATGAATATGCTTCTTATACATACGACCATTAAATCGAATAGAAATGGGCATTTTTCCCCTACTTATAATGCCATTTCCATCAAAAAAGGAGGGATTACTTTTTGTTATAGGAACTACATTCGACTACACCTCGGAGGTTTACATGTAATTAGTGGTGGTAAACCTTTAAGAGAAGAAAACATGTTCAGGTGTTTCTTGAATGAGGAGTAAGTGTTGTCATTTTCATAACAAGCTTAAAAACACCTACTTCACGCAAATCGAATGAGTATTTGCCGAGATATGGTCTTGTGAATACCAAGGACAATAGTTGAAATCGACAAAAGTCAGAGATATTTATTTAAACTTTTACACTATGTGAATTGTCATACCAAATGGCATTTCTTGTCAATACTCCATATTAAATAGATCAAATATTTAGAACATTCAATAGACATAAATAAAATATGCATTTTAGGTACAATTAGGACGATGATAATGCCAATTTATGTCGATTTTCATGCCAAAATTGATTTTTTAAGAAAATTCTTCAAAATTGGTGGTACCAGACCTGATTATAGTAGCGAATACTAGTTTAATAATGCCAAAAATACCGCTAAAATCAAATTGATAGTAGCTGAACGATACCAAGTCGAGTTTGAATGATAAGGAATAATATTTTACTTTTACACAAATCTTCATTTTTCACACTATCCTATTTTAGTGGCGTAGGGGAAAGATTTAGTGGTTTCATGCCTACCAAACCTGTTGCCATGCAGATTTAATGCATGAATACATGTTGCAAACATGCAACCCCCCATGTTGAAACCAAAAAGACATATAGTTCAATTGCAAACCCTTCACAAACACGTCATTTTAAACACGAAAAAAAATGAAACTCAAAATTACGGCGTCTATAGACAAATTGGACTAAAAACGCTCAAAACTATGTAATAAACTATAGAAAACTTATTTCTCAGCTTATTTTACGAATTGTTATCGGAAAAGTGTCCCTAGGTACGAATCTGAGCGAGTCCTAATTACTGCACGTATCTCTTTTAGGTGTGAAACCACTAATTATTTTCCCCATAGACACCAATGTTAAAGTGTCACAAATAGTAATGATTTGCTGCAAATTCAACTCAAGTATGGATAATGCAGCATTGTAATGTTCATATAGAAAACTAATTTTCCTCTTGAAAAATCACCAGAAAAGGTGGGGTCACAAGACATGTAAGAAGTTCTTGTTTACTAAACGGGTCAAGGGTACAGCTGTTTTCATTGATTGACTGTTTTCATTGTTCACAAAGTGTAAGCATAGAGTCGAAATTCGAATATGTTCATCAGTGATCCAGTAAAACCTATGAATATGCTTCTTATACATACGACCATTAAATCGAATAGAAATGGGCATTTTTCCCCTACTTATAATGCCCATTTCCATCTACATTCGACTACACCTCGGAGGTTTACATGTAATTAGTAATTAATTCATTGTTTACTTTTTCTCTTACAGAGAAATCCTCATGTTCCTACGGTGCATTTTAACTACCGGTATTTTGAGGTAACAGATGAGGCTGGTACCACTCACTGGTGGTTTGGAGGTGGAACCGACCTCACACCCACATATCTTGATGAAAAGGTAAATACACATAAAACATAAATATGTACTGGTATGTGATATATATTAGCTTCTTATGATATCAGGGTTCTATGGTATCATGGTAGTGTCCAATCTATAAAACAGTATGTATCTCTGCTAAAATAAGATAATTATTCTATAGATGTGATGACTTTAGGTACACATAATAAAATAATTGAACAAAAGTTAAGTATATTTATCATAAATAAAAGGATATTTCAAAATAATGCAAATATGTTGACAATTTTCTGATGATCTTCAAAATTCATCACCCCTAGTCTCCATAAATGCAGTTTCCATTACCATGAAGGTTATAAAATTCATTCATTTTTTGTCTGATGAGTCTGTTGTACATTACTGTTTCTAGAAATGTCACTCATTGAATTGTATACCAGTTACTAACAAATACATGATACACAATATGTGCATACCTTGATACCATAGAACTTTTAAAATAATAAGCTCAATGAGGGTACCCTTCTTTTCAAATCTAATTCTGACATTTTTACGTAAAATTGATTAAATTTTATATCATAACAATTTAGAAGAAGGGTCACAGAAAGCATTTGAGTTTTCTTTTTCTTTAAATATTGTTTTCAGTTTATTTTTTTCGTCAAACCATTTAAGTACCGTGATACCATAGAACACCATGCTACATATATTACTTCTACTGCTTTTTTCTTTGTATTCTTTGTTTTAGAACAAAATAATTCGAAGCAGACAATCTCAGGAAGTGGCACTAATAAACAAATGACGTCACATAGTTGTCTCAACATTCCGTTGTCTATTTGCTTGATTTATTTCTAAGGTCAACGTCGTATTCTATGTTTCCTTACAATTATAACTGAATTGAAACTAATCATAAATCTTCTAGAAAATTGATTATCATAATATTCAAGAGATCTTGGCAATTTATTCAAGAAGTAATAAAGTTTCATAAATAATGCCAATAAAATTCAATTCCCTGTTGGCAGTTTTTAATGCATGCTTTGAACTTCCTACTTATAGGAGTGTCATGGTGCGTGGTAAAACACAAGCTCTATTCAGGTGGATAAAATCAAGATCAGACATTTATTTCCCATGGGATGTGCAAATCAGAATAAAGACATGCTTCCCTAACTTTTGTTCATCTGGGCCCCGTTTTACATGTTTTATGAAACAACTTAAAACAATTTTATCATAAGTCAGTTTCTTAAAAATAATTTGATAAACACACTGTCACATGCAGAGGGGTAAGACCCGCTCCCCACTACCACCAACTCCTCACACCCCGATTTCATATACATTTTCTCATTTTTTGTCATGCTCATTCAAGGTCTTTATATTGACATCGCGTATGCAAACATGGAAACGTGGCTCCATCGTAAATGGAGTGCTAACTATAGAATTTGCAGTTCTGCAGGTAAGAAGGTTCTAGGCCCATTCTCCATATTTTATCTTGATGTAAATGGAGAATGAGCCTGGCACGTTCATTCCTGTTAGGCGCCATATAACCTTTTATGTGTTGGTGTGCTATAAAATCCAATTCAATTATTGTTTATTGCTATTCCATTTAAACATACCTGGGACCCCAGGAAGGCAATTATGAAATGGAACACCCACCCATAGATGCAAAATTGAGTTTAAAGAACCAAAGTTCAAAAAATAGGGTTCACACATAGATGTTTAAGAACCAAATTTCATAAAATGGGGTTCACACATAGATGTTTTAGAACCAAATTTCATAAAATAGGATTCACACATAGATGTTTAAGAACCAAATTTCATAAAATAGGGTTCACACATAGATGTTTAAGAACCAAATTTCATAAAATAGGGTTCACACATAGATGTTTAAGAACCAAATTTCATAAAATAGGGTTCACCCATAGATGTTTATTAAATTGCCTTCCTGGGGTTACGGGTATGTTTTAATGGAATCGCCATTACATTGAATACTTAGGAGGAAAACAAGAGGATGATTTTAAAATTTGATTTACGATCAGAATTATTGTCAGTGTTTAATAAACAGGTGCCCAGATTTGGACCTCTCTCAGGAAATAAATACTTATTTCGAAACAAAAGCTTCCTGTGCATTCCCAGTGTCTAAGACTGTAAGAATCTTTCATGGGTATCCTGAAAAGATAGGGAATTCCAACACAAGGTATAATTGTTTTTTTTCGGAACCGAGGCTCTGCTGAGGTTCTGATTAAAACAGTTAAATAAGTGTTGGAATTTCCTATCTGAAACGGTTACCCACGATTTTGATTCTTTTTCTTGCATATCCTTTACATTCTGTGCACTTACCTCACCAACTACTAATGTTTTGCATGTTTATTTACACAATAACGCCATGCAACTGTTATTGTTGAGGTCTAATTACACTAAATCAACAGGATGTGCTTGCCTGGTGCAGTCGAAAGTAGTTCTGTATTAAAGAGTGCTAATCTTTTTTTCTTTAAAAACTTTTTTTAGTGCAGTTTCCTGTTATTTTTTGGCTGTAACTGTATTCTGGACATGTTGTTGATATTTGAAAATGCAGCTCATCATGTTTTTGACAGATTTTGATATAAATTTGAGAAGTGAAAGTAGACAGGGTATGAAATTGCAAGGGTAAAAATAGTGTTGACCTTTGACCCGGTGTTAGTAAACAACTGAAGAAATGTTTCTTAGAAGGTATTAAACCCCCTATTTCCTTGTTGATGTTTAATAGCAGACATGTTTATTTGCATGATAAAGTAAGTTTCCCAGAATTCTAACGAGGTTTGAGTTTTTAACAGGTTGTCAAAATTCTAACTTTATTATGGAAGGGCAATGGAGACTCATTTACGCTATTATAACCTATAAGGAGAAATCATGTATTTTTCAGAATTGCATAAAAAATGATTTTCTAGGCATTTATTTTGTTTGAATAGGTGAGATGAACTCAGAAACAGAGAAAAAAATATCATTTTCAGACTTTTAGACTATTTTAGAGTGTTTTTGGCAACTTTTCCTCAAATTTTCTGATTTTCTCTAAAAATGTGATATTTTTATTTTTTTTGGAATTTTTGTGAAAGATAGATAGCAAAATGTGTGGTATACATACTCAGGGATGCAAAGCAAAGCCACCAGAGGTGATTTGATGAGAAAATGTTGAACGGTTGCTGAGATATTGCTTTTTTTATGATTTCTTAATTTCGCGACAAAATTGACTCGATTTAGTGCATGGTCAAGCGCAGGTAAATCGCAATAATTTCAAGACGAAGTCATTCGGCATTGCGAAACAAGTCAAAATGTTGTTTTATTAAGTTGTTGGGTTGAATCGACCAGTTTAATTAAAAAACATGACGCAAAATAATCCCTTATAGGTCTAATTACACTAAATCAACAGGATGTGCTTGCCTGGTGCAGTCGAAAGTAGTTCTGTATTAAAGAGTGCTAATCTTTTTTTCTTTAAAAACTTTTTTTAGTGCAGTTTCCTGTTATTTTTTGGCTGTAACTGTATTCTGGACATGTTGTTGATATTTGAAAATGCAGCTCATCATGTTTTTGACAGATTTTGATATAAATTTGAGAAGTGAAAGTAGACAGGGTATGAAATTGCAAGGGGTAAAAATAGTGTTGACCTTTTACCCGGTGTTAGTAAACAACTGAAGAAATGTTTCTTAGAAGGTATTAAACCCCCTATTTCCTTGTTGATGTTTAATAGCAGACATGTTTATTTGCATGATAAAGTAAGTTTCCCAGAATTCTAACGAGGTTTGAGTTTTTAACAGGTTGTCAAAATTCTAACTTTACTATGGAAGGGCAATGGAGACTCATTTACGCTATTATAACCTTGATATCAGCGTGCGTCTTTTATCTTCCCACAAGATCAGGCTTTCCAACACCCGTGTAAAATGCGGATAACCTTATCTAGTATGCAAGAAAGCTCTTGCTGGAAGCCTGGACATGGCAATGTACAGACTATTGGTATTTTTAGCAAATGAAATTTGTATAAAATGATCCATTTTACAGATCAATGCTAAAAATATAAAAATGGGAAAAAGAAAGATATAACTGATTCAAATGTGTTGTTTTTTTGTGTGTTTTCACATTCAATTTGGTGCTTGAACAGATTATAGCTTAGGTTCAGTCTGATATCAGTTTGAACTGAAAAGACAACACATCACCGGGACTTTAAGCAAGCCACTCCTACATCTTTGTCCACTGAGAGTTACCATGCAATCTCATTTACTGTCGCTTAATCTTTAAAAATGGCGTTGTCCCATGAGTTTTTCTACATAACTTCCATTTTTCAATCATTAATATTAATTAAAAGAAACATATAAAGCATATTGTTTTTGTAAATTACTATTAAACTGTTGATTACCGGTATATTGTAGCAATGATATAATTAAACATATGCCAGAATAAGAATAAAACATGAAAACATTTTTTTTATTTATTATGTGCAAGCAAAATGATACTGAATTAATTCTATGAATTAAAGATGTTTATTTTAATGCTTTATAAAAACTTAAAGATGGCCATATGTTCCTCTAATAACCTATTTAATTGTGATAAGAACCATTTAACATTATTTCAATTCAATTAAAACTGAGGCTGACATGAATAACAATCTGTTATTATGTTACAGGACATAGTTAATACTGAGACTTCTGCAATCAGGGTACACAGTCACTGACATGAATGACAATCTCTTATTATATTACAGGACGTAGTGCATTTCCATTCCACATTGAAGGCAGCATGTGATAAACATGACACGAAATACTATCCAGAGTTCAAGAAATGGTGTGATAATTACTTTGTTATCGAGCACAGAAGTAAGTAGGGCATTGCATGTGTAAGATAGCTGGCATATGGACATAAGTGTAGATAATGTGATGTATAAGATAAATGGCATATGGGCATATGTATAGATAATGTGACATGTGTAAGATATCTTGCATATGGACACACATGTAGATAATGCTTCATGTGTAAAATAGATGGCATATGGACATGTGTAGATAATGTGACATGTGTAAGATAGATGTCATATGGACATATGTGTAGATAATGTGACATGTGTAAGATATTTTGCATATGGACATTTGTGTAGATAATGTGACGTGTAAGATATCTTGCATATGGACAATCATGTAGATGTGACATATGTAAGATATCTTGCATATGGACAGTCTTGTAAATAATGTGACATATGTAAGATAGCTGACATATGGACATACATGCAAATAATGTGACATGTGTAAGATACATTGCATATGGACATATGTGTTGATAATGTGACATGTCTAAGATATTTTGCATATGGACATATGTGTAGATAATTTGACATGTGTAAGATATCTTGCATATGGATGTAAGTGTACAGAATGTGACATGTGTACGATAGCTTGCATATTGACATACATGTAGTTAATGTGATATGTGTAAGACAAATTGCATGGTCCATTGGACATACATGTTGATAATGTGACATGTGTAAGATTACTGGCATATCGACATATATGTAGATAATATGAAATGTATAAGATAACTGGCATATGGACATATGTGTAGATAATGTGACATGTGTCAGACAACTGGCATATCAACATACATGTAGATAATACAAAATTTGTAAGATAACTGGCGTATGGACATATGTGTAGATAATGTGACATGTGTCAGATAACTGGCATATCAACAACAAGTATAGATTCAAATTGTGTACTATTGATTTTTATTAATATACTGAGTTCTGCTCAACCCGGAGCTAGGGGGCGTGAACGGTAGCAAGCATATTTCACTACCGTTCATGAACAGTCTCGATCAAACCGAGACTGCAATATTTCATATTTATCGTGTTCGGCCGTTTCCAAAGGTCAACTCTCATACTTCCTTATAAGTATAGATAATGTGACATGTGTCAGATTACTGTCATATCGACATCAGTATAGATCATGTGACATGTGTAAGATAACTGGCATATGGACATACATGTAGATAATGTGACATTTGTCAGATAACTGGCATATGGACATAAGTATAGATAAATGTGACGTGTTAGATAACTGGCATATGGACATAAGTATAGATTATTACTTTTTTTGTGACATTTGTCAGATTACTGACATATCTACATCAATGTAGATCATGTGAAATGTGTAAGATAACTGACATATGGACATACATGTAGATAATATGACATTTGTCAGATAACTGGAATATGGACATAAGTATAGATAATGTGACATGTGTCAGATAAATGGCATATGGACACAAGTGTAATGTGACACATGTCAGATATCTGGGATGTGGTCATAAGTGTAGATAACGTGACATGTGTCATATAACTGGGATATGGACATACGTGTAGATAATTTGGCAAAAGTCTCAACACATTTACACAGACACTGTTCATTATTCATATTTCGACATCAAATGTTTCATTGTACTCCTGCTTTCACAACGTGAAATGGGGCTATATAGGAATCTAACTTCCCATCGGGCTATATAGGAATCTAACTTCCCGTCGCGCTATATAGGAATCTAACTTCCCGTTGCGCTATATAGGAATGTAACTTCTCGTCGGGCTATATAGGAATCTAACTTCCCGCCAGGCTATATAGGTATCTAACTTCCCATCGGGCTATATAGGAATCTAACTTCCCGCCAGGCTATATAGGAATCTAACTTCCCATCGGGCTATATAGGAATCTAACTTCCCGCCAGGCTATATAGGAATCTAACTTCCCATCGGGCTATATAGGAATCTAACTTCCCGCCAGGCTATATAGGAATCTAACTTCCCATCGGGCTATATAGGAATCTAACTTCCCGTCGCGCTATATAGGAATCTAACTTCCCGTTGCGCTATATAGGAATGTAACTTCTCGTCGGGCTATATAGGAATCTAACTTCCCGCCAGGCTATATAGGAATCTAACTTCCCGTCGCGTAACACATTTTTGTTGTGTCGCATAACACATTTTTATTACTTGCATTCCTCAAGCAGTTTCGAATGGGTTGATCCCAAACTTCATATACACATAACAACTGATCAAAAAGCAGGGTTATTCATCACCTTCAGTGATAGCAATAGTTTATTACAGAATTTTGGTCCTTTGTTTGACTTATAATTTAAGCGGGGGTATTCATCACCTTCAGTGATAGTTCTAGTTTGTTTAGTAATTTACAAATGTTAACTTGCCATAACAATATCAAAAGTTTAAATTTTATTTTATGAGTTGTTTTCAGCAATCTGCCACACTCATATAGATGACAAAAGAGACAAACCTTGGTTTAAACATATTTATTTTACAAGTATATTATGATACAATACACATTTAATAAATTTGGAATGAAAGAAACAATTATTATACTGTTCCTCTCCTTGGTATTTGACAAATGAAAATGGTTTTGGCAGAAAAACATTAATAAGAGCCAACAAAGACAATAGGTGTGTTAGTGTGTTTTTTTTATTATCTAGAACTAAAATAAAATTCTAGAACAAAAGAATGTTGAGTGGGGAGACAACACTTATAGTACTGCACAGAGTCCGGGGAGATCAGTGTTGAAACTTAGACTGGCGGAAGGTATACAGTACTGGTTCTACCCAGGAAAATGTGGGTGGTCTGTCTCCACCACTAAAAAAGTTGACCTTCATATATAGCTTAACATGTGCTGTAAATGAACCATTCCTTCTACCAACAACCAACCAGGGAGACCACACTACCTAACTATAGAGAAATGCTTTGAGTGACAATAGAGTGAATACCACTGTACAGAAGTGCCAGTCTCGGTGATTTAATAACATAACATTAAAAAAAAAGAAGAGTACTTTCAATTGTTTAAAGACCGACAAACAGTTATGATTGTTTCCATTGCAGATGAGAGAAGAGGGGTTGGTGGAATATTCTTTGATGACCTGGATGACAAAGAACCGGAAAAATTACTTGACTTTGCCAAGGTAGGAGCTGAAGCGTTTTCTACTAGTTAGAGGAACCCGAGAATAAAGGATTTCTGTATCAATTATTATGTATTAGTTTCAAACTTAACAGGTTTCTTTATCATTGTCTTTATGAATCCAAAACATCGGCTGAGTTTGTTTATGAGAACCATTCATTGAAACCAGAGGGATATTTATAGAAAGTGCCTAGTTTAAAATGTTCTTTGTATGGATTATTTTAAAAACATGTTACAGTTATTTCATTTATCACATAACTTACGGTGTGGGAGTGGAATAACACCATTCTATATTTTCAATGTACCGGTTATATAAGTAGTTATATAAGTAGGAAAATAAGCCTAGTATACACTGTCAAAAAAAGTAATCGATAATGACTATGATCCATCGCGTGTTAAAGCGAAAGGCAAAATGCAAAAGTCGATATGTGAGTTATGTGATAAATAGACTAACATTCGTTCTCATTCATTATTTAAATCTCGTTTTTGCCAACTCATTTAATAAATTCAATAATGAATGAGTACTCATGTAAGATCCGCTATTTCTTCAACATGTTTGTGTGACCATTCCAAAGCGGTACCCCTATTGTCACTGACAGTTTCAAGGTGGTACCCCTGTTGTCACCATTCTAAGGCGATATCCCAGTTGTCACTGACTGTTCCAAGGCGATACCCTGTTGTCACTGACTGCTCCAACGTGGTACCCCTGTTGTCACTGACCGTTCCAAGGCGATACCCCCGTTGTCACTGACCATTCCAAGGCGACACCCCTGTTGTCACTGACCGTTCCAAGGCGATACCCCTGTTGTCACTGACCACTCTAAGGTGGTACCACTGTTGTCACTGACCATTCCAAGGTGATACCCCTGTTGTCACTGACCGCTCCAAGGTGGTACCCCTGTTGTCACTGACCATTCCAAGGTGATACCCCTGTTGTCACTGACCGTTCCAAGGCGATACCCCTGCTGTCACTGACCATTCCAAAGCGATACCCCTGATGTCACTGACTGTTCCAAGGCGATACCCCTGTTGTCACTGACCGTTCCAAGGCGATACCCCTGTTGTCACTGACCTTTCCAAGGCGATACCCCTGTTGTCACTGACCATTCCAAGGCAATACCCCTGTTGTCACTGACCATTCCAAGGCGATACCCCTGTTGTCACTGACCGTTCCAAGGCGATACACCCTGTTGTCACTGACCGATCCAAGGCGATACCCCTGTTGTCACTGACCATTCCAAGGCGATACCCCTGTTGTCACTGACCGTTCCAAGGCGATACCCATGTTGTCACTGACCGTTCCAAGGCGATACCCCAGTTGTCACTGACCATTCCAAGGTGATACCCCTGTTGTCACTGACCGTTCCAAGGCGATACCTCTGTTGTCAGTGACCGTTCCAAGGTGATACCCCTGTTGTCACTGACCATTCCAAGGCGATACCCCTGTTGTCACTGACCGTTCCAAGGCGATACCCCTGTTGTCAACCATGTTATGTTTGTTGTGTTGCATATTTTGTTTCTATTTTCCCTTGTAATTATTGTTTGTTTTGACGTTGCGTTGTAAACCTTCGCCTCTCACCAGTGGGTGGTCTGCCTCCACCACAAAATAATCGACCATCATATATAACCTTACATGTGTTGAAAATGATGTAAACACCATACAAAACAAACAAACAAACATTGTGTATTTTTGGTTGACTGTGTTCTGTGAATGATACATTTCCTGTTCGCGTTGTATATTTATTGTTGCAATAATGAATTACTCCCACGGCTTTTCCATTAAAACATACATGGGACCACAGGAAGGCACTTTTGAAATTGAACACCCACCTATAGATGCAAAATTGGATTTAAAGAAAATAGGGTTCACCCATAGATGTTTATTAAACAGAGATTGTTTAACTGCTTGGATCAATCCTTCACAAGATGGTAGACGTATAGTTCTTTTCACAAACGAGCGAATGTGAATGAGTAAAAACGTGAATGTGAATGAGCAAAAACACAACACGTCTACCATTGAGTGAAGGATTTCCCTATAATTGAACAGAGAAGTTAAATAATCTATTTATTACATTTAAGATCAGTTTGTGTATGGTTTTATCCGAATTTATTCACTTTAATGACCATTATCGGCGAATCACGTCGACGTCAGCAACACTTCATGACTCAACGCGGTTATTTTTATGTTTGGAGTTCACCCATAGAAGTGTAATAAATTGACTCTCTGGGGTCCCGGGTATGTTTTAATGGGATAGCCCTTGTCAAAGACTGAGACAACTCAGTCAGTCCAAAATTATATTACAAATATATAGGGGACTTAGTGAACATGGTTTTCATCAAAGTAATACCTAAACTTTGCAATTATGTGCATTTGTAAAGGTTTTCGTCTTTTTAAAAAGTTAGTGCGAATGCAGTAATATTATTTTAAAATGTAAACAAAATGAAAGATCTAAGAAATATGGTTTATTACGTTCCTGACAAAATGCACAAGTAAGATTGTTAGCCTAACCCGAGTAAGATTGTTAGCCTAACCCGAGTAAGATTGTTACCCTAACCCGAGTAAGATTGTTACAGACCGGTATACTGGTTAACAGACGGAGTCTTCCGTGTGGTTCTTCCAGGTCCTGTTAATATTGGGCTCTGGTTTATGGTTAATAACTTAATCTTTGTTCTTAAGTTAGAAGACATTTATTGTGTTTTATATCACTGTTTAGAGGTAAGCCCCATGACCAAGTGAAATTATTGTTGACGATTGAACCGCAGTTATAAAATTGTATGAACAGCTATAAAAACAGGTACCTCATGGTTAAAAGTGCATGGCTGATCTGCGTTTACAATGGATGCAAAGGCTGTTGTAGTCGCCCTTAGCGGGCTAAGAGTTAAGATTGCATTGGGTACCGGAGTTCAATAATCGTGTATATGACTACCATTAACTAGCATAAATGCTATTCAAAATATAAAGATCTGACTTGTTTTCCAATTTCATTCTTCACCTAAGTCTTCAGACCAGATTGTAACTTGTGGAATGACTGCTGCGGTTGTCCGCCATGTTTAGTCCTGAAGAACCAAGTGTGTTCTATGAAGAAAATGCCTTGGAAAGATAAAAAGAAAGAAAGAAATTAAGAAAAAAGAAAGAACCTGGTTTTTGTATAGAAAGAAGAAGAATATATTTAACGTATGTCCTAACATACATTTATACATATGAGAAGCATACATTACTCTCGTTTACTCTTGTTTGCACACATACATTACTCTCGTTTACTCTTGTTTGCACACATACATTACTCTCGTTTACTCTTGTTTGCACACATACATTACTCTCGTTTACTCTTGTTTGCGCACATACATTACTCTCGTTTAATCTTGTTTGCGCACATACATTACTCTCGTTTACTCTTGTTTGCACACATACATTACTCTCGTTTACTCTTGTTTGCGCACATACATTACTCTCGTTTACTCTTGTTTGCACACATACATTACTCTCGTTTACTCTTGTTTGCGCACATACATTACTCTCGTTTACTCTTGTTTGCGCACATACATTACTCTCGTTTACTCTTGTTTGCGCACATACATTACTCTCGTTTACTCTTGTTTGCGCACATACATTACTCTCGTTTACTCTTGTTTGCGCACATACATTACTCTCGTTTACTCTTGTTTGCGCACATACATTACTCTCGTTTACTCTTGTTTGCACACATACATTACTCTCGTTTACTCTTGTTTGCGCACATACATTACTCTCGTTTACTCTTGTTTGCGCACATACATTACTCTCGTTTACTCTTGTTTGCACTCATCCATGACTTGTATAGTTTTCAAACATATTACTCTCATTTACTCTTGTTTGCACACACATATTACTCTCGTTTTCATCCATAGGCCCTTCTGGTAATATATATTGTATCATATTTACTTTCAGAGTTGTGCGTCTGCAGTATTACCCTGTTACATTCCTCTGGTACAGAAACACAAGGACAAGGGATATTCATTGGCAGATAGGTATGAAATAGTCCCGTCATTGTTGATATGTAAATTGTCCCCTCACCTTGGACTGATGATATGTAAGTAGTCCCCTCACCTTGGACTGGTGATATGTAAATAGTCCCCTCACCTTGAACGGTTATATGTAACTATTCCCCTCACCTTGGACTGGTGATATGTAAATAATCCCTCATCTTGGACTGATTATTTGTAAAAGTCCCCTCACCTTGGACTGGTGATATGTAAGTAGTCCCCTCACTGTGTAAATTGTCCCCCCCATCTTGGACTGGTGATATGTAAATAGTCCCCTCACCTTGGACTGGTTATTTGTAAATAGTCCCCTCACCTTGGACTGGTGATATGTAAGTAGTCCCCTCACCTTGGACTGGTGATATGTAAGTAGTCCCCTCACCTTGGACTGGTGATATGTAAGTAGTCCCCTCACTGTGAAAATCGTTCCCTCACCTTAGACTGATGATATGTAAATAGTGTCCTCTCTGCGGTTGTTTCTGTCTTCCTTTGTGAAATATGCCACTACAGAATAATGCAGGCTATTTTTATTACAGAGATGGGAAATATTATACAATTACAGACTTTCATGAGGTCTATAAGTGTTGTTCGGGTGGGGTAACATCTATGACACTTGTTTCTTTTTGTTAACGTTCTGTATTTTTTTCAGGGAGTGGCAGCTGTTGAGGAGAGGACGATATGTTGAGTTTAACCTCGTATACGACCGTGGCACCAAGTTTGGGCTGTACACGCCAGGCAGTAGGACAGAGAGTATTCTCATGTCTCTCCCACTCACTGCTGTCAGTTCATTTGTTTACTTATATTTCTCTAGAGTAAATATACTGCACCTGAATTTTGTAAGAGTAAAATTAATATACTTCACCTGGCTGGAGTTTTGATAAATGGTTTTGTAGTATAATTTTGCCCTTATTTGGAGGGTTAGTTTCTTTAATAAGAGTAAATATATTGCACCTGTATTTAGTAAGAGTAAATATACTTTATTTGATAAGAGCAAATATACTGCACCTTTATTTGATAAGAGCAGATATACTGCACCTTTATTTAATAAGAGCAAATATACTGCACCTTTATGTGATAAGAGCAAATATACTGCACCTTTATTTGACAATCCAGCATGGTTTATAAAAATACTCAATGCTGTTTGGCTACTGAGGATTTTTTAAAAAAGCTATATAGACCTCTGACGTCACGTCCTTCAACCGTTAGAACGTCATTTTAAACCATTTTAAACATCAAAAAACATCCAAAACAACCATTACGTTAGTTTAAGGCAACGTTACGTTCAAACAACAAAATGAACTTGTTTGAAACACGATAAAGCTGCATATGTTCTTCGTTTGGTGCTGAGAGATGGACGTACAATGTAAGTTGTGAGAATGTGTTTGTATTATGTTCAATCTCTCGAAAATGTGTGTTTAAAATTCATAAAAATCCATGTCAGATAAAAAAATAAAAATATTTCCAGCGGGATTATATTGTGCAAGATCAAAACCTGGTGGTTGGGACTTGAAACACATCAAACCGCAGGCCTATGGCCCTTGGTATCGATGGGCTTCAAGTCCCCTCCACCAGGTATTGATCTGGGACAATATAAACCCGCTGGAAATATTTTATTTCTTAGAGAAAATATATTGCACCTGTATTTGATGAGCAAATATACTGCACCTGTATTTGATAAGAGCAAATATACTCCACCTTTATGTGATAAGAGCAAATTTACTGCACCTGTATTTAGTAAGAGTAAATATACATCACCTGTATTTGATAAGAGCAAATATACTGCACCTTTATTTGATAAGAGCAAATATACTGTACTTTTATTTGATAAGAGCAAATTTACTGCACCTGTATTTGACAAGAGAAAATATACTGTACTTTTATTTGATAAGAGCAAATTTACTGCACCTGTATTTGACAAGAGAAAATATATTGCACCTGTATTTGATAAGAGCAAATATACTGCACCTGTATTTGATAAAAGCAAATATACTGCATCTGTGTTTGATAAGAGCAAATATACTCAGTATATTTGCTCTTATCAAATACAGGTGAAGTATATTTACTCTTACTAAATACATGTGTGGTATATTTACTCTTATCAAATACATGTGCAGTGTATGTTCTCTTATCAAATACAGGTACAGTTATTGATAAGAGCAAATATACTGCACCTTTATTTGATAAGAGCAAATATACTGCACCTTTATTTGATAAGAACAAATTTACTGCACCTGTATTTGATAAGAGTAAACATACTGCACCTTTATTTGATAAGAGCAGATATACTGCACCTTTATTTGACAAGAGAAAATATATTGCACCTGTATTTGATAAGAGCAAGTATACTGCACCTGTATTTGATAAAAGCAAATATACTACAGCTGTGTTTGATAAGAGCAAATATACTGTACATGTATTTGATAAGAGAAAATATACTGCACATGTATTTGATAAGAGTAAATATACTGCACCTGTATTTGATAAGAGCAAATATACTGCACCTGTATTTGATAAGAATAAATAGATTGCACCTGTTTTTGATAAGAGCAAATATACTGCACCTGTATTTGATAAGAATAAATATACTCCACCTGTATTTGAATATATAATTATCTAAGTCATGCTTATCTAGAGATGATGTTGTGTATATTTACAGAGATGGGAGTACTGTCATGAGGTGAAGCCTGGATCTAGAGAAGCAAAACTCACAGAAGTTCTACGTAACCCCAGGGATTGGGTGTAACATCATCATCAGAAAAAGAAAGCATCTAGTTTTAAATTTTAGAAACATAACATAATTTTATTCTCGATTTTTTTTGATATGCATGAAATTTAATGAAAAGGAGTTTCATTCATTTCTGTGCTGGCCACGCATCACTGCCTCGTGTGGATCACTTTGTTAGTCATACTTCATTCATGTTTATCTTGATTGTATGCAGGAATCACGAATGTATTGAGTGACATTGGTGTGCAGAATAGAGGAATACGCTGTCTACGGAGCCAAAATCTTGAAATGGATAAAATAATATATCAAGGTCAATGTTGCATGACAATCATACAAAGTCAAGACACGCACATCACTGTAATTCCGTAGTTATTAAAGTATATGACACATGTTATAAATTACCAGGTCTTGCAATATGCAAAAATTTAGTATAAAATGACTTAATATTGGTTTATGGTTGCCACAAAAATTCTGTACAACAAAAACAAGGGGTTGGGAGTAGTACACTCTACAACACCGGCATTTTTTCTTAGTGGTTTATTTTACCGACTAGTTTCGACTTTCACCAAAGTCTTCATCAGGGTTTGATAAGAGTAAGCAAAAACAATCACTGAACTAAGAAAAAATGGGTGCGTATGTCACGTTATTAAAAATAGAAATATATGTAAATAATTGAAAGTTAAAAGGTTCATGAATATTACAGAATATTGTTTAAGGTGTTTTTTAAAACTCTATATAGTCAATGTTTGTTGTGGCTGTGACTTGGATGTTTTCTATTGCGTCCGTGTCCTTTTTTTTTATGGTATTACATGGTTTGATGGTAATTCTATACAAGATAGTTAACTGTTCATGATAAAGTATGGAAATAAATAGCTTTTAATCTGTTGCAAAGTAGTCATATCTGCTCTACTTATGGATTGTATAAATCACTACAGAAAACTGTGTTAAATGTTTCATTTGATGTTTGAATGAACATTCTCCTGTTTATTAATTTTCATTGTTTATTTTTGAGCTTCTGCGATCACTCCAGGATCAATATTTACCATTCCACTTCGTGTTTTGCATGTAAATTTGTTAACAGGTCTATATCTTTTAGATTTCTTGTCCTAATTCGACCAAATTTGGACATTAGCCCATAATAGTATTATCTAAGGGAATGGTAAGGCCATTATTTTTTGGTAGTTCATTTTACAAACTCTCCAAAAACTCGGCAAAACAAAAGTTAAGAATTTTGTTTTTCCATAGAGAATTTGATAGTTTATTGTGTTTTTTTACCTCCTCCCAATTTTTTTTTAGTTTTTTATCTCCTCCCAGATTTTAATTGAACATTTTTTATTTTGTTGGAAAGGAATTTTAGAGATTGAAATTTTCATTCTCCGTTATCTATGTTCTATGTTCAAAGATAGTTAACGCAGCTGCCTATTCCTCTGAATACATAATTATATTACAGGTATATTTAATTTATTGTGTATAAAGTGTGTTTCTTTGACAAACCAAATAGTCGAGCTGCGCTGTTCTTCAATAGCTCTTGTTAAATACTTTGCTCACCTTTCTGATTTATATATTTTTATGTATATTTATTCTTATTGTATACTTTCATATTGTCCCGTTTAGTTTGCATTGAGCTAAGTGTGCAATACTCTACGATATTGCACACATTGATATTGAACCGAAACTTTTTCTCGCACTTGCTGTGAGCCGCGAAATAGAAATAAGGAACTACTTCCAAATAAAAGAACAGAATCCTGCCTATAGTGCCAACAACAAAAAAATACGTGTTTTTGTTCAACCTTTTGTGGCAGAAAGTGATAAAATAATTGAAATGGTCAAACCCAATATTTAACGTTCTCGAATGGTAAACAAACGTTAGAAAATCGCTTGACGTTTTTAATGACGTCATCCGACGTCGACGTAGTTTTCGTGCAAAATAATCATCCACACAAAATGAAACTGAATGACATTAGAGGAATTCCATCGAAAGCTATAAAATTAACACAAATATAATGAAAAGTAATAGTCATACAATTAGCATTGATCGAAAGCAATATGAAAGTATACAATAAAAAGGTTATTGAATTTGTACGACTAAATATTACTTGGAACTCATTGTTTTGTCGCAGGACGACTCGCAAGCTCGTCGTCCTTTGCCAAAACAACTCGTTCCAAGTAATATCTAGCCATACAAATTTAATAACCTATAATATAAGGTATTAGAAGGTATAAAAAGTTGTTCAAACATTTTTTTCTTAGAATTGTTTCTAGTTTGATTTTTTATGTCAATATTTGGTGCTATGATAAGTTTGTCACATATCGCTACCTATTATTTAAAATATGTAACACTATACATGCTCTTATTTTCAATAGCAATGTCTTATTTTTCTGTATTTATTAGATAATGTTTTGCTCATGACTGTGTAAATTTAAATATGGAATCAAAATTATCTGACGTACGATTGCGTTCAAGTTTACATATTTTAAGTAGGTCACTGACCCTGACCTACCTTTTACATTTCATTGATTCTGGTTAAGGTGGAAAGGAAGAAAAAGAAAGATGGCAGCTTCATTCCTAAGTCAGCGATAGACCTTTACTCTTCAAACCTTAAATACAAATACATCTAAATGAGTACTATACATTCATTCTCAAAGTAGGTCAGTCTAACTGACCTTGACCTATTGTTTATACTGATGGATTCTTGTTATGGTTTTTGATCTGTTCCTAATCAATCAATATACTTCAAAGTACACAGATACATCTAGATGAGTACTGTACATTTGAAGGGAAAAAATATGTCCCCAAGACTGAACTTGACCTGACCTACTTTTACTTGGATACATCTAGATACGTAGCATAGTTCAATCAGTAATATACATGTTTATGCCACTTCTGTTGACATGAAACATGCTAAATCAAACAGCTTGTAAAAGAAAAGAAGTTTTTCCAACAATATCTCAAAAAGTGTCAACCCAGAACTTACCAAGCAGCTGCATATTTTGTTTGCCGTATTTGGGAAGATCTGTTATCAAGTCTGTTTTTTTTTTATTAGCATTTGATTTTCGGGGCTTTATAAGAAAAATGGTTGTGTTGCAAATGTGGCGCCATTGTAAATGGAGTGTCTGCAATAGAATTCTAGGCCCATTCTACATATTTTTATCTAGATGTAAATGGAGGATGAGCCTGGCATATTCATCCCTGTTTGGCGCCATATAACCTTTCTTGTGTTGGTGCGCCGTAAAACCCGAATTCACCTACCAGTCGACTCCTGTTGTTAACGTTATATATCATAAATAGTAGAGTATTTTGGCCCTTTTAGGCTTCTCGTTATCTTTTTATATAATATATATAATTCCAGATTTATAGTAGAAAGTAGAGATTTGTAATAAAACAATTTGGGAAATTATAAACGGAAACTAGTTTTACCATTTTAAAACCATGGTGTTAGTGTTTTATACAATAAATTTATGTATTTTCATAGAAAACATGAGGGTTTATCTGGAAATATATAGGATTCTTGCAGATTCTTTATCTTCGAAATGATACTGAAAGATTTACTTTTTATTAAAGGGGTTGATGCACTATTTTCAAACACGGTTTATTTAAAAGGGCTCTCAAAAACTTGAAAAAAGCTGAAAGAATTATCGAAATATCATAAAAAATAAAGGAGATGTGACCTATTGAAAATTTGCAATTAACATCAATGGAGGCGGCCATCCTTAAACGATGACGTCATCGTGCCTTTTTACCATATATGGCATATTGACAAAATGTCCTTAAAAGCAAGAAAATCACTGCAAATTGATTAAAAATAGATATACAGATGTAAAATGTATAAATTGTATGCTTATTTTTCATATGCAGTGATTCTTTTTGCTTTAAAAGACATTTTGTCAATATGCCATATATGGTAAAAAGGTGCGATGACGTCATCGTTCAAAGATGGCCACTTCCATTTATGTTTCTTTGCAAATTTTCAATAGGTCATATCTCCTTTATTTGTCACGCCATTTTGATAATTCTTTCAGCTTTTTTCAAGTCTTTCAGAGCCCTTTTAAATGAATAGTGTTTGAAAATAGTGCATCAACCCCTTTAAGAGATGAGCTTGTTATAAAATAAATGTAAAGGACTAGGTATGATAAGGGACAAAATTGGTCCCCAATATTGAAAGTTTTAATGCACAAGTTTTGAATATCTAGTGTAGCTATAAATGAACTGAATCAATATTAAAACTCATAACAAGTACGTTTGAAGGCTCTAAATGAGTTTAAGAGCCTCACAAACAAGGTCTTTTCTTTCAAAAATTGACATTTTTGTTCATTTTCAGCAGTTTTTGATCAGTTTTTGGTCTTGGAAATACAGAGCGCACCCTCAAGCACAGCTGATTTCTTGTTGAAATAGGTACTTGATAGGGATGCATCATCAGCCAAAAAACTGTGTGTGCTCGAAGGTGCGCTCTATATTTTTAGGATCAAAATCTTGCCCAGAAAGGTCCAAAATCTACAAAATCTAACAAAATTACCAAAAATGCCATTTTTTGAGACCCTGTTGATTCTTCTAGATAAATAAAATAAATAAAAAATATATTTTGAAGATAGAATATGATCAATTTTCTTCAACATGCACAACAGATTATATGTTAAAAAATTATTTTTTTGCATTTTAAACATATTGGGGGCCAAAATACATCCTTTGTTTCAAACTTACTTTATTTCCAGTAATTCTATGAACATAAAAGATGAACATGAAGCAAAATATTAAAAAAGAATTAAACAAAAGAGTATGCTTATAGAGTTACTGGCCTAAAGCTTGCATATGAAACATATTTACTTCCTAAATTGATTTTACAGTAGTGTTTCACAGAGCAGCTTAAAATAAAAAATGTTAATGATTTACAATTCACAACATTTACTGCATAATTAAAAAATCCAAATTTTGCTCTTTATTAAATTCCGGTTTGTCCGTGGCCGCGTGGTTAGAGTCTCTGACTTTTGATCACTTGCCCCTCACCGCTGTGGGTTTGATCCCTCTGGGGCCTAGGAATCTTTATGTGAGGAAGCTATCCAGCTGGCTTGTGGAACCTCGATGGTTCTACTAAGGTGCACGAAAATTGCCCGGAGGGGCACCTGGGGTCTTCCTCCACCAATGGAAGCTGGAAAGTGGCCATATGACCTTAGCTGTTGGTGCGACTATAAACTCCAATTCAGTTCAATTATTAAATTCCAGATTAGTTGTTTGATCTTGAAATTCCCATGTCAGATACATTTCTGTTGGCAGAATGTATAACAAAACAAGACCATTCATTAAACAAATCATAAGAAAAAGACATGTCAATGCAGTCACTAAAATTCCATTTAAACAACAACACCGTAATATGGTATGCGCATTATGCAAGCAAACAAAGCAGTGATATGAATACACAACATTATGCATTATTACGTAATTTATAATATGAACATATTGAAATCCAGCAGTGATTGCATTATTATGTAATTTATAATATGAAGATATTGAAATCTGACCTCGTGAGCCGAGACGGGATTGCCAAACTCATCAAATTATTCTGGGTGGGCGGGACGGGAAACAATTATGAATGCGACTGCAAGCGGCAGTGCTTCGAAGCTATCTGACCTCTGAGAGAACGGTCAGTGATTCCCGCCACTAATCAGGTGAGGCACCCACGGGTTGCCATTTAAATCTGTTTTACATTCTGCGAAACATCACTTAAACAACAACACCGTGGGCAGTTAATACTTTATTACTACAACTAAATAAAGTATTACATAATATGGTATGCGCATTATGCAAGCAAACAAAGCAGTGATATGAATACACAACATTATGCATTATTACGTAATTTATAATATGAACATATTGAAATCCAATCCATAGTAGGGTAGGAAGTGAAGTTACTAATATAAAATAAAATAAAATCATTTGAATGCACGTCGCACCTATACTTAGCTGACTATATACATGTAACTACTCAATCGAAATATCAATAGCCTTCTCTAAAGCGGTGGAAGCGGAGCGAAATTTAAACCCCAAATCTGGTTGGAGATAATCAAAAACTGCTAAACTTTTCCAATCGCCAATGGCCTTGATAGCTTCCAGAGGCACCCCGCAGGACAATAAATAACTGCAACCTCCCCGCCTTAGAGAATGCGAACTATACTCGCTGGAGTTCACATTGGAAGGTAGGCATTGTTTCAATCTTGCCCTGAAATTGACCTGACTTAAACTAGTAAATTTACCATTTAGCTGATAGGCGAATAGTTCATTTGACTCCACGTGGGAGCCTGCCTTATCAATAAAATTTAAGAGCGCGGAAGTCGGACAGAGTGGGTTTGATCGCAAAAATGGTAGAACGACCTGGAATATCCTGTCAGCATATTGAATAGTCTTAGATGACCGAATATTAATCACACACCCTTCGTGTGTAAATGTAATATCCTTGCGCTTGATGCAATGCATTTTTGACGAAACTTTTCCACCACACACATTGCTTATCCTGAGTAGACCAAAGAAGCACGTGAGACATGCGGCCCAAAAACAGACGTCAAAAAGATTAGAAAAATTCAATTTGGATCTAATGTGAAGAAGCAGCGACGGGGATATAGGCTTTTTTCTGTAGCTTAAAATCCCCAATCTTGCGTTTCAAGCCCTTTAATACGCAGTTGGAGAGAAAATTGTCGGCCAAAGGGTTTGTAAGACCGTGTGCGAGATGTTAGATGCGCATGATATTTAGATACTGTGTAACCTTACTGTACTTCTTAGTTCTACCTAGGAAAGCAATGTAACGACATAGATTCACAGTTGATAATGGTGTAGGATCACATCCAATAAGGTTACAAAAGCGAGTATACACCCGTAAGTGAGTTGAGTAGCATTTTTTGGTGCTCTCGGAAAATGTCAATGAGCGCAACTGGCTAACCTCCGTGTCCAACTGTCTTGCAAGTGTATCCATTTCCATATATGGAATGACATGAAAATCATACTTTTCACCGACATGTGACTATTAATAATTGTACAGTTAGGTTTAGGTATTGGTAATACACTGAGAAAGCGTTGAAATTGACCATTCTCATGTAGTCTTGAAATTGAATCTGCAACATAGTTTTCGTGTGATCTGACCACAGACGCAGAAATAGTAAAATTGAACTTTAGGCTGAGGTCACAGAGCTCTCTTAGCAGGTGAAGAGAGGTCAAATTAACACTTGTTCCATTGTTTACATTCCACATGGCACACACGTTATCAGTAACAATAATAACGTGTTTATTTTCCTACATTGGTCCCCAACGTTTCGCGGCACTCACTATAATCGCCAACTCTTTAGTATTTATATGCTGAGACTGAATATGCGGCTCGTCCGAGAGCCAAGCTGTGTAAAGCCAATCGCCGTTGCAGAAAGCTCCGCCGGCAAGTGTACAACTGTCCGTGTAAGCATGGATTTCCTCCCGAAAATCCCATATTCGTTTGGTTCCGTTAGCGAGAATCAGTCTAGACGACCACCATACAAGATCGTCTGCGAGATTCATGACTAAGCACTTATGAGTGTCTGCTTTTAATTGCGAGAGTTTATTGTAAAGCGGTCGTAAATAAAGCGGACCCCATGGAATCACAACTGCCGCCCACACTAATTTACCAGTAAGCCGTTCCAGCTCCTTCCGAGAAATTCTGTGTCTAGATAGAATTGTTTGAATATATTCCATGAATTTGTTTGCCTTGGATTTTTCGAGTGAAATTGTCCCGGCGGCGGTGTTCAGCTTGATTCCAAGAAAAACTAAACGTTGACAAGGGTTCACCAGTTTCATATAATTTATGCTAAATCCCAGTGAACGCAGGAGAACCATTAACGTCCGATATGCAATTAAACATTCCCAATAAGATTGTCCAATAACCAAAAAATCATCAAGATATACAATTATACTCTTGAACCCCTTTCGTTCCATCATTCTGCGTACGGCCTGCGTAATTCTATTGAAAATTTGAGGACTTTTCCGGGCCCCAAATGGTAAACGAGTGTCATACATGTATTTATTCAGCAATTTCAGACCTGTATATGCATAATTAGATGTGGCAAGACCGACGGACCTGTATGCGTTTAAGAGGTCAATCTTAGCCATGTATGCATTTGGCAAAAGCATACTAATTGCCTCATTTATAGATTGATATCTAAAATGTTCCACCGATGCACTGTCATTAACACTGTTATCCTTAGGTCTAGACAAGTCATGAATTAAACGTATATCGCCATTTGGTTTTGGAATTGATGAAAGGGCGCTAACAACAATAGGTTTCGTGTCAGTTATTACATAGTTACCCTCCTTTATCTCTGCATTAATCCGTTTGTTCACTAAAACTTTATCACGAATGGTAGAAAATGAATTGTTTGTAAATGACTGATGGATATTGTTAATTTTGTCTTCGTCTATGATTGAAAATCCGTGCTTAATTCCATTTAACAAAAAATCGCTGTCCACATCGTCCACTTATTCTCTTTCCCAAACAGCAAGTTTGCGCTGAAGAGATGACGTCGGCATTGACGCCCCTATTGTCCCTTTTTTGGATCGATTTTATGGGTGAATTCATTGTGCTCTTTAGAATAGCACGACATGCAGACGTGAGAGTACCTACAATTCGTATAGTTACAACCATTTCTTCCGTTGAATTTTTCACAAATCGGTTGTCCTGTGTGGGGATCGAATTTATTTTTCCCACTGGATGATTTGGAAGCGCTCTTTGGACCTGGAACCGATTGACGTTCTAGGGGAGGCTGGCGATTACGCAAATGCAGCTGCATCAGGTATGTGTCGTCAGTGTTCCATGGCCGGTTGTTTTCTTTTTGAAGACGCCGAAATTCAGCATCGTACTGGAGCACTAAATGCCAGGCAAACCCTTGAGCAAATGTCCCGATTTTCAGCAGATACTCTATATGTTGTATAACAGCTGGCATTGACATTCCTTCGGTGAGAATATGCTCCAGGTGTATTCGCATACTGCCTTCTAGGTACTGGGCAGGAGACACGCTGTCCAGCTTGGGCTTAGATCCTTCTCTCAGCCTCAGTTCGAAATCCCCCATGGTGACGTTTGGGGGATCTTGTTTTGACTTCAAAGTTAGATAGTCACCTATCTGTTTAACTTTAGACAAACTTTCCGGCAACCGATTAAATACCTCCTGAACAGAGGAAGTACACGTACCTTGTCCTTGAGGTTCTCGCGTTAATCGCTGTATGTCGTCGGCTGAAAGTCCGCCAGCGACGGTAGGGTCCGCTGACGACGCTGGTACTTTGCTCTGTTTGATAGCGTCAGACAGAAGTAGCAATTGTCCCAATGGAAGTTTTTTAGCAAAGTGCTTTTGTATCACATCGTCCGTTAACAGTTTAAATTCATCGAATGATGTTATTCCATTTTGTTTTCAATTGACTGTTCAGAAAGCTTAAGTCCAATTAATGTCTGTAAATTCCATTGTAATGAAAATAAAACAACATTTAAGCTAAACAATTATGAATGCGACTGCAAGCGGCAGTGCTTCGAAGCTATCTGACCTCTGAGAGAACGGTCAGTGATTCCCGCCACTATTCAGGTGAGGCACCCACGGGTTGCCATTTAAATCTGTTTTACATTCTGTGAAACATCACGTAAAGCTTTGGAAAAACTCCACTGATAATTAAAGTGTTGATATCAAACCCATTGTTAGACACGCTGCATAAGCTTACATTTTAGTTTTACTAGTAGAGAACATTTTATGATTTTGCATTGTTTCCTGTTGTTTCCTTTTGTTTTAGAAACAGTCTGTGTTATGCATTCAGGAAACAGTAAATTGATTTGACTAGACACTTTTAGACAGAATCAAGGTGGCTCTTTAATAACAATCAGATTTTTAAAGGTTGTAAACTACTGGTTCTACCCAGAAAAAAGCGGGTGGTCTGCCTCCAACACTAAAAATCGACCATCTTTTATAGCCTAAAATGTGCTGAAAATGACGTAAGACACCATTCAGCCTACCAACAAAAGTTTGTTGTGCAATATTTAAGTGCGTTGTAAAATATACAACTTTTGCACTTTTGAGTTAAGTTTTTTTAGGCTGCTCGATATTTTACAATGACGGCTTATTTAACAAGTAAATAAGTTTTATAAATAAGGAATTACTACACAGGAAACATATTGTGACATGTGCCACACGTGTTACTTTCTTATTACATGTATTTGCGTGTTACTTCCATTTTACATCATGTTATTTACATATATATTTTTCATGTTAAAATAATACACCTGTGCTACATACGAAATGTATACATGCATATTTCATATGAAATTATTATGCACACAATACATATTACATTTGTACACTTTTTGTAGAATATTTTATTAATTTTGTAGAAAATGATTTAAGTTTTAATATTATTTAGTAAAATTTATTTACATATGTATTCCACATAAAATAAATCAACTTCCTGCCTCAACTTCCTGCCAAGATATTTTTCCTATGTACAGTCATTGTCATGGCAAAAATTACTTTTTATTACATATACTGAAAGGAAAATGAAACGCATAATCAACAAATTGCCTATACTACACTGTTATATACACCTAATTCTACGTAATATTCCAGATATATCTCAACGTGTTTAGTACAAAAAGGGGCTACAACTAATTACAGAAAGGACAACTCGGGCATGTAGTAGATCTTTTAATCAAAGTATACTTTGTTACACGAAATTCATAAATGTTGAAGTTTCACTTGAAAAAGTCAAGCTATTTCAGTATTGTGTTAAGAGGGTGCAACATTTAAAGCCCAAGTTTGCTAACCTGCTTGAGCCAAATGTGCATTCTGTCGATAATGAAACTTCAAAGGGTAACCATTGGTGTGTTCAGTGCTGTTTAAACCTTCCGAAAGGACAGGCCTAATGTCGTCCTGTACCATTCGATTAGCAGTAGCATATTAAAACATAAAAATATATAGCGAAAATACCCATTATGCATTTCTCTTTCCTTTCAGTATATAACTCTTTCAGATTGTTACATGTAAATACAATTAATCTGCAGAAAATGTCTACTTGTTTCTGGATCAAACCTCAAAGTTTAATTTGACACTATTTTAGAATATTTACATCACACATATTTATGTTTTATATATATTCTGGGGTTGTACTTCCTTGGAAGGTAATATATTGTCTTCATATTTATTGTGTCCCCTGCCTAGCATGGCGGACACTTAGGGATCACTTTGTCCGTCGCCTGTCGTCATCCGTCGTTATACATCATCGTCCGTCACACTTTAACCTGCAACCTAACCCTGGCCATATCTTGAAAAGTAGTTGACCTATGTTCATAAAACTTCACACACATCTTCGTTTTACCTCAAGGAATGTCGTTAAACATGTCCAATAACTCCGACCTTCATTTTGGCAGAGTTCTGCCCCTTTTCATAAAACTCTAACCAAGCTAAAATAAGCAATGGCAGGTGACACAAGTGTTCCATGGAACACCCTTCAGTTTTAAATGTTAAAAATGTGACAATCATTCATTATTTAACTATTTTACATAGTTGCACTGTCTATACACAGATAAGAGCTGTGAAATTAACTAAATATCCCACCGGATGCTGGTCTCTCAATATCATGTTTCATTAATTCATTGCTTGTCTTTCATCACCATCCAGCAAAATCCCAACTTCTCATCCCTCAGATTTGCTAAAGGTGGAGTTAGTACTTTGCTGCTGTATTGTGACGATGTTCGGCTGATATTCATTGAAAGATGGAAAGCTGTAGACAGAAAGTTGTTGGTTCATCGTCTCGCGCATCTGAAGTTTGCAGTGGCCAGTAGCCCAGTAGTGCATAGTAGCTTGACTGGAGTACCATGGAGTACTATGGGGAGGCTGCTTCACAATAATAGACAATAATACATGACATATCAGCAATGTTCCAGAAACAGTCCACCCTTAAGGGAAAAAGAGAAACATCGGGCAAACTGGCGCTGAACAGCGAGAGTTGTCATAGAAACAGAATATACAGCGGTAATTCAACAGAAAGCATTTCACGACAGATAGCCATCCAGTAAGAGGGATAATAGCAGACCTGGCGGAAGATGGAGTGAGGGAAAGCAAAAGAAAGGAGCAGATAAAAAAGGTTGAGAAGTTGACCCAAAAAAATAAATATATATAGAGGATATTTTTTTGTTTTGAGTGAATATAGGATTTATTTTCATCGAGAAGTGATATGAAAATATTTGAGTTTTCTCACTTTGAGATGTATAAAAATCCTATATTCACGACAAACTAACAAATATTCTATTTATTATACATTATATATACTAACAACCTTAGAAATTGTCTTAGAACTAATAAAAAGAAGATAAAAGTGACGCGCAACAACAATGACGTCAATAACGCCAACAAGTCAATAGTTGTGTGACGTCATTGTTTATATTTTCACAGTGAAAATATAAAACTGTGAAAATATAAACAATGAAAATATAAGGTTTTATTTTAATCATAAAATCCACTATTTCACTGGAAAGTATATTTATTATAAATAGCTGTATAACATTATGTTACTCATGTATGTATGCATACATATACACAGGCATTTTACATTTTTAAATGGCAATAACGTCTAAATAACTTCTAATAGAGAATTTTGGGTCAGTGCCTTTTATAATCAAGTTTATTAGGTGAGACTTAGAAAACATAAAAGTATGACGAGGCTCGTGCCAAACCTTAGTTAAAGGCACTGACATAATATTTGTTTTATCATGTAGATTTTCAACATTTTCTGTATAGTTTTATCTATTAAACATGTTAAACAGAATGTTACGCTTGTCTTGGATGCTGCCATATTTTCTTCATGACGTCAGATAACCTTATGTACAATAAATGCCAAGGTTTTCTGCATGCATTTATTTTCATTGCCTGATAAAGAATAAATTATAAGGTCACCCCTTTATCAGGAAGTAAAGTACATACATATATATTCATGATAAACCATTATATTTGGTCTATGACAATGATTTTACATTTTAAATATCATGACATATTTTTGTGTTTCCTGCATAGCATGGCAGACACTTAGAGGTCACTTTGTCCATAATCTTCATCATTATCATTTGTCGTCTGTGGTCTGTCAGTCAATCTTTAAACTACAACCTAACCATTAGCCATAACTTCAAAAATGGTATTTGACCTAGGTTCATGAAACTTCACACACATCTTCGTCTTTCAGTAATGTCCCTTTTCATAAAACTTGAAGCAACCTAACCTAGCTCATACCTTGGCAAAGTATCGCCTATTGTCAAGAAACTGTACACAGATCTTCCATGTCCAATAACTCTGAATTATATTTTATAGAGTTATGCCCCTTTTCATAAAACTTCTATATCCAACCTAACCAAGCTCATAACATGGCAAAATATTGACCTGCGGTCATGAAATCTTTTACAGTTCTTTCTTATCTATTATTCATTTCCATTGCCTTGTCCAATAACTCTGAATTCCCTTTCAGATGTATGCCCCTTTTTATAAAACAAAACATTTTAAGTTTCTCTTCATAATTTAGGATTACACCCCCGTCTTCAAACTTTGTAGTTAGATTGTACTTGCTGTAATAAACACATGACAGGTGGCACACGTGTTCCATGGAATACGCTTCTAGTATGAATATTTAGAGCTACAGCTCACACCTTAAATTAATAGAACCGTATGTCAACTTTTCTGCATATATTATGTTTGTAAAAGTTGAATGTTATTATAATTTTTTAAACTGTTGCAGCGAATTTTCTTACATTTACAAAAATAAACATTCTCTGATTGAGAACAATATCTTTAATGTAATGTAATTATTAATTAATTAAATAAAATGTTTTTTATTTATATAATGCATTTTAATCTTTTATTAAATGCCTACTTTTATATAGCAATTCTATTAGTATCTGTATTTCTATCTGTGGAGCTCTCTCAGTCTTGTCTGTCCATCTGTTTAGCATTTTGGTTTCCGGTAACTTCTAGACCATTTCTGATTATCAGACTTTATGTGTAGACTGTGAATGATGACCCCTATTCATTTTGGGGTAAATAGGTCAAAGGTCAAAGATATCATAACCCGAAAAAAACTATCCAGTCAATGACTCATCAGTTTCTGTTGTGTTGGTGCGCCTTAAAACGCCAATTCAATTCAGTTTCTGTTGCTACTTTTATCAAACTTTGTAGGGAGACTGTCCTCGGGGAGAGGACGACCCCTATTGGTTTTGGAAGTAGGTCAAAGTTAAAATCTCCATGACCCCAGATTACCTTATCCTGACGACGATCCTTCAACTTCTGTAGCCACGTTCACCAAACTTCAAAAAAGGTAGATTATCCACAGTGACAGGATGTTTCCTTTTCATTCTGGGATTGACAGATTAAAGGTCAAGGACGCCATGACCTGATTATGAAAAAAACTCATTTGGTTGGGAGAAGGGGCTTAATTTTTTTTTGGAACAAGTTGGTCAAAGTTCAAATCTCCATGCATGACCCCAGATTACCTTATCCTGACGATGATCATTCAACTTCCGTAGCCACGTTCACCGAACTTCAAAAAAGGTAGATTATCCACAGTGACAGGATGGTCCCATTTCATTCTTGGATTGACGGGTCAAAGGTCAAAGACGCCATGACCTGATTATGAAAAACCTCATATGGGTGGGAGAAGGTACTCAAATTTATAGTCGCAACTTAGTTTACATTTTTTGGATTTGTACTCAAATTTGATTTGAAGGTTTACTTCAATAAAGTCAGTTTGGACTTTTACAAAAGCTTTAAGTCCCTACCCCGGCATCAACAGGCACATTTTAAAACAGATTCACACCGTTTCTCAGCACCGTGTGGTTACGGGGCAAATAATAGGGCCACTGCAGATCCCGTTGGAGTGGAAGGCAGAGGGTAGAACCCCCCACCCCCACACCACCACCACCTCCCCAAATCCATGTTCATTTTATCATTTTTGATGCTCATGCTCATTAAAGGTCTTCAACATGACCCCTGCATTGTTTCAGGTGCCATCTCGCTCATATCACTAGAGCAGTGTCAGAAAAACTATAACGTGGCTCCAGCGTAAATGGAGTGTCTACAATAGAATTTGCAGTTCAGGGTGAGAAGGTTCTAGGCCCGTTTTCCATATTTTATTTCGATGTACATGGAGGATGAGTCTGGCATGTTCATTCCTGTTAGGCGCCATATAACCTTTCATGTGTTGGTGCGCCTTAAAACCCAAATTTACACCGTTTCTAAACCTGCTGACGACGAGGTATATAAATATATAACGTTAACATATGTTGAGAATCCAAACGTTATAGACACCATATAAACGGCTTTAACCAACCAGATCAAACCCCAAAACTAGAGCGTCGAATTAAGAGTTGCCAACTCATAATTCTTTTTATCCACATGCATATTCAATCACGGGTATTTTAAGAAGTTGTGAATAAACCTATACTTTTTAGTCGGTATATATACATTATTATATGACCTGAATACCTGGACTGAGTTTTGATAAACGGTTTTGTAGTGCAATTTTGCCGTTATTTGGCGGGTTAGTTTCTTTAAAGTGCTTTTTTTCCCAGTTACAATTCCAACTAGAGCAAGTGGACGCCATCGCATATGCCTGCACTTTTTAATTAGTGACATATATTCACACTTGAGCCAGTGATAACAGTGAAGGTATAAGCCTGTTTTGCAATCAGAGAAACAGGATAAAACAAACATCAGATACAGACTAAGTTCTATATTTTGAACCCTTCCCGCCTCCCAAGGTGACCCTTGTGCATTCATATTTTTCATCAGTGCACTCCTGTAGCAATGCCATTCAATATGATTTGCAACTTGTTCCTATTTGAAAACAAATAATTGTTTTACCCTGCCTAGCCCTCCAAGCCCAGCCCCCAGCGCATGACATAGGGAGCCCACGTAAAATATTGTTACCGTGCATTGACCCTTGAGGTAAGACATTATATAAAAAAATAATAGCGACATTTAATAGACGTCAGAAACAGTGACATATAATACAGCTATAGAGGCATTTTTCAATAACGTAAACATATGTTGTTAATGCAGTTTCTTTTAGCGATAAAACATTTGATAATCCAACCGTTAATGATGCAATAGAGTAAGTCACGTTTCCAAGAGTGTCAGTTATCGATTTCAACATCCGAATACAAGTATACCATTATTTAATCAAGGATAATAATGTACTAATGGAACACAAGTGGACCTAAGCATACACGACGCGCTCACCTGACAATCAGACAATATTTACATGGCATGGGAATCTCCATACCAGGAGCATCATAGCTTCCTTAAGACAGAAAGGCAGCTGCCTATACATACTGTTGTCCTCGACCAAGTTGCTGTAGACGTATAAGATCTGGCATTAAGGACCATCCAGTGGAGAAATCAGAAATCCCTGTTCAATTGAAATAATCCGGATGACTAATTCATCTGTTTTTTCTTCAGGAAAATAAGCAACAAGAACCGAAATTTGTAGTGCCTTTACATGTTATTTAGATGTGTAATGCGGCAACTGGATGTATTTTGTTTCGCCCCCACCTGAATCCGCCCGTGTTTCATGTGATTCTATATATCCGGTCACGGAATCCCTGGAACGGAGCCGTTTCCAGCGTTTTCGAGTTGGCGCGTGGCAACCAAGTTTTGCACAAGAATTTGTACAAGCTTAGTTCCCTTGTAAATAAAACGCTTCATACACAAAATACATGTTAATGTACCAGCATTCAGCGACATTGTTTTGCGTGCGTGTTTTTGGAGCTCGATTTGCGAGTGAGAACGTGACGATTCTTACGGATGCATAGATCCGCTCTGTCAATCAAACATATATCTGACCATGCTAGTTGACCAATTATAATCACATGAGGTATTTACCCCGTTATTACATAAAGCACATGCTGTCCCACAAACAAACATTTTTATACAATAGAACACATGGTAATTTTTGTGGCCAAAATTGAGCTTGGACAATGGTGGGCTGGTTTATCGATTTGTACGGATCTATGTATTGTGGGAGATATACAGTACTGGTGAGTGATCTGTCTCCACCACTAAATCGACCGTCATAAAAAACACACAAAAAAATCACAAAAAAACACACTATATAACCGAAAATGTGCTGGAAAATGACATTAAACGCCATTCAAACATATCTATTTGCGAGACGATACCGTTTTTTTTTAGCTCGCATGAGCACGAAGTGCTGACGGGTGAGCTATTGTGACCACCCTTTGTCCGTCGTCTGTCGTCAACATTTTTCTTGTTTACACGACAGATGCCACATTTCTTGAGCAATCTTAACCAAACTTGCACATATTTTATATGACCATAAGATTTCGGAGAAGTTCAACAATGGGCCAATACTCAGGTGAGCGCTATAGGGCCATCATGGTCCTCTTGTTTTTTTTGTTTTTTTAGCACAAGAGCTTTATTTTTTTAAATTTGAATCTCCGCATCACTGAGATGCTATAAGTCAAAATGGCATTGCCCCAGCATTAAATGACATTGCCCCATCATTAAATGGCATTTGCCTGCCCTAGCATTAAATGGCATTGCCCCAGCAGTTACCGAGAAAAAGACACAGAGTTTACCATATAACCTAGTTCTAGAAAACACAAAAAGATAACTCCGGCGAGGAATGTTTTACCACAAGGACGTAAGTTATATAAATATAAATAACTTAGTATGAATCTATATTTTTTGACAAAACAACCGTCAAAATTGGATCATTAGTGAGCCGAATATTTTAAAGGTTTGTGATATGTGTGGTAACGGCGGCTATATTGGTTGGCTGATATACCTGATAAGTAAAACGTGAAAGGGCTCATTGACCGAATTTAAAATTCGATTTAGTAGTTCTTAAGAAAATGCTGGATGACGGACAAACGTCCAAACACAAAGCTCACTTCAGTCTCGGGTGAGCTAAAGACGGTGAAAGCAACGTGATAAAAGCCAATATATGCTTAACTGTCTGACATTGCTGCGAAAAACAGAATACGGTTCCATGGTACAGACCAGATCCACAGGTAAGATGTAGATTCTTATTAATACAAATAAAATAATGCATTCTTATAAAAACAGGACTTATGTCCAAAATGAACGGATTAATCAGATCATTTATGTAATATAAAGTTATAAAATATCCTGCAATTAAGAATATAGTTTAAGTGTTTTTATGCCGCCGGTCTCGGAAAACTGAGACGCGGATAGTGTTCGGATTGTCCGCATCCAGTCGGAAATGAGTTCGGTTTTACGGCAAAATATTATCAACAAAGCGAACGGTTCAGGTATGGTTTTGCTTCATAATTATCATAATAGTTAACGAAATTTGTAAAGCGCAAAAATCCCTACGGTAATATCTTTTCTCCGCCACAAAAGGTATAATTTAAATCATCCAGTACTTTCTGAGATTATCATCCAGTACGTTCTGAGATTGTCATCCAGTACGTTCTGAGATTATCATCCAGTACTTTCTGAGATTAGCCCTCCCTTGATGTACACGCTCATACACTATCTTTCATTTAAGAGATAACCATGCTAAGATTTTCAATCTGGGACGTTATGTGGTGTGGTAGGTCTGAAGGACGCGGTAGCGGAACCGTAATAAAACGTTATTTCAGACCGTAAAACCAACCACATACCCGCCAGATTGAAACTCTTAGCATGGTTATCTCAATTATAATGCTTTTCCATTAAATGCCATAAATATAAGGTAAAATTAAACATACATACTTCTCTTTTTTTCATGAAAACTCAAATTCATCGGTAACGGCATTTTCTTGCAATGTAAATTTTACGGTTGCAAAATATGAGGCATTATCCAATGGAGTAACAAGTTACATTATGTACAGTTGTATTATAATTGGGCTTTGTGTGTGTATGTGTGTGTGTGTGTGTGTGTGTGTGTGTGTGAGAGAGGGGGGATGGGGGCTAATAATTCAAGAGAACACAGTTTCATTGCTGTAGACACTGTTTCATTGTCGGAAACTGCTAGGACTACTTCCAAAGTTGTTAGCCACAATCACTTGTAAAGTTCCAGATCTGAACCCATCCCCCACACACACACCCCGCAACCCACCCACCCTTTTACGTCAATGTAAGGTTGAAAGGTTATATATGATGGTCAATTATCCCCACCCCTCCACCCACCCCACAACCACCACCCACACATTTTTACGCCAATGTAAGGTTATATATGACGGTCAATTATTCTTAGCAAACGTGGTGTTTACAACAACTAGGCAAAAACGCACAAACCACGGCTATCAGAGAATCTCTTCTTATAACAATGTTCATTGAGAAGTGACTACCGATGATACAATATTGACGGTAGTTATGGACCATTATATGCAATGGAATAACAATTTTTAGTGGTGGAGGCAGACCACCCACATTTTTCCTGTGTAGAACCTGTGTTTTCCTATCGCATCCGTCAGAATCGACACTTTGTCACTTTCAAGTCGAGTTTACAGTGTGATTCGAACCCGCAACGGTGATAGGAGAGAAGGTTTCTATATCAGCGTCTTTACCATTCCGGCCAGGGAGGCAATTATTACAAAGAGGAACGAAAGCTTTCGTTCATTGACGACATTTTATTTACTGCAGTTCATTAGGAAAATGAATTGAGTTTTTAATGCAATTACGAAAAGTGAGTAAAACAAACAACAACATATTCCCAGTGTTCATTAAGCAGAATATACAGGATCTTACATTCGTGCCCGTTTAATATTGAATTTATTAAACGAGTTGAATAAAAATATATGACTCAAGGCTGTGCCGAGCTTCATGTCAAGTTTAATTAAAAATGCAAATATTAAATAGGCACTAACATCAGTATTTGTGCCTTAATCACCAATGACATCGAAACAGGTGAAGAGTATTAAAGTCCTTAATGAATGGCATTAGCATAGTATTCTCTATCTAACAGAGTATATTCTTTATTTAATAGTCTCTTGATAGCTAATTCAGATGGATATAATCATTCCTTAATGTAATTTCAAAACATGCACGTTCAGAAATGTTGTATGTATGTTTGTAATTTATTGTAGGTCATCTTAGCCAACAGTTAACAACTATCCAGTGACGGAAAATCATCGATACAAATCATCTTAGCCAGCAGTCAACATCGATCCGGTGACGATACAATCATCTTAGCCAGCAGTGAACTTCGATCTAGTGACGATAGTTGAGTAATTCATCTTGGGCAACAGTAAACATCGATCTAGTGACGATAGTTGAGTAAACCATCTTAGCCAACAATAAACATCGACCCAGCGACGATAGTTCAGTAAATCATCTCAGCTAACAGTAAACATCGATCCAGTGACGACAGTTTAGTAAGCATCGAACCAGTGATGGTAAATCATCGTAGCTAACGGTAAACATCGACCCAGTGACGAAACAAGTCATCTTAGCCAGCAGTGAACATCGATCTAGTGACGATAGTTGAATAAATCATCTCGGCTAACAGTAAACATCGATCCAGTGACGACAGTTTAGTAAGCATCGATCCAGTGACGGTAAATCATCTTCGCTAATAGTAAACATCGATCCAGTGACGATACAAATCATCTTAGCCAGCAGTGAACTTCGATCTAGTGACGATAGTTGAGTAATTTATCTTGGCCAACAGTAAACATCGATCTAGTGACGATAGTTGAGTAAACCATCTTAGCCAACAGTAAACATCGACCCAGCGACGAAAGTTCAGTAAATCATCTCGGCTAACAGTCAAAATCGATCCGGTAACGACAATTTGGTAAGCATCGATCTAGTGACGGTAAATCATCTTAGCTAACTGTAAACAACGATCCAGTGACGATACAAATCATCTTAGCCAGCAGTGAACATCGATCTAGTGACGATAGTTGAATAATTCATCTTGGTCACCAGTAAACATCGATCTAGTGACGGCAGTTGAGTAACCATCTTAACCAACAGTAAACATCGACCCAGCGACGATAGTTCAGTAAATCATCTCGGCTAAAAGACATCAATCCATTAACGACAGTTTAGTAAGCATAGATCCAGTGAAGGTAAATCATCTTAGCCAACAGTAAACATCGATCCAGTGAAAGGTGACCATAGTTGAATAAACCATTAGGGCCAACAGTATAAGTATATATATCCAGTGACGAATGACGATTGTCGAGTAAATCCATCTTACTAGTTTACAGTAAACAACGATCCAGTGAAAGGTGGCCATAGTTGAGCAAACCATCTTTGACAACAGTAAACAACGATATAGTGAAGGTTGACCACAGTTGATTAAATCATCTAACAGTAACATCGACCCAGTGACGGGTGACGATAGTTATGGACACGTGTGCATATATACAGAAGTGTATGGACAGTGACACATATAGAATGACCATGCTTACAGTTCTGACTATAGCAATGGTACCATCCTGTATTGGAAACGCGCTTATTATCATAAGCTACGCGAAATTTCGTTATTTTCAAGCAACTCTATTTCATAAGCTAATTTTGAATGTGGCAATTTCTGACTTGTTACTCGGAATTGTTATGATAGTACATCCTATAGAAGCACTGGTACCCGAGCTGTCGCACTATAAATACGTCTGTACCTTTAAAAAGGCGGGTATATTAGTGTCAATGGGATCATCGGCTATATTCCTGACACTTATTTCTGTCGATAGATATGTTGCAGTTGTACACCCCTTGCAGCACATGGTTTACGGAAAAAGAAAGAAGACAATATCGGCAGTGATTGTCGGCGTATGGACCATCTCGGTTGTTGCTGGTGCCGCCATATTTTACTTCAGTTATCAGCAAACTGCAGAAATTGAAAACTACCATCCAAGCACTGTTTGCACGAATGTTGCGCTCGGTTCTTCGGTACTCAATACAATGTTAGTAGCGTCGCTACTTCTGATATATTTGGTTGATTTCACTCTTTACGCATTTGTTATTCGGAAGCTTGTCGCCAGAAATAAATTGCTGGCGTTAAATCAAAACCAAGTGGCAAAAACTAAGCTAATGTTGTTTGCTTATGTTATATTTTTCATATGCTGGGCTCCGTATCACGTGCTCACAACTATTTTCTTGATAAACCCCGTATATGCTCAGCTTTTATGTGTTAGAGAGTACGTTATAGTGCTAGGATACGTTAATTCTGGCATGAACTGGATCATTTATGGCGTTGGAAACAAACTATACCGAACTTCATTTAAAGCTTTACTTTGTCCATGCAGGAGTAGAAATGGTCGTCAGTAGTATAGATACTGGCGATACCTGGGCAGTTTCCCCCCTCGCGACGGGTAAACAAGCAATTATTAGTTGTTTCCAGCGTTCTTATGCTAAATGGCGATGGCATACTTGCTACCAGACGCCCCTACAACTATATAAACTGCTTGATTGTCCCGCTCGGGAAAAACTTCACAGATATCGCCAGTATCTATACTACTTACCAATCCGGTTTATCAATTCAGCAAAAATAATAGTGTGTCTATAATAAAGGCTAGATTATTTTAATCCATCCTCCTATTATAAATAACTACAATAACCAAAACTCATCAAGAAAATCAGAAATCATCAAGCAAAGTCAGGCGGAACCGGACAGTAGTCTTCATCATCGCTATACATATCATATTCCATCATGGAATTTACTTATACGCTAAAGCATCTTGTCAATTATCTAGTATGTACCTTTTATCATCATAAGCTGACAAACTTTTTTTATTATTGCATAACTGTTTAGGTTGTGCTTTTTGATCTAACAACTTTCATTTTGTGTTAACTTTCTGCTGCTGTAAGTAAAATATCCTTGTAGTTATCACGTGTTATTTGTTTCTTAACAACACATTTTTTAATACCCTTACATTTTTTTTGTACCAGTCTCATTATCTAATATGTATGAATATATGTTACTGAGCCCAACAAATTCAACAATGGGTATTCCAAAAGTTTCATCTTTCATATGACCAATAACCTTTTTATTGTCGTTGAAATGAAATTGATTCTTACGATCATAATCACTATTATCAAACAAATGTTATCCTTATTTAGTGTTTGCCCTACTTTTTCCTCCAATCAGACGGTGAGGAATGTTAAAAAAATGGCGACCTTATTCATGTAATTTTCTAACGATCACCAATTTTAACCATTTAATCATTAAGTAATCGCTTACTAAATGGCACGCGCTTGTTTGGACACAAGAATGCGGATTCAGTAGAAGCGAGAACGTGTTAAGAGGCGTGGTTTCGTAGAAGCGCGGGGGGAAAAGTAGGGCAAACACTAAGTCAGTTAGAGGCTAAGAAGTGAAATTTTAACTATTAAGAAACCCCGGTCAGTCGCTGCGCTCCTTCCCTTAGGGTTTCTTAATTGTTAAAATTTCACTTCATAGCCTCTAACTAATACAAAAATCTGCATACACATCTTTTGTGTATGCAAAGGCAATACTCGCCTTTGCCCAAGCAGAATCGCACAAAAACACACTAAATTGTGTCGATTTCACAAACAGTACACAGATAGTGTTGTTCATAAGGCGAACATATCTTCATTATGTTCCGTGAAACCATTAAAATTACAGAAGAAAACATAATTTGGAAATAATCCGACAATAAAAAAGGTCACTAGAAAAACGACTTACCTTGGTTATCCCAAAACAACAGTGAATATTAGGTGCCCATTCGTAGCGATTAGGCTCCGAATCGACTTTTATCCTTGCACATGCACCGTGATATCAGGGTTTGCTGCAAATTCTATTGTAAACTGATCATTTTTTGAAACTGACCAAGTGGCCATATTCTTGCCCGGATACCACATGGGGCGGTTTTATAAAGAAGAGAACATGTCAGGTGTGATGACTTCGTAGTCGTTTTAATACGAGCATATAAACAAGGATCATAACTCTGTATATAGTGTCAGTCTCGTACAACTTCGTTCCTTTAAAGCAGGCAGATAACACTCTTGTGGAGTCTGTACATTGTGAGAACAGGTTAGTGCATATTACGAAAGGTTAAATCAATGAAATGTATAAGTTTACAAACTTTGACGGCGTTTATTTTGTGTGCCTCATCATGAAACTCCAACAATTTCAAACACACCAATTATACTTGGAATTATAAAGTGATACCCGATAATCATTTTTATCTTTGCAGTTTCGTAAATTGTGTTATTTATATCTAGTTATTCCATTTTGTTGTTATAATTTGTAGAAAGTATGTATAAAATCATCAAAGTATCATATTTGTGAAAACAATTACCAGGCTGTATGGATAATGTGAAGGTCATATCAATATACATGTTTTAAAAAATAAACACTTAAACTAAAGCACTTGAACTATTTGCAATTGTGTTACTGTACGCTACAAAGTAGTACGAACAGTGAACTAATAATCTCTTATTGATAGGGCTTACATGATACGAATATACGGGTGTATGATAGTGATATACGGTTGTATGATAGCGATCTGATTGAATCTAATGCACTACCCTTTGCTCTCTGCGTACTGATTCCCCCGGTGTGGATAACATATTACTTACTGGGTAAGCAAATGAAGTCACTTTACTATTCTTTTTAAAATACAATACATTTGCATACGTTCATTTTGATCATTTACTAGTAATTTCATTTTGTCAACGATCTTATTGAAGTAGAAGCCCTCAAACCAATAACTTGAAAATCCAAGAGCATGGACGTCTGTAATTTACTCACATATAATTAATTATATGGGTCTTAAGTGATTAAGCACGACTACGCTCTTTTTCATTTGTTATTGTTTATTGAGCATTATCGTATATATGCAGCAAATATTGAGTCTGAATATTAAAGGGACTGACGGCAATCGTGATTTCTTTTTTAAAGGCATTTTCGGTAGTTTTTCCACGCGCAGCTTCTTTGGGGGACTTCTCTTCTAAAACTATTGGAGGGATTTTCCTACAAATTTACAGGAATGTTGCTTTTGATGTCAAGTTGTATTTTTTGTCTTTTTTTTTTAATTTTTTTTTTTTTAATTTCTTTTTTTAAATTTATTTATAATTTTTTTTAATTTTTTTTTTATTGTCTTTATTTAAATAAAGGCCTATTATTAGATACATAAATAGGAAAAATTTAGCATTTCGTAAAAATTCCAACAAAATTAAAAAAATTAAGCGTAATGGTACGGTTCCAAAAACCAATGTTAAATCTCAATATGCATGGTGACCTATAAATTTAATTGCATATATTGTCTAAATATATGTTCAAATAAGTGCCTAGGAAGATTGAACAAATTCTGTTATTAGGAACATAACAAAAAAGGAAAATATACCATTTCTATATAATTTCATACAAAACTTGGCCTTATAGCATAGGGGTAGGGTTTTAAATATTTTTTCTAAACAAGCATGGGGACCTATCATTTTTATTGCACATTTTGTTTTTATATATGTTAAACTATGTGCTTAGAAAGTTTAAACAAATTCTGTTATTGGGCACATACAAAAAAAATAGGAAATTGTATCATTATGGGCTAATTTGTGCATAAATTGTGGTAATGGTCTCAATAGATTTTGTAAAAAAATATAGGTTTTTGCATAAAGATGAGCTTTAAATAATATTGTAAATAAATGTTCTTTACTTTAATACAATTTTAGCAGAATTGTGACCAATGAATAAATTATTAGACTTCAGAAATGTCTTATTTAGCTATTTCATGGACTTGTTCAACTTTTTGGACAGATTGACATGACGGTGGCATTACGAATTATTTTTTAAAATTTTAATAATCATGGTGACCTACCATTATTTTTGCCTTTTCTGTTTCTATATATAACAGACTTACTGTACAAAAAGTTTAAAGAAAATCTGTTATGCAGAAAAAACTATAGAAAATGTCTTTAAAACTCGCGGCGTTTTTTCTAGTTTCTCTGCAAATCATTAATATTAATTATAAGAATAGTATAAAACAAATTGCTTTTGCATATTACTAACTGTTGATTACATTTCACACAATAATATATTGAAAGGAAAAAGAAACGCGACAAGGAATTTCCGCTATATATTGTATGTACAATATGCTGCTGTTAATCGAATGGTACATGGCTACGTAAGATCTGTCTTTTCGGAAAAAATACTAAAACAACACGCAACACAGCAAATAGTATTCCTGCAAAGTTTCATTATTGATAGAGTACGCGTTTGGCGCACACTTAGGATGCAAAATTTCGCAAACTCTTTACGTTAAATACAGTACTGAACTGGCTCAATTTTTCAAAGAGGAACTTCAACATTTATGAATTTCTTGTGACAACGTGTACTGTGATTAAAACGTCTACAGCATCACAGTTGTGTCCTTTCTCTAACGAACTGCAACTTTTTGTTTTACAAAACATCTTGCGATTTCCTTGGAATATATATGGAATTAAGTGTACAGTATATACATTATATAGCGGAAATTCCCGTGTCGAGTTTCTTTTTCCTTTCAGTATATATTCAATAACGAAGAAAAGTTGGAAACTTAAAATTGTATTTAAATATATGCAAGAAGATGTAAAGTAAAAAATGATAACTTGGTTAATAAATCGAAAGGCTAATTTTTATGCTTGATACAAATACAAATACAAATATTTTATTGTCTATAACATGTACAATTATAAACAGGATTGGTTTGTTCAACAAATAAATGATGGCACAATACCTATTAAGTTTCATATAATGCAAAAGTTGGAGAAGAACACAAAAACAAACAAATAATTATTAAACAGGTGAAAATAGAGAGAGTAAGATTATACACTCTTGTGAATATGTTACCTGTTTTAGAGCACAGTACAATTTAGTGTCTAGAGAGGTTATTTAAACTCTCTTGAGGTAGAGGCTTTCGGAAGGCATTTATTTCTGATATTCATAAGTTCATAGCAAAACTGAGCGGATGTTGTTGCTATCTTTTCTGGTGGGTTGATTATTATGAAGAGTTTAGTGGTATCGTCGAGAGTATTCCATTCTGATATGGATTCAGATATTTTTTTGTAAAAAATATCTCGTCTAGAGCTAAGAGACGGACATGCAGTTAAAAAATGAAGTTCGTCTTCTACAGCGTTAGAGCATAGTTTACAGATTCTTTCCTGTCGTGGTATTTTATTGTATCTCCCAGTTTCAATTTCTAGCCTATGGGCCGATATTCTTAGTTTAGTTAAAGCTTGGCGGAAGTTTTCGTTTTTAACCGTTACTAAGTAGGGTGCGATTTCGTAGTTTCTGTCAATGTGTTTATAGTAGATGAGCTTTTCAGAGATTAAGAGTTTTGTTTTATATATATCTAAATAGTGGTTTTGTAGACTTGATTTGATTTTATTGCATTCCGATTTTGCTAATTTGTTTTCTCGTGTTCTAATTTGGTGTTCTAGAGTAATGTTATTTTTGTCCATTATTATTTTTGCATACGTGTGCCAAGAGACATTGGTTTTGTTGTCCATGATAACTTTGCTACACTTAACGGCATCTCTTAGAATTGTTCTGTTGTTTGGCAAATTTTCGAGGTAATCCCAGTATTTAATAACATGGGTATTAATGTCTACTGTTAGAGGGAATCGTCCAAGTTCTGCCCGACATGCGATATTAGTACTGTTCCTTTTAACGCGTAAATTAGTTTTACAGAACTTGCTATGTAATTTTTCATACATGTCGTTTTCTGACAATTCATATGTTTTTTTATCATCATTTTTGATAATTCGATTTAATATATCAGCTCCCCATATTTCGCAGTTGTATAAGACAATAGGTTTGATGAGTGTGTCGAACAGTTTGTTGTAAAGTTGTGGGGGAGGCGAACTCAATGAGAATGTTCTTTGCAATTTATACAGAGCCTTTGTAGCTTTTTGACATAATTCTTTTTTTGCAGCTGTGAAGTTTCCAGTAGAGTTGAGTATACATCCTAGGTATTTATATTCTGTGCATGCCTCAAGCTTTTGATTACCTAAGTAGAAAGAAGGTTCAGTGGCTGGACGTCTTCCTTTTTGGATTATCATTATATTAGATTTATCAATATTAACTGTTAACTGCCATTTTTGGCAGTATTCAGAAACAATGTCTAGAGATTTCTGAAGACCAGATGGCGTTTCTGACATTAAAAGTAAATCATCAGCCCATAAAAGATGTGAAATAGATTCAGAACAGAGTTTTATAGGATCGCACAGTTCTTGTGGGAATGTAATATCATTAAGGAATATATTAAATAATGTTGGGCTTAGATTATCACCCTGTTTAACACCTATTTCAGATTTAAAAGTAGATGTTATGCCATTATTTATTTTTAAAGCTGTCTGTGTATTCGCATACATTTGTTTGATTGAGATGTAGAATTTTCCTCCTATACCGTGTCTAAGAAGTTTTAAAAGCAGACCGTCTCTCCAAACACGATCAAACGCTTTGCTAAAGTCTATAAAACATAGATATAGTTTTCTGTTCATTTGGCATAGATATTTGTTGATAGCGGTTTTGAGAATAAATAAATTATCAGTTGTTCTGCGACTTTTTCTGAACCCAGACTGGTTGTCTTTGATTATTTCGCAACTTTCAAGATAATTAGTAAGTCTTGTGTTTAGAATGGAAGAATAAAGCTTTCCGAGGCAGCTTGATATTGATATCCCTCGGTAATTATTAGGATTTAGTTTTGATCCTTTTTTGTGAAGGGCCGTTATGTATGCCGTTGACCAGCTACTCGGGTATATACCAGAAGTAAGGATCAAGTTAAATAGTTTACTTAACGGTGTAACTAATATATCAACTCCAAATTTGAACATTTCATTTGTAATGAGATCCAAGCCACTAGCCTTATTAGGCTTCAAAAGTTTTATAGCTGAAATTATTTCTGTTACCTCAATAGGATAATCTAGAGGTGTTTTCATATCCTTGTTGTTTTCTAAACGTTCTAGTTCGTTTTGAAGTTCCCGTGATTGGGAATTCAAACTGTATTCAGGTGGTAGTTTTCCAAGATCTTCGAAATGTTCAATCAATTTATCGGTGATTGATGTTGGAATTTTGTTTTGTTTTTTGTCTGACTCTATAAGTTCTGATATAAGCTTCCAGTATGTTTTAGGATTTTCATCATGAAGTGTTTCTAATTTCTGGAAAATTATGTTTTTCTTGTCACGGTTTTGTTGCTTGGAGAGTTTCTTGATCTTTTTATTTGTGACTTGGATTTTACCTCGTATATACGGGTTGTCCGGATATTTAGTTATAAGATATGCTAGATTATTAAATTGTTTACGTACTTTAGTATATTCAGTTAAGTTGGTGTCATTGCGTTTTCTTTTGCTTTTCCTCGGTAATTTATTAGAGGTCGGTCCAGCGGGACATGCGCGTTGTGCAGCGCTTATTACGATTGTGTTGAATGATCCTACTAGAGAGTCAATATTAACCTGACTTGAATCAGTATCTATGTGTAGAAATTCATTTATTTTGTCATATGTCTCTTTTGATGATAAAACGTTTTGATAAGCGATTTTATGTTCCTGTGTAAGTTTAATCCGTTTAGGGAGCTCGGTTGTCGGGATGTTACTACTTTCGTCCGATTGAACGTTACATTTTATCACCACACCAATTGGACAGTGCTTGGAATGATATGTTAGTTTTTTAACATTTAGACAGACTATGTTATGGGAAAAAGAGTCATGACATAATATATAATCGACCGCACTAGCTCCTTGTTGGTTATAACATGTAAGACGACCGACAAAATCACCAGGAGTCCTTCCATTCAATATTCTCATTCGGGTTGCAATACAAATATCAGATAGAATCTTACCGTGCGAGTTAACGACTTTGTCAGTATTAGATCTATACTTCATAGGACTGTCTAGTTCATAATCGTGCGGTAATGGGACATGTTGATCTGTGTCATTTTCGATAAAGTCAGCTAGTTTTGAAGTGCGCCCGTTTGTATCGGCCATAATTAGTATTTCTCCTTTATTACTAAATTTCGCAATTTCTTGTTCAAGTAAATCAAATTGGTCAGAGTAATAGGACGAATCTGTCGGGGGTGTATATCCACAACATATGTAGAGATCTTTTTCCCACCCAAAGGCTTGATTTGATAGTTTTATCCAAAGCGTATACGAGTTATTAGTTTTTACCTCCGTTATAAACGGATGTAAGTAGTCTTTACAAAGAAATAAAGACTACAAGATTTCACATGTCCCTTTAAAAAAAAAGCTGAACAGCAATCCAATGTATTAACCTAGGGTCGAGAATAATGCTCATTGTCGAACTCCTACAACAATATTTACAAACACTCGTGATCGAACACTGAACAGGTGTCGAACCTGAATAGGTGTCTGACCAACTCCAAACAGACCATATATACCAACAAAGTTCCATGAACACAGGTCATTACCAAAAATAAGGCCTTGCCATTGACAATGTCAGGTTACCTACGCGTTACCAAGAGCACCATATACTGATGCAGACGCACTTTATCGTAGAATAAATAAATTTCAAAAAGTAGGTCATAGTCGTGATGACCTAAATCTGGTATCTACTTTCAATCGATCGCTTGCCTAAAGCTTGAGCACTTTGTGTCCATTGAAACAGTTCCACACAGATGACCTAGGCCAGCAATGCGTCTATGGGACAATGTGTATGTTGTTTTACGTCATTTTCAACACATGCGCGGTTATATATGACGGTCGATTTTTTGTGGTGGAGGCAGACCATCCACTTTTCCTGGGTAGAACCAGTACTGTACACCTCCCGCCATCCGTAAGAATCGACACTTCCTTACTTAAAGGTCGAGCTCCCAGTGGGATTCGAACCCGCAGCGGTGAGAGGCGAAGGTCTACAACGCAACGTCGTTAACCATTCGGCCACGGAGACGCTATCTATGGGACAAGTATAGTAGTATAGAGAAATCAATGAAAAGTAGGTCAAGGTAATGTAAACCATACGTTTTTCATCCGAAGTATCAGTATGACGTCTTAAAGCGCATATTGTCAGGACGTTCCAGTTGAATGATTTTTGGCTGAGTTATGGGTCTTTGAAGTTTTTCAGATGTAAAGCATTTCCGCTCAACCCATACATAAAACTTGGTAGGAAGTATCAAAATTGGTGACCTTGACCTTTGACACTCATGTGTATAAAGTTTCAGTAAAGTTAAGTTTGAGTAGCGCAGAGAAAATTTGAGACGGACAGACAATAAACGATGCGTGAGGGTGGGGTAAGGCATATTACATAAGTATATGCCAGCAGGTTTAAAGGCAACCTACCAGATTAATAAATCTAGACGCTTGGTAAAATCTTGAAGTTGCCGGGTGCCCATTTAAGCATATTAAGTAGGATGTTACTTTTTGGTACAACACATTATTCACCAATGTAATTCTATATAGAAAGTGGGCTTCTGTGGCCCAGCGGATAGAACGACAGACCGAAGGCTCCTCGGTTTCTTCGGCATGTCCTTTTGCACTACACTTCTCATAGGCTTGTTCGTCAGAAGGGGTCCAAACCCGTGCACTGGAAATCTATCCACCAAGCATGTAAAGAACTGAACTGAATTGGGTTTTACGGCGCACCAACACATGATAGGTTATATGGCGCCTAACAGGAATGAACATGCCAGACTCATCCTCCATTTACTTCAAGATAAAATACGGAGAATCGGCCTCGAACCTTCTAACCTGCAGCAAATTTTATAGTAAACACTCCATTTACGACGGACGTTTCCACGTTTGCATAATGTTAAAAGAACCATAGGAATCGATTTGTTCGTAAAAGTAGGGCATAGTTCCTGGATTCCTATGATTCCTTGACCACTCTCTGGGGCAGCTCGAAATAACCCAGATTATGTTCAGATGAGCCGCTGTAACCAGACTGTTGAAGTTTGAGACGGTCTTAGAGTGCCTTAGGATTGAGTTAAATTTTATGTTTACCGAAACAAGTCCATTAAGTCAATGTCTGTGATGGATACGAAGTGTTCTGTATAGGAATTTTAAACACTACTGAACGTAATAGTGTCATCCATGTTTATTTTTTTACTTTTTTTCTAGTTTTTCGTTTAGGTATCTTTCATGTCTTTAGAAGGGAACACTTGTGTCGCCTGCCGTGTGCTAATTTCAGCAAGTAAAACCTAAATATAGCTTGAAAACAGGGGGTGCAACCCTTCACGACTAATGGGGCTTCTTTTTGTTAATGGTTTAGTTTATAAAAAGGGGCACAACTCTGCATGGGATAATTGATAAGGAGGAACTGTATAAAGTTGCATGACCATATGATACATCAATATTTGGTCAAGTTATGAGCTTATTTAGGTTGCAGGTTAATGTTTTATAAAAAGGGCCATAACTCTGCCAAAATAAAAGTCAGTTATTGGAAATGTCAACAGCATTGAATAATTGATTAAAAAGAGTTGTATATAAAGGTGTTATCACCATAGATCAATATTTTGCCAAGGGACTGGCACAGCTCAGCCAAAATGAGTCAGTTATTGGTCATGGATAACAACATTATGCCTTGCGGTAAGATGAATGTGTGTGTGAAGTTTCATGAACATAGGTCAAACACTTTTTAAGTTATGGCCAGGTATGAGCTTGGTTAGGTTGCTGGTTAAAGTTTTATAAAAATGGGCTTAACTCCGCCAAAATGGAAGTTAAAGAGCTATTGGGCATGTTTAACGACATTCCTCGAGTTAAGATGAAGATGTGTGTGAAGTTTTATGCACAAGTTATGGCCAAGGCTAGGTTATAGGTTAAAGTGTGACGGACGACAGACAAAATGATCCCCAAGTGTCTGCTTGCGACACAAAAAGCCATACAGCGTTAAACTTCATGTAGTCCTTACAAAATTATTTTAAAAATCAACTTTTAGATGTGGTGGCCATGTTAGCCCTGTATTTTACTTTGGTCCAACTACACATCAAGATTTTTTCACTTATCTATCCAATATTTTCAGAGGTATAATAGCCATACAATTGCCTATTAAAATCCTATGTTTAGCTGTGGAAGTCATGTGCTTATTTCCAAATAAGAGGTCAATTACCTTGAAGCTCTACCGATAGATTCTGATAGCTAGATCAGCATTCCTGTGAAGTTTCATGAAAATCTGTCAAGTAGTTTCAGAGTAGTCGTTAAAAGTTTTTATACATAAATCTATGTAAACAAAAATGTTAAATGTCGAATCAAAATAATTTTCAACAAGGACCAACATCATGTCATGCTGATCACTTATAGTTTTCAAGAAGTCGCTACAATTTTGTTTAAAAAAAAACTATTTTTAGCCATGGGGGTCATCTTTCATTTCCGGCCGAACTGAAATTTTCCTAGGATCAACTAGACATCAAGAGCAACGTTTCTGTTAAGTTTCCTGTTAAGTTTCCTGTTAAGTTTCATCAAAATCCTTAAAGTAGTTTCAGGAGCAGGAACATGTTTATGATATTTCACAAGAATGCGATAAGTGGTTTCGGAGATGTTTGAATTTTCCTTAAATTTGACCTAATTTTAGACATGGCGACCATCTTGGATGATGGCGGCCGCGAAAAACACAAATCTAAGAGGGACTATCCCAAATAATCATGGTGATTAAGTTTCATCAAAATCCTTCAAGAGGTTTCAGAGAAGATGTAATTTTTAACCTTTTCATATATAACTCTATGTAAACTTCGGGTCGCCGTGGTGGCCATTTTGATTATTAGAGGTATTATACCACTAATTATTTTCCCCATAGGACACCAATGTTAAAGTGTCAGATAGGGCCTATTAATGATTTGCTGCAAATTCAACTAAAGTATGGATAATGCAGCAGTGTAATGTTCATATAGAAAACTAATTTTCCACTTGAAAAATCACCAGAAAAGGTGGGGTTACAAGACATGTAAGAAAGTTCTTGTTTGTTTACTAAACAAGTCAAGGGTACAGCTGTTTTCATTGATTGACTGTTTTGACCTAATTTTAGACATGGCGACCATCTTGGATGACTGGCGGCCGCGAAAAAAACAAATCTAAGAGGTACTATCCCAAATATCATGGTGATTAAGTTTCATCAAAATCCTTCAAGAGGTTTCAGAGAAGATGTAATGTTTAACCTTTTCATATATAACTCTATGTAAACTTCGGGTCGCTATGGTGGCCATTTTCGATTATTAGAGGTATTATACCACTAATTATTTTCCCCATAGACACCAATGTTAAAGTCTCAGATATTAATGATTTGCTGCAAATTCAACTAAAGTATGGATAATGCAGCAGTGTAATGTTCATATAGAAAACTAATTTTCCACTTGAAAAATCACCAGAAAAGGTGGGGTTACAAGACATGTAAGAAAGTTCTTGTTTGTTTACTAAACAAGTCAAGGGTACAGCTGTTTTCATTGAATGACTGTTTTGACCTAATTTTAGACATGGCGACCATCTTGGATGACTGGCGGCCGCGAAAAAAACAAATCTAAGAGGTACTATCCCAAATATCATGGTGATTAAGTTTCATCAAAATCCTTCAAGAGGTTTCAGAGAAGATGTAATGTTTAACCTTTTCATAGATAACTCTATGTAAACTTCGGGTCGCTATGGTGGCCATTTTCGAAAATTAGAGGTATTATACCACTAATTATTTTCCCCATAGACACCAATGTTAAAGTCTCAGATATTAATGATTTGCTGCAAATTCAACTCAAGTATGGATAATGCAGCAGTGTAATGTTCATATAGAAAACTAATTTTCCACTTGAAAAATCACCAGAAAAGGTTGGGTCACAAGACATGTAAGAAAGTTCTTGTTTGTTTACTAAACAGGTCAAGGGTATAGCTGTTTTCATTGATTGACTGTTTTCATTGCTCACAAAGTGTAAGCAGAGTCGAAATTTCGAAAATGTTCATCAGTGATCCAGTAAAACTTATTAATACGCTTCTTAGACATACAACCACAAAATCGAATAGAAATGGGCAGTTTCCCCCCACTTATAATGCCCGTTTCCATCAAAAAAGGGAGGGATTACTTTTTATTATAGGAACTACATTCGACTACACCTCGGAGGCTTACATGTAATTAGTGGTGGTAACCCTAGACGAAAACGAAAAACACAAACTTGATAGAGGCCAACCCAAGGAACATGTACATGATATTTCACAAGAATGGAATAAGTGGTTTTGGAGATGTCGTTTGAAATTTCCTTAAATTTAACCTAGTTTTAGCCATGGCAACCATCTTAGATGACTGGCAGCCGCAAAAAACACAAATCTGAGAGGGACTATCCAAAAGATCATTGTGATAAAGTTTCAACAAAATCCTTCAAGAGGTTTCAGAGATGTCAATTTTACCCTTTTCCTATGTAACTCTATGTAAACTTTGGGTCGTCGTGGCGGCCATTTTAATTATTTGACGTTAACAAAAAACACAAATTTGATAGAGGCCAACCCAAGGAACATGTATATGATATTTCACTGGAATGGATTAAGTGGTTTCGGAGGAGATGTCGTTTGAAATCTCTTTAAATTTGACCCAATTTTAGCCATGGTGGCCATTTTGGATGACTGACGGCCGCGAAAAACACAAATCTGAGGAGGACTACCCCAAAGATCATAGTGATTAAGTTTCATCAAAATCCTTTAACCGGTTTCAGAGAAGATGTCATTTTTAACCTTTTCCTATATATCTCTATGTAAACTTTGGGTCGCCGTGGCGTCCATTTGATTATTTGACGGCAACGAAAAAACACAAACTTGATGGAGGCTAACCCAAGGAACATGTATATGATATTTCACAATATGGAATAAGTGGTTTCGGAGATGTCGTTTGCAATTTACTTAAATTTGACCTAGTTTTAGCTATGGCGGCCATCTTGGATGACTGGCGGCGGTGAAAAACACAAATCTGAGAGGGACTATCCCAAATATCATTGTGCTTAAATTTCATCAAAATCTTTCAGGCGGTTTCAGGGAAGATGTAATTTTTAACCTTTCCCTTTATGACTAAGTAAACTTTGGGTCGCCGTGGCGGCCATTTTTATTATTTGACGATAACGAAAAACAAACTTGATAGAGGCGAACCCACGGAAAATGTATATGATATTTAAGTAGAATGGAATAAGTGGTTTCGGAGATGTCGTTTGAAATTTTCTTAAATTTGACCTAGGTTTAGCCATGGCAGCCATCTTGGATGACTGGCGGCCGCGAAAAACACAAATCTGAGAGGGGCCCTCCCAAGTCACATTGTGATGAAGTTACATCAAAATCCTTCAAGCGGTTTCAGAGGATTTTATAAAATTTCTAACAAGACGGACGACAAGTGATCGCATAAGCTCGCCTGACCAAAGGCCAGTAGAGCTAAAAAATTTGAAAATTAAAAAAAAGAAAAATCAGGTAAAGTTTGGTAAAGATCAGATGAAAAATGAAGGCCCTATCACCTTAAGGCAAAATATAGCATTTTTAATGAAATCAAGGGCCATAACTCCGCTGTCACTGGTTCGATCTGGGTGGTTTTCGAACTTGTTCGACCTTTTATTGACATTAACAATCTGGTAAAGATCGGATGAACAAGAGGGCCTGTGGACGCTCTACTGGCTAACATTGCCCTTATAACATCAATGAAGCGAGTGACTGCCATTTACATTTTTTTGAAAGTTTTGGGCAAAATGTAGCTTTTTGACTAAATCAGGGGCCATAACTAAAGAATCTGGTACAGTTTGGTAAAGATCACATGAAAAATGAAGGCCCTACCGTATTAACGAGGCAAAAAATAGCATTTCTAACTAAATCAAGAACCGTAACTCCTCTGTTACTGGTCCAACTGGTCCAACATAGAGCTAAAAAAAAAAAGGTTTGGCAAAGATCAGATGCAAAATGAAAGCCCCATCGCATGACGAGGCAAATTATAGCATTTTTAACAAAATCAGGGGCCAAAACTCCGCTGTTACTAGTCCGATCTGGCTGATTTTCACACTTATCCGAGCTTTCATTGATATTAACAATGTGGTAAAGTTTGGTAAGATTGGATGAAAAATGAAGGTCATATCGTCTTAACGAGGCAAAATATAGCATTCTGAACTAAATCAAGGCCATAACTCCGCTGTTACTGGTCCGATATGAATGGTTTTCGAACTTGTTCGAGCTTTTAATGACATTAACAATCTGATAAAGTTTGGTAAAGATCGGATGAAAAATGAAGCCCTATCGACTTAACGAGGCAAAATATAGCATTTTTAACTAATCAAGAAACATAACTCCACTGTTACTAGTCCGATATGGCTGGTTTTCGAACTTGTCCGAGCTTTCATTATTATTAACAATGTGGTAAAGTTTGTAAAGATAGGATGAAAAATCAAGCCTTAACGAGGCAAAATATAGCAATATAGCATTTCAAGGGCCATAACTCCGCTGTTACTGGTTCGATCTGGCTGGTTTTCGAACTTATCCGAGCTTTCATTGATATTAACAACGTGGTAAAGTTTGGTAAAGATCGGATGAAAAATGAAGGCCTTATCGTCTTGAGGCAAAATATAGCTATCTGAACTAAGTCAAGGGCCATAACTCTGCTGTTACTGGTCCGATATGAATGGTTTTCGAACTTGTTTGAGCGTTCAATGACATTAACAATCTGATAAAGTTTGGTAAAGATCGGATGACCAATGAAGCCCTATCGACTGGAGGCAAAATATAGCATTTTTAACTAATCAAGCGCCATAACTCCACTGTTACTAGTCCGATATGGCTGGTTTTCGAACTTGTCTGAGCTTTCATTATTATTAACAATGTGGTAAAGTTTGTAAAGATAGGATGAAAAAAGAAGGCTTAACGAGGCAAAATATAGCATTCTGAACTAAATCAAGGGCCATAACTCCGCTGTTAATGGTCCGATATAAATGGTTTTCGAACTTGTTCGAGCTTTCAACGACATTAACAATCTGATAGTTTGGTAAAAATCGGCTGGTTTAACACTTATCCAAGCTTTCATTGATATTAATGTGGTAAAGTTTGGTAAAATGAAGGTCATATCGTCTTAACGAGGCAAAAAATAGCATTCTGAACTAAATCAAGGGCCATAACTCAGCTGTTACTGGTCCGAATGGATGGTTTTAACTTGTCCGAGCTTTCATTGATAATAACAATCTGATACAGTTTGGTAAAGATCAGATGAACAATGAAGCTGCTATCGTCTTGACGCAAAATATAGCATTTTGAACTCAATCAAGGGCCATAACTCTGCTGTAACTAGTCCGATATGGCTGGTTTTCAAACTTGTCAGAGCTTTCATTGATATTAACAATGTGGTAAAGTTTGGTAAAGATAGGATGAAAAATGAAGGCCCTATCGTCTTAATGAGGCAAAATATAGCATTTTGAACTAAATCAAGGGCCATAACTCCGCTGTTATTGGTCCGATACGTATGGTTTTCGAACTTGTCCGAGCTTTTATTGAATTAACAATCTGATAAAGTTTGGTAAAGATCGGATGAGCAATGAAGCCTCTATCGTCTTAACGAGGCAAAATATAGCATTTTTAACTAAATCAAGGGCCATAAGTCCACTGTAACTGGTCCGATATGGCTGGTTTTCGAACTTGTCCGAGCTTTCATTGATATTAACAATGTGATAAAGTTTGGTAAAGATATGATGAAAAATGAAGGCCCTATCGTCTTAACGAGGAAAAATATAGCAATATAGCATTTTTAACTAAATCAAGGACCATAACTCTGCTGTTACTTGTCCGATCTGGCTGGTTTTCGAACTTGTCCAAGCTTTCATTGATATTAACAATGTGGTAAATTTGTGAAAAAATATGATGAAACATGAAGGCCCTATTGTCTTAACGAGGCAAAACATAGCAATATAGCATTTTTAACTAAATCAAGGGCCATTACTCCACTGTAACTGGTTCAATCTGGCTGGTTTTCGAACTTGTCCGAGCTTTCATTGATATTAACAACCTGTTAAAGTTTGGTAAAGATCGGATGAAAAATGAAGGCCCTATCGTCTTAACGAGACAAAAGTTAACGACGGACGGACGGCTGACAACTCGCCATCCCATAAGCTCTTCTGCTGGCCCTTTGCCAGTAGAGCTAACAAGGGCCATAACTCCGGTGTAAATGGTCCAATCTGGTTTCAAACTTGAAGCTTTCATTGATAGTAACAATCTGGTAAAGTTTGGTAAAGATCGAATGAAAAATGAAGACCCTATCGTATTAACAAGGCAAAATATAGCATTTATAACTAAATCAAGGGCCACAACTCCGCTGTTACTGGTCCGATCTGGCTGGTTTTCGAACTTGTCTTGAGCTTTCATTTATATTAACAATCTGGTAAAATTTGGTAAAGATCTGACGAAAAATGAAGGTCCTATCGTCTTAACTAGTCAAAATATAGCATTTTAAACTAAATCAAGGGCCATAACTCCGCTGTTGCTGGTCCGATCTGGCTGGCTTTCGAACTTGTCCAAGCTTTCATCGATATTGACAATCTGGTATTTTTTGGTAAGGATCGGATGAAAAATGAAGACCCTATCTTCTTAACAAGGCAAAATATAACCTTTTTTTAACTAAATCAAGGGCCATAACTCCACTGTTACTAGTCCGATCCGACAGGTTTTCGAACTTATCCGAGCTTTCATTGATATTAACAAGATGGTAAAGATCGGAAGAACAATGAAGCCCCTATCATCTTAACTAGGCAAAAGTTTTACTATTTTGAACTAAATCAAGGGCCATAAATCCGCTGTTACTAGTCCAATTTGAATGGTTTTCAAACTTGTCCGAGCTTTCATTGATAGTAACAATCTGGTAAAGATCGAGTGAAAGATGAAAGCCCTATTATCTTAACGAGGCAAAATTTAGCATTTTTAACTAAATCAAGGACCATAACTCCGCTGTTACAGGTCCGATCTGGCTGGTTTTCGATCTTGTCCGAGGTTTCATTGATATTAACAATCTGATAAAGTTTGGATGAACAATGAAGGCCCTAGTCTTAACGAGGCAAAATATAGCATTTTTAACTAAATCAAGGGCAATAACTCCGCTGTTAATAGTCCGATCTAGCTGGTTTTCGAACTTGTCCGAGCTTTCATTGATATTAACAATCTGTGCAAGTAAAATCAAATCATAAATGAAGGTACTAGTGTTCACAAGGCTTAATATGGCATTTTTCAGCAAAACAAGGGCCATAACTCCATTGATATTATTTCGATCTTGCCGGTTTTCGAACTTGTTTGAGCTTTCATTGATATAAAGACACTGGCAAAGTTAAGTAAAGATCCGATTAATATTGAAGGCCCTAGAGTGTTCACAAGGCAGAAAATAGCATTTTTCAGAAAAAACAAGAGCCATTACTCTGGTGTTACTGATCCGATTCAGCTGGTTTTCGAACTTGTTCGAGCTTTCATTGATATTAACAATCTGTGCAAGTTTGGTAAAGATCAAATAATAAATGGTGCTAGAGTGTTCACAAGGCAGAAAATGGCATTTTTCAGAAAAAACAAGGGCCATAACTCTAGTGTTACTGACCCAATTCAGCTGATTTTCGAACTTGTCCAAGCTATAATTAGTATTAACAATCTGTGCAAGTTTGGTAACGATCAATCAAATCATAAATGAAGGTGCTAGAGCGTTCACAAGGCAGAAAATAGCAATTTTCAGAAAAAACAACGGCCATAACTCCGGTGTTACGGATCCGATTTGGCTGGTTTTCGAACCTGTCCGAGCTTTCATTGATATTAACAATCTGTGCAAGTTTGGTAAAGATCAAATAATAAATGAAGGTGCTCGAGTGTTCACAAGGCTTAATATGGCATTTTTCAGCAAAACAAGGGCCATAACTCCGGTGGAATTATTCAGATCTGGCTGGTTTTCGAACTTGTCCGAGCTTTCATTGATATTAACCTGTTAAAGTTTGGATGAAAAATGAAGGCCCTAGAGTGGTCACAAGACAAAAGTTAACGGACGACGGACAACTCGCCATCCCATAAGCTCTGGTGGCTCTTGGCCAGTAGTGCTAAAAATAAAGGCCTATCGTCCTCTACCAGGGCAAAATATAGCATTTTTAACTAAATCAGGGGCCATAACTCCACTGTTACTGGTCCGATTTGGCTGGTTTTCGAACTTGTCCGAGTTTTCATTGACATTAACAATCTGGCAAAGATCAGATGAAACATGAAGGCTCTATCGTCTTGAGACTCAAGACAAAAGTTAACGACGGACGGACACGGACAACTCGGCTTCCCATAAGCAGTAGAGCTAAAAACTGAAAATTTTCAGGAGTCCTGGACCAACTGCACATCAAAAACAATATTCCTGTAAGTTTCACGAAACACACAGTAGTCTCCATAAAATTGTCTGGCAAATCAGCATTTTTTCTGATGTTGTTTTCTGGTCAACCTGAATTCTACTTAAGATCAACTGTTTCAAGGAAATCCTTCCAGCTGTTGCAGTACAATTTTTTCCCTTCTTTTGTTACATTCAGCAACGTCTTCAAATGGCAGCATCAACCTCTCCCCTAAAGTTTCATGAAGACCAAAGATGCCCCACCCTTCACCCGAATATTTAAGCAGGGGAGCAGAAACAAGTTTGTGATACAAGAAGTACCCTGACGTAAGCTCACATGGTCTAATGGGAGTTTATATGAACTGAGCCACGAATCAATGAAATGTAGTGTGAAAACACATCAAGTTTGGCCGTGTCTCTTAACAACCTGTATAAGGTATTATATATCGGAACAGCTTTGGAGATTAGTAGATAACTGACAATCAATAATGTGTAGGCAGTCTTTATTTCTGTTTTAGTTAACAGTACATAAGAGTTTATCTGAAGCCGTAACCTTCTATCACCTTCTGATATTGCTGAACCTTGGGAGCAACATTTGCACGTGCCTTTATCTTCAGGACCTGAAATGAGAAAATAATTCAATTTATACTGTAGTCTGGCTAGTTGCTGAGGCAACGGTCCCAGTTGTGGTAATGACCTCAATTAGAAATATATAATTAGAAATATATAGACTAGAAATGTGTCTGTAGACAGGAATACTCCCCCACTGTAAGCTATGTTGATATTAGGCCCAACTCAGTCAAAAGACCGGAACAGTGTAAAGATATGCGCAACTCAACTTCCTACCCAGTATCTGCAAAATATGTTTGAATGTTTGGAAGTTCAGACTGTAGAAAGCGCGATGTACGTTCAAGGCTAGAGCTCTGTGGGCATGCATACACATTTAGTATGCATGTTATAAGATGAACCAATTCAGACACCTTGTGATGTTGCAAATAATTATTTCTCTAATTGTCATAAAGGAGCCTAGGAGAGCCACCTCAGTTGGTAGTGCATGTTGCAGTTTCATAGATACTCAAAAGTTCGGTGAAATAATTTCATCACTGGTGGCTTCAAACCTAGGCCAACAAATAATATATATAATCAATTATTTCTAAAACTATTATAATACATTTATTTTTAAAACTGACCGATTACACTCATCCCCAGGTTGATACAAGTGAGCATTAACAATGGTACAAACTTTTATCCATTATAAATAAGGCTAATAAAAATCATTTTAAAGCGTTTCAATATTTTCCTTATAACCCTTCACTATGTGTATTGAAACTATTTCATATTCTAGAAATAAACTAGCTGGTTCTACTATTTTAAATGACCAATTCATTCACAAGTATTACATTTATACAAGTTCCACCTCAGCTGGTAGTGCATGTTGTCGTTTCAGGGAGGAATCAAAATTTCGGTGAAACAGTTATCATCACTGGTGGAAATTATATATCGATTGAAACCACCAAATATACAAAGAACTTCTAATGATGGACATACTGAACCCATGATATCCCCACCTTTCCTGAACTTATTTTGCAGAGGAGTAAAAAATATATCCAGATTGCCGCGTGCCTCTTTATAAAACACTCCTTTTTGTCAAACACCAACATTTTCCTCTTCTTTTTTCCCCTCCAAATTAACAAATGACAATGCCACCTCAGCTGGTAGTGCATGTTGTTTCATAGATATTCAAATGTGCGGTGAAACAGTTACCATCAGTGGTGATCTTTTTTTTTATACATTTATAAGTTTTTTAATTACACATCGAAACAACAAAATTGTCTATCTGATAAACACGTAGAAGAGACTGACGACAAGGAATACTGAAAACACCCAATAGATACACAGAAGGAGACTACTGTAAGGTCATTATGGCGATTTATTTTTGTGTGCAGGTATCATCATGATGAGTGCAAGTGTAATCAGCGTTTTTTTTCCTTCTTTGGACGGGTCCGGTCAACGGACCCGTTCCCAATCCTAAAAAAATAGCATTTTCCCCCAATTTTGAGAAAAAAAAAAAGAATTCCCAAATCCAGATTTTTCTTCCCAAAATTGTGACATGTTTTAGAATAATCTTCTTAATAAAGTTTTTTACCAGGGTTTTCGACGTTTCCTCTGCTTTCCTGTGTAAATTGAACAAAATACAAAAACATTTTTTTCCTCAATTCTGAGAAAAAACAATTTGACCGGTCGCGGACCCACTCCCAAAATGGTGAAAAAAAAACGCAGAGTAATGATTAACAATTTTTAATGTGGTCAATATTTGTGTATGCAGACCAGTGTCAGTCAAGATTCTATACAATATGCGCGCAGTGCTCCATCCGTAAGTATGCATTCATTACTGAATATAATAACACAAATATAAGCGATCCACCTCAGCTGGTAGTGCATGTTGTTGTTTCAGGGAGGAATCAAATTTCGGTGAAACAGTTATCATCACTGGTGGATATTATATATTAGAGTATGTATGGTGTTTAACGGCTCTTTCAACAATATTTCAAAATTGAAAGAAAACTTTAATGTAATTGTTGTACAGAGAGTAATATGAAGACACTGATCACCAATAGTACAAACGCTCAACTGCCGAATGTGAGCACACAATGTGTCAGCCATGATGATTTTTGTTTCAATGGTGTTTGACATCATTTTAAGCCCATTTTAGGACATATGATTTTTTTTGGGTAGAATGTATGAATGGTGTTTTACGGCACGTCGACACATAAATAGGTCATATTGTGCGCAAAAAAAACCATTTTCCTGGGTAAAACCAGTAATGTATATCTCCTGCCATCCATAAGAATCAACACTTTCTCACAAATTGAGCTCCCAGTGGGATTCGAACCCATAGCGGTGAGAGCAGAAAAGGTTTACAACGCAACGTCGTTAATCCCTCGACCATAGAGGCGCTCTGATGAGAAGAGATCAAATCTGCCTTAAAAGTATAAATATAAAACCTGACGGTCAATGTCGAAAAAAGCAGCACCTCAGTTGGTAGTAGTAGCTCATGTATATGTTTCATGTCTACATCAAGATAAGATGAATCATCACCGGTGCTTGGTTTTTCTGAACCCAGGACTTGGTATACTTTTAATATTTTTGCTATCTTCTCCAGCAGCTCCTAGCATAGAAACATTTGCACAATGAAGTGCCAGCAAAATCTCAATCTCCGTTTTAAATGCTAAAGCTTACAGAAAGTATTTTGAGCAATTTAACATTTTACAACAGACTCTTTTCTAGTTTTAAAAGTAAGATTATTCACAAAATGCCTCATCCAATTTCCATCATTAAAAAGGTTTTTAACTGGTAATCAATTACTCGTAGATATATATATATATATATACAGGCCAAGCAATCTCATTATGAAAGAACTACCAGTCCAAGCTTTTTAAACTGGATGATGTATGACAGCAATAAGACACCATGTAATTTTTTTGTTTGTTTTCCTAGACTGATTTTTTTATAAACAAAGCTCTTCATTTTCCAGTTTATTGTTTTGCTAGGTGCTATTTCCTTGGTTTTTAATGGTTATTATATTTGAGCCGGCAGTGTAAAAACCTTGTTTCACAGACTCACTGTTCGATGGAACAGAATTTCACAGAATTTGTATACATACGTAACTGTAAATTAATTTACAAATATACTGTTATAACTCATATAATTTCCACCTCAGCTGGTAGTGCATGTTGTTGTTTCAGGGAGGAATCAAAATTTCGGTGAAACAGTTATCATCACTGGTGGATATTATATATCGTTTTATGCCAAAAAATATGCAAAGTAGAACTTCTAATGTGTGCTACTGGTCTCCTATCTTCGATCTCAATGAGTGTAGGAAGATTTAATTTTAATTAAGACGATCAACGACCCACCTCAGCTGGTAGTGCATGTTGTTGTTTCAGGGAGGAATCAAAATTTCGGTGAAACAGTTATCATCACTGGTGGATATTTCATATCGTTTTATGCCAAAAAATATGCAAAGTAGAACTTCTGTGTGATACTGGACTCATATCTTCGATCTCAATGAGTGTAGGAAGATTTAATTTGAATTAAGATAATTAATGACCCTCCTCAGTTGGTAGTGCATGTTGTTGTTTCAGGGAGGAATCAAAAATTCGGTGAAACAGTTATCATCACTGGCGGATATTTCAAATCAGTAAGACAACTTAGGTGTTCGCTAATGAAGGCTTTCACAAGTGTAGGAAGGAAAAGTGAACATATTGAAGGGAGTAAAATAGTAGAAAACTAGAAAGTGTGTCCATGGGACATTGATGCCCCGCTTCATTGCTGTTCGTCACATAAAAATGCACTTTAAATAATAATACTTTATGTAAGGAGAGCTCATTTGAAACAAGTCAATTTTCCACGAGGCCCTCAAATTTGACTGTAAAAAACTTTTTTTTCATATGGATGAACGTATGTTATGTTATATGCCTGCTGCACCTTTGTGGCAGAGCATAAACAAGATTATCTGATGATGGACCAAGTGACCACAGTGTTTGTCATGCTGAAAAAAAATAAAGTTAGCCCTAAAAAAATCTAAAAAACAGTACATGAAAACATGACAAGCATGTAAGGGGACAAAGCCAGCACCTCAGTTGGTAGTAGTAGCTCATGTATATGTTTCATGTCTACATCAAGAGAAGATGAATCATCATCAGTGCTTGTTTTTTTTACATAAATTTAGGACTCGGGTTTAATTTTATTTTGTAAGTTCTTCTCCATCATCCTCCAGAATAGCAGAATGAATTGTGTTTTATAGGCTATTAAATATTAAAGCTCACCAACTGTTTTGACCCATTTAGAATTTTTGTAACTGAATATTGAATCTCAATCATTAAAGATGTATTTAATAATCAACATCGTACGATTATAACCTCTTTTACGACTTGTTTTACCATTTTAAATGACCAATTATCCACAAATATATTTATACCATTTCCACCTCAGCTGGTAGTGCATGTTGTTGTTTCAGGGAGGAATCAAAATTTCGGTGAAACAGTTATCATCACTGGTGGAAATTATGTATCGTTTTATGCCAAAAAAACATGCAAGCAGAACTTCTAATGTGTGCTACTGGTCTCCCATCTTCCAGCCCAATGAGTGTACGAAGATTTGTTTAATTTGAATTATGATAATTAACGACCCACCTCAGCTGGTAGTGCATGTTGTTGTTTCAGGGAGGAATCAAAATTTCGGTGAAACAGTTATCATCACTGGTGGATATTTTATATCGTTTTATGCCAAAAAATATGCAAAGTAGAACTTCTAATGAGTGCTACTGGTCTCCTATCTTCGATCTCAATGAGTGTAGGAAGATTTAATTTTAATTAAGACAATCAACGACCCACCTCAGCTGGTAGTAAATGTTTTTGTTTCAGGGAGGAATCAAAATTTCGGTGAAACAGTTATCACTGGTGGATATAACATATCGTTTTATGCCAAAAAATATGCAAAGTAGAACTTCTGTGTGATACTGGTCTCATATCTTCGATCCCAATGAGTGTAGGAATATTTAATTTGAATTAAGATAATTAATGACCCTCCTCAGTTGGTAGTGCATGTTGTTGTTTCAGGGAGGAATCAAAATTTCGGTGAAACAGTTATCATCACTGGTGGATATTTCAAATCAGTAAGACAACTTAGGTGTTCGCTAATGAAGGCTTTCACAAGTGTAGGAAGGAAAAGTGAACATAGTGAAGGGAGTAAAATAGTAGAAAACTAGAACGTGTGTCCATGGGACATGGATGCCCCGCTTCATTGCTGTTCGTCACATAAAAATGCACTTTAAATAATAATACTTTATGTAAGGAGAGCTCATTTGAAACTAGTCAATTTTCCACGAGGCCCTCATATTTTACTGAAAAATCTAAACAAGAGGCCCAAGAGGGCCTGTGGACGCTCTACTAGCTAACATGGCTCTTTTAACATCAATGAAGCCAGTGACTGCCATTTACGTTTTTTTGGAAGTTTCCGGCAAAAAACAGCTTTTGAACTAAATCAAGGGCCATAACTAAAGAATCTTTAAAGTTCGGTAAAGATCAGATGAAAATGAAGGCCCTACCGTATTAACGAGGCAAAATATAGCATTTTTAACTAAATCAAGAGCCATAACTCCTCTGTTACTGGTCCAACTGGTCCAACATAGAACTAAAAAAATCAATATTACTTAAAAAAAATTAAAATATAAAAAAAAAAAAAAAAAAAAAAATTAAAAAAAAAAAAAAAAAAAAAAAAAAAAAAAAAAAAATGAAATAAAAAAATTAGAAAAATAAAAATAAAAATATTAATTTAAAAAATAATTACAAAAATAAAAGTTTGGTAATGATCGGATGAAAAAGGAAGGCCCTCTCGTCTTAACGAGGCAAAATATAGCGTTTTGAACTAAATCAAGGGCCATAACTAAGCTGTTACTGGTCCGATATGTTTGGTTTTCAAACTTGTCCGAGCTTTCATTGATATTAACAATCTGATAAAGTTTGGTAAAGATCGGATGAACAATGAAGCCCCTATCGTCTTAATGAGGCAAACTATAGCATTTTTAACTAAATCAAGTGCCCTAACTCCGCTGTTACTGGTCCGATATGGCTAGTTTTCGAACTTGCTCAAGCTTTCATTGATATTAACAATCTGATAAAGTTTGGTAAAGATCGGATGAACAATGAAGCCCCTATCGTCTTAACTAGGCAAATTATAGCATTTTTAATTAAATCAAGGGCCACAACTCCGCTGTTACTGGTCCGATATGGTTGGTTTTCGAACTTGTTCGAGCTTTCAATGACATTAACAATCTGATAAAGTTTGATAAAGATCGGTTGAACAATGAAGCCCCTATCGTCTTAACGAGGCAAAATATAGCATTTTTAACTAAATCAAGGGCCATAACTCCGCTGTTACTAGTCCGATATGGCTGGTTTTCGAACTTGTCCGAGCTTTTTTTGATATAAACAATGTGGTAAAGTTTGGTAAAGATATGATGAAAAACGAAGGCCCTATCATCTTAACGAGGCAAAATATAGCAATTTTAACTAAATCAAGGACCATAACTCTGGTGTAACTGGTCCGATCTGGCTGGTTTTCGAACTTGTCCGAGCTTTCATTGATATTAACAATGTGGTAAAGTTTGGTAAAGATAGGTTGAAAAATGAAGGCCCTATCGTCTTAACGAGGCAAAATATAGCAATATAGCATTTTTAACTAAATCAAGGGCCATAACTCCGCTGTTACTTGACCGATCTGGCTGGTTTTCGAACTCATCCGAGCTTTCATTGATATTAACAACCTGTTAAAGTTTGGTAAAGATTGGATGGAAAATGAAGGCCCTATCGTCTTAACGAGACAAAAGTTAACAACGGACGGACGGACGACGGACGACGGACAACTCGGCATCCCATAAGCTCTGCTGGCCTTCGGCCAGTAGAGCTAAAAACAGTACATGAAAACATGACAAGCATGTAAGGGGACAAAGCAAGCACCTCAGTTGGTAGTAGTAGCTCATGTATATGTTTCATGTCTACATCAAGAGAAGATGAATCATCATCAGTGCTTGGTTTTTTTACATAAATTTAGGACTCGTTTAATTTTATTTTGTAAGTTCTTCTCCATCATCCTCCAGAATAGCAGAATGAATTGTGTTTTATAGGCTATTAAAGCTCACCAAACTGTTTTGACCCATTTAGAATTTTCTAACTGAGGGCTAAAAAAAATAATTGTGTGGTTCGGGTCACCCGACCCAACCTACGAATACCCGCTGACCATGACGTTTTTTTGGTCCATTTCGAAAAAAAATATAATAAAATATAACAAGAGGTCAATGACCTTGAAGCTCTACTGATTGATTTTGATTTCAGGAAGTAGTCGCTACAGACTTTTTTTTTGAAAAATTATTTTTAGCCGTGGCGGCCATCTTGAATTTCCGGCCGACCTGAAATTTTGCTAGGATCAATTACACATCAAGAGCAACATTCCTGTTAAGTTTCATGAAAATCTGTCTAGTAGTTTCAGAGGAATAGTCGCTACAAGTTTTCATTATATAACTCCTGTAAACAAAGTTGCCCGCTGACAGCCATGTTTAACATCGAATTGAAACGATTTTTGACAAGACTAACATCATGTCATGCTGATCATTTTACAAAAAGTCCCATATCAATATCACTTATAGTTTTCAAGAAGTAGTCGCTACAAACTTGTATTTTGAAAATCTATTTTTAGCAGTGGCGGCCATCATGAATTTCTTGCTGACCTGAAATTTTGCTAGGATCAATTAGACATCAAGAGCAACATTCCTGTGAAGTTTCATGAAAATCCGTCAAGTAGTTTCAGAGGAGTAGTCGCTACAAGTTTTCATTATATAACTCTATGTAAACAAAGATGGCCGCTGACAGCCATGTTTAACATTGAATCAAAATAATGTTCGACTCGGATAACCATCATGTCATGCTGATCATTTTAGAAAAGTCCCATATCAATATCACTTATAGTTTTCAAGAAGTAGTCACTACAAACTTATTTTTTAAAAATCTATTTTTAGCCGTGGCGGCTATCTTGAATTTCTGGCCGATCTGAAATTTTGCTAGGATCAATTAGACATCAAGAGCAACATTCCTGTGAAGTTTCATGAAAATCCGTCAAGTAGTTTCAGAGGAGTAGTCGCTACAAGTTTTCATTATATAACTCTATGTAAACAAAGATGGCCGCTGGCAGCCATGTTTAACGTCGAATCAAAACGATTTTCGACAAGGACCAACATCATGTCATGCTGATCATTTTAGAAAAAGTCCCATAGCAATATCCCTTAGAGTTTTCAAGAAGTAGTCGCTACAAACTCGTTTCTTAAAAACCTATTTTTAGATTTGGCGGCCATCTTGGATTTCACATCTACATGAATTTTTGCTAGGATCAACTAGACTTCATGGGCAACATTTCTGTAAAGTTTCATGAAAATCCATTCAGTAGTTTCAGAGGAGTAGTCGCTACAAAAAAAAAGTTAACGGACAGACGGACGGACGGACGACGGACACCGCACCACGGCATAAGCTCTGCTGATCTCTGATCAGTAGAGCTAACAATATAAAGTCACAGTAATTATAGTACATAATTCAGTGCATCTTCTTTGCTTTCATAAAAAACAATCCTAAAAAAAAAAACAATCCGACCTAACCTACCTACCAATTTTGAACATGTTACCCGAACCACACACTTTTTTTTTTAGGCCTGAATATTGAATCTCCAGCATTAAAGATGTACTTAATAATCAACATCGTTATAACCTCTTTTACGACTTGTTTTACCATTTTAAATGACCAATTATCCACAAATATATTTATACCATTTCCACCTCAGCTGGTAGTGCATGTTGTTGTTTCAGGGAGGAATCAAAATTTCGGTGAAACAGTTATCATCACTGGTGGATATTGAAATAACATGTTAGCTTACACAAACATTAAGGTAAAATAACAGATGGTTGTATTTAGGTCACTTGCCATTGCTACTAATAATTGCAGAAGTGTTGGATTAAGAAGCGCAAGATTGATAGGGAATACAAGCTGGTATATATCATTGTATTTTATGTGTTGAAAGCGTAGAACTGGATCCAAAAATCAAAGAAAACTTTTTTGGGGTCTTGTTTTAGAGATCAAAGGATCGATAGAGCAGTTATCAGAGATTGTGAATGTGAACCACCTCAGTTGGTAGTAGTAGTAGCTCATGTATGTTTCATGTCTACATCAAGAGAAGATGAATCATCAGTGGTTTGTTCCTTTCAGATTTATGTCCATTTGTAATTTCAGTTACCACGGATATTCAAACCAAACCTACTAGTACATGATGCAGTAGTGCACTCAAAGCTGCATGTACTTGTTCACAACTGTTCATGCAACTGTATCGTTAACTCCAGATCAGAGTCGAACGTTTTAAATACAAGTATCCGATTAAAGAGTTTGTTGGTTTTGAATGGGGGTTCCAATTAATTTTTAGGAGATACTAGGCCATATATGACAATCAATTTATTTGTGATAGAGGCAGACTACCCTATTTTTTATGGGTAGAACCAGTACTGTATTCCTACATCAAGAGAAGATGAATCATCATCAGCGCTTGGTTTTTCTGAACAAAGGACTTGGTATACTTTTACTTTTTTTCTATCTTTTCTAGCAGCGCCTGAGATAGCAATATTCACACAAAGTGTCAGCAAAATCCCAATCAATGTTTCAAATGCTAAACTTAAAAGCTTATGGAAAGTATTTAATTTTGAGCAATTCAACATTTTACAACAGACCTCTTTTCTAGTTTTAAAAGTAAGATTATTCATAAAATGCCCTCATCCAATTTCCAGTCCAAGCTTTTAAATCTGTATGACAGCAATGACACCATGTTAATTTTTTGTTTGTTTTCCGAAAGACTGATTTTTTACAAAAAGTTCTTGACGTTGCCGTATTTTTTTTGTTAGGCATTTCCTTGGTTTTCAATGGTTATTATATTTGAGCTGGCAGTGCATGCATGTTCTTGTTTCACAGACTCAATGTTCGATGGAACAGAATGTAAACATACGTAACTGGAAATTAATTTACAATCAAATATACCGTTACGACTCATATAATTTCCACCTCAGCTGGTAGTGCATGTTGTGGTTTCAGGGAGGAATCAAAAGTTCGGTGAAACAGTTATCATCACTGGTGGATATTATGTATAGTTTTATGCCAAAAAAACATGCAAGCAGAACTTCTAATGTGTGCTACTGCTCTGCTATCTTCGATCCCAATGAGTGTACGAAAATTTGTTTAATTTGAATTATGATAATTAACGACCCACCTCAGCTGGTAGTGCATGTTGTTGTTTCAGGGAGGAATCAAAATTTCGGTGAAACAGTTATCATCACTGGTGGATATTATATATCATAAATATAGAGTATGTATGGTGTTAAACAGCTCTTTTAACAAACTTTCAAAATTGAATTAAATTGAATTGGGGTTTTAAGGCGCACCAACACATGAAAAGGTTATATGGCGCCTATCAGGCATGAACATGCCAGGCTCATCATCCATGTACATCGAGATAAAATATGGAAAATGGGCCTAGAACCTTCTCGCCCTGAACTGCAGAGTTGCTGCAAGTTCTATCGTAGAAACTCCATTTACGCTGGATCAACGTTATTGTTTTTCTGCCACTGCTCTTTTGATGCGAGCGAGATAGCACCTGAAACAATGCAGGGATCATGATGAAGACCTTTAATGAACATGAACAAAAAATGATAAAATGAACATGAATTTGGGGGGATTCTACCCCTCTGCCTACCCCTCCAAAGGGATCTGCAGTGGCCCTATTCTTTGCCCCGTGACCAAACGAGCAAAATTGAAAGAAAACTTTAATGTAATTGTTGTACTGTGAGTAGTATGAAGACATTGATCACCAATAGTACAAACGCTCAACTGCCGACCATGAGCACACAATGTGTCAGTCATGATGATTTTTGTTTCAATGGTGTTTGGCATCATTTTAAGCCCATTTTAGGACATACATGATTTTTTTTTTGGTAGAGCAAACCACCCCATTTTCCTGGGTAAAACCAGTAATGTATACCTCCTGCCATCCATAAGAATCAACACTTTCTCACAAGTTGAGCTCCTAGTGGGATTCGAACCCATAGCGGCGAGAGCAGAAAAGGTTTACAATGCAACCTCGTTAACCCCTCAGACCACAGAGGCGCTCTGATGAGTAGAGATCAAATCGGCCTTAAAAATATAAATCTAAAACATGATGGTCAAGGATGAAAAAAGCAGCACCTCAGTTGGTAGTAGTAGCTCATGTATATGTTTCATGTCTACATCAAGATAAGATGAATCATCACCGGTGCTTGTTTTTTCCTGAACCCAGGACTTGCTGTATACTTTTAATGTTTTTGCTATCATCTCCAGCAGCCCCTAGCACAGAAACATTCGCACAATGAAGTGCCAGCTCAATCTCCATTTTAAATGCTAAAGCTTACAGAAAGTATTTGAGCAATTTAACATTTTACAACAGACCTCTTTTCTAGTTTTAAAATTAAGATTATTCACAAAATGCCCTCATCCAATTTCCATCATTAAAAACATTTTTAACTGGTAATCAATTACTCGTAGATATTTAACAGATAATGTATGGTGCTGAGGGCCATATGCAAGTTTATGGACTGCACAGTCCATAAACTTCATATGGGCCGAAGCACCATACATTATTTGTTATATTATACCGAATCTGACCAAAAATAAAATCAATACATTTTACGATTTATTTTGATGTCTTTTTTTTTTACACGTCCGTTAATATAGCTATCGGACCGGGCGCCCGGTCAATATGCAACTTTATGGACCGGATGACGTCACATTAAACAAAGAGCGGAATATGCAAATGAGGTATAATATATATATATATAGGCCAAGCAATCTCATTATGAAAGAACTACCAGTCCAAGCTTTTTAAACTGGATGATGTAGGACATCAATAAAAAACACCATGCAATTTTTTTGTTTGTTTTCCTTGACTAATTTTATTATAAACAAAGCTATTCATTTTCCAGTATATTTTTTTGCTAGGTGCTACTTCCTTGGTTTTTAATGGTTATTATATTTGAGCCGGCAGTGCAAAAACCTTGTTCGATGGAACAGAATTTCACAGAATTTGTATACATACGTAACTGTAAATTAATTTACAAATATACCGTTAATACTCATATAATTTCCACCTCAGCTGGTAGTGCATGTTGTTGTTTCAGGGAGGAATCAAAATTTCGGTGAAACAGTTATCATCACTGGTGGATATTATATATCGTTTTATGCCAAAAAATATGCAAAGTAGAACTTCTAGTGTGTGCTACTGGTCTCCTATCTTCGATCTCAATGAGTGTAGGAAGATTTAATTTGAATTATGATAATTAACGACCCACCTCAGCTGGTAGTGCATGTTGTTGTTTCAGGGAGGAATCAAAATTTCGGTGAAACAGTTATCATCACTGGTGGATATTACATATCGTTTTATGCCAAAAAATATGCAAAGTAGAACTTCTGTGTGATACTGGTCTCATATCTTCGATCCCAATGAGTGTTGGAATATTTAATTTGAATTAAGATAATTAACGACCCACCTCAGTTGGTAGTGCATGTTGTTGTTTCAGGGAGGAATAAAAAAATCGGTGAAACAGTTATCATCACTGGCGATATTTCAAATCAGTAATACAACTTAGGTGTTCGCTGATGAAGGTTTTCACAAGTGTAGGAAGGAAAAGTGAACATAGTGCAGGGAGTAAAATAGTAGAAAACTAGAAAGTGTGTCCATGGGACATGGACGCCCCGCTTCATTGCTGTTCGTCACACAAAAATGCACTTTAAATAATAATACTTTATATAAGGAGAGCTCATTTGAAACAAGTCAATTTTCCACGAGGCCCTCAAATTTGACTTAAAAAACATTTTTTCATATGGATGGACGTATGTTATGTTATATGCCTGCTGCACCTTTGTGGCAGAGCATAAACAAGATTATCTGATGATGGACCAAGTGACCACAGTGTTTGTCATGCTGAAAAAAAATAAAGTTAGCCCTAAAAAACAGTACATGAAAACATGACAAGCATGTAAGGGGACAAAGCCAGCACCTCAGTTGGTAGTAGTAGCTCATGTATATGTTTCATGTCTACATCAAGAGAAGATGAATCATCATCAGTGCTTGTTTTTTTTACATAAATTTAGGACTCGTTTAATTTTATTTTGTAAGTTCTTCTTCATCATCCTCCAGAATAGCAGAATGAATCGTGTTTTATAGGCTATTAAAGCTCACCAAACTGTTTTGACCCATTATGAATATTCTAACTGAGGCCTAAAAAAAATAATTGTGTGGTTCGGGTCACCCGACCCTACCTACGAATACCCGCCGACCCTGATGTTTTTTTGGTCCATTTCGAAGAAAAATAAAATAAAATATAAAGTCACAGTAATTATAGGTAATTATAGTACATAATTCAGTGCATTTTCTTTGCGTTCATAAAAAACAATCCTAAAAAAAAAAAAAAATCCGACCTACCCTACCTACCAATTTTGAACATGTTACCCGAACCACACAAATTTTTTTTTAGGCCTGAATATTGAATCTCAATCATTAAAGATGAATTTAATAATCAACATAGTTATAACCTCTTTTACAACTTGTTTTACCATTTTAAATGACCAATTATCCACAAATATATTTATATAATTTCCACCTCAGCTGGTAGTGCATGTTGTTGTTTCAGGGAGGAATCAAAATTTCGGTGAAACAGTTATCATCACTGGTGGAAATTATGTATCGTTTTATGCCAAAAAAACATGCAAGCAGAACTTCTGTGTGCTACTGGTCTCCTATCTTCCAGCCCATTGAGTGTACGAAGATTTGTTTAATTTGAATTATGATAATTAACGACCCACCTCAGCTGGTAGTGCATGTTGTTGTTTCAGGGAGGAATCAAAATTTCGGTGAAACAGTTATCATCACTGGTGGATATTGAAATATCATGTTAGCTTACAAATTGAAACGTTAAGGTAGAATAACAGATGGTTGTATTTAGGTCACTTGTTATTGCTACTAATAATTGCAGAAGTGTTACTGATGGTCATAGTGTGGATTAAGAAGCGCAAGATTGAGAGGGAATACAAGCATTGAACTGGTATGAAATTTATCAATGTATTTATGTGTTAAAAGAGTATAACTGGATCCAAAAATCAAAGAAAACTTTTTTTGGGGGTCTTGTTTTAGAGAGCAAAGGATCGATAGAGCAGTTATCAGAGATTGTGAATGTGAAGACGTTCCAAATTTAACCACCTCAGTTGGTAGTAGTAGCTCATGTATATGTTTCATGTCTACATCAAGAGAAGATGAATCATCATCAGTGGTTGGTTCCTTTCAGATTTATTTCCATTTGTAATTTCAGTTACCACGGATATTCAAACCAAACCTACTAGTCGTGATGCAGTAGTGCACTCAAACCTACTAGTACATGATGCAGTAGTGCACTCAAACCTACTAGTACATGATGCAGTAGTGCACTCAAAGCTGCATGTACTTGTTTACAACTGTTCATGCAATTGTATCCGTAACTCCAGATCAGGGTCGAATTTTAAATACAAGTATCCGATTAAAGAGTTTGTTGGTATTGAATGGTGGTTCCAAGTAATTTTTAGGAGATACTAGGCCATATATGACAATCAATTTATTTGTGATAGAGGCAGACTACCCTATTTTTTATGGGCAGAACCAGTACTGTATTCCTACATCAAGAGAAGATGAATCATCATCAGTGCTTGGTTTTTCTGAACAAAGGACTTGGTATACTTTTACTATTTTGTTATCTTTTTCTAGCAGCGCCTAAGATAGCAATATTCACACAAAGTGTCAGCAAAATCCCAATCAATGTTTCAAATGCTAAACTTAAAAGCTTATGGTAAGTATTTAATTTTGAGCAATTCAACATTTTACAACAGACCTCTTTTCTAGTTTTAAAAGTAAGATTATTCATAAAATGCCCTCATCCAATTTCCAGTCCAAGCTTTTAAATCTGTACGACGTATGACAGCAATGACACCATGTTAATTTTTTGTTTGCTTTCCGAAAGACTGATTTTTTACAAAAAGTTCTTCATGTTGCCGTATTTTTTTTGTTAGGCATTTCCTTGGTTTTCAATGGTTATTATATATGAGCTGGAAGTGCATGCATGTTCTTGTTTCACAGTCTCAATGTTCGATGGAACAGAATGTAAACATACGTAACTGGAAATTAATTTACAATCAAATATACCGTTAATACTCATATAATTTCCACCTCAGCTGGTAGTGCATGTTGTTGTTTCAGTGAGGAATCAAAATTTCGGTGGATATTATGTATCGTTTTATGCCAAAAAATATGCAAGCAGAACTTTTAATGTGCGCTACTGGTCTCCTATCTTCCAGCCCAATGAGTGTACGAAGATTTGTTTAATTTGAATTATGATAATTAACGACCCACCTCAGCTGGTAGTGCATGTTGTTGTTTCAGGGAGGAATCAAAATTTCGGTGAAACAGTTATCATCACTGGTGGATATTGAAATAACATGTTAGCTTACAAATTGAAACATTAAGGTAGAATAACAGATGGTTGTATTTAGGTCACTTGCCATTGCTACTAATAATTGCAGAAGTGTTACTGATGGTCATAGTGTGGATTAAGAAGCGCAAGATTGACTGACAGGGAATACAAGCATTGAACTGGTATGAAATATATCAATGTATTTATGTGTTAAAAGAGTATAACTGGATCCAAAAATCAAAGAAAACTTTTTTGGGAGTCTTGTTTTAGAGAGCAAAGGATCGATAGAGCAGTTATCAGAGATTGTGAATGTGAACCACCTCAGTTGGTAGTAGTAGCTCATGTATATGTTTCATGTCTACATCAAGAGAAGATGAATCATCATCAGTGGTTTGTTCCTTTCAGATTTATTTCCATTTGTAATTTCATTTACCACTGATATTCAAACCAAACCTACTAGTACATGATGCAGTAGTGCACTCAAACCTACTAGTACATGATGCAGTAGTGCACTCAAACCTACTAGTACATGATGCAGTAGTGCACTCAAACCTACTAGTACATGATGCAGTAGTGCACTCAATCCTACTAGTACATGATGCAGTAGTGCACTCAAACCTACTAGTACATGATGCAGTAGTGCACTCAAACCTACTAGTACATGATGCAGTAGTGCACTCAAACCTACTAGTACATGATGCAGTAGTGCACTCAATCCTACTAGTACATGATGCAGTAGTGCACTCAAACCTACTAGTACATGATGCAGTAGTGCACTCAATCCTACTAGTACATGATGCAGTAGTGCACTCAATCCTACTAGTACATGATGCAGTAGTGCACTCAAAGCTGCATGTACTTGTTTACAACTGTTCATGCAATTGTATCCGTAACTCCAGATCAGGGTCGAATTTTAAATACAAGTATCCGATTAAAGAGTTTGTTGGTATTGAATGGTGGTTCCAAGTAATTTTTAGGAGATACTAGGCCATATATGACAATCAATTTATTTGTGATAGAGGCAGACTACCCTATTTTTTATGGGCAGAACCAGTACTGTATTCCTACATCAAGAGAAGATGAATCATCATCAGTGCTTGGTTTTTCTGAACCCAGGACTTGGTATACTTTTACTTTTTTGCTATCTTTTCTAGCAGCGCCTAACAGCAATATTCACACAAAGTGTCAGCAAAATCCCAATCAATGTTTGAAATGCTAAAGCTTAAACGGAAAGTATTTAATTTTGAGCAATTTAACATTTTACAACCGACCTCTTTTCCAGTTTTTAAAGTAAGATTATTCACAAAATGACCTCATCCAATTTCCAGTCCAAGCTTTTAAATCTGTATGACGTATGACAGCAATGACACCAATAAACAAATTTCTTCATGTTGCAGTAATTTTTTTGTTAGGTATTTCCTTGTTTTTCAATGGTTATTATATTTGAGCTGGCAGTGCATGCATGTTCTTGTTTCACAGACTCAATGTTCGATGGAACAGAATTTCACAGAATTTGTATACATACGTATCTGTAAATTATTTTACAATCAAATATACTGTTACGACTCATATAATTTCCACCTCAGCTGGTAGTGCATGTTGTTGTTTCAGGGAGGAATCAAAATTTCGGTGAAACAGTTATCATCACTGGTGGAAATTATGTATCATTTTATGCAAAAAAAACATGCAAGCAGAACTTCTAATGTGTGCTACTGGTCTGCTATCTTCGATCCCTATGAGTGTACGAAGATTTGTTTAATTTGAATTATGATAATTAACGACCCACCTCAGCTGGTAGTGCATGTTGTTGTTTCAGGGAGGAATCAAAAGTTCGGTGAAACAGTTATCATCACTGGTGGATATTGAAATAACACGTTAGCTTACACAAACATTAAGGTAGAATAACAGATGGTTGTATTTAGGTCACTTGCCATTGCTACTAATAATTGCAGAAGTGTTACTGATGGTCATAGTGTGGATTAAGAAGCGCAAGATTGACAGGGAATACAAGCATTGAACTGATATGAAATATATCAATGTATTTATGTGTTAAAAGAGTATAACTGGATCCAAAAATCAAACAAGTATAACTGGATCCAAAAATCAAAGAAAACTTTTTTGGGTGTCTTGTTTTAGAGAGCAAAGGATCGATAGAGCAGTTATCAGAGATTGTGAATGTGAAGACGTTCCAAATTTAACCACCTCAGTTGGTAGTAGTAGCTCATGTATATGTTTCATGTCTACATCAAGAGAAGATGAATCATCATCAGTGGTTGGTTCCTTTCAGATTTATTTCCATTTGTAATTTCAGTTACCACTGATATTCAAACCAAGCCTACTAGTACATGATGCAGTAGTGCACTCAAACCTACTAGTACATGATGCAGTAGTGCACTCAAACCTACTAGTACATGATGCAGTAGTGCACTCAAAGCTGCATGCACTTGTTTACAACTGTGCAACTGTATCGTTAACTCCAGATCAGGGTCGAATTTTAAATACAAGTATCCGATTAAAGAGTTTGTTGGTTTGAATGTGGGGGGTGGGTCACATAATTTCTAGCAGATACTAGGCCATATATGACGATAATTTTTTTTGTGGTAGAGGCGCACTACCCTATTTTTTATGAGTAGAACCAGTACTGTATACCTCCCGCCATCAATAAGAAATGACACTTTCTCACTTGAAAAGTCAAGCTCCCAGAAGAATTGCAGCACCTCAGTTAGTTTAAACTTATTTATTTTACATCGATTGTAACGAAAGCTCTATGAACTTATTTGAATCACTCTTGATGTCTTCCTGGGTAGAACCAGTACTAAGCAATGCAGATAAAGTGTCTTGCTCAGGGACACAACGCATATGGCAATGACGGGAATCGAACCCACGACTTTTGGATCATGGGTCCAACGCTCTACCACTAGACCACAGCGCAGTTGGTAGTAGTAGCTCAAGTATATGTTTCATGTCTACATCAAGAGAAGATGAATCATCATCAGTGCTTAGTTTTTCTGAACCCAGGACTTCGTATACTTTTACTTTTTTGCTATCTTTTCTAGCAGCGCCTACCATAGCAATAATCACACAAAGAGCTCCCAGAAGAATTTGCACCCGACCGTAGCGGTTAAAGGCGAGATAAAAGCAATTAATCAACCAAGTACAGGTAATATTGTGAGACAGCACCTCAGTTGGTAGTAGTAGCTCATGTATATGTTTCATGTCTACATCAAGAGAAGATGAATCATTACCGGTGCTTGTTTTTGTTGTTGTAAACTTTGCAATGTACAAAGTAACAGCGAGATAAACTGCTTTAGAATCCCAATAGCGGAAATTCTGAATTATCTCCTGAATCTCTCCAAGTTACACTGAATTGACAAGCTAGGAATATGGTATTAACTGGAAATGTTGCTTTATTTTGAATGCCGTCATGCATGCCATGTATATAAATACCATCATCATCCCTTTACTTTTGTATATATGTATTTTAATGTCACTTTTAACAATCTTTCAGTGTTTTATACCTTCACTGAGCTCAATGCTCTTATAACTTTAAAGTGCTGCTAGAATGCCACACCGTAGACACACACCACAATCCACCCGGACACATTATATGGACACGATGCCGACCAGGCACTACCCTGTATATGTGGAACATCAAGGGCTTTACTAGTACATTGACTTTTATGAAGTCTTCAGTGGTACTTGACCGGGATCAAACTCACAAACACCTGCATGTGAGGCAAACGATATAACACTACGCCAAATTTGCCTTTACTATTGAACAACACTTACTTCCATAGCCTTCTTTGTTTCGTAGTATTTCTTTGACTTGACCTTTCGTTTCTCTTCCAGTGTAGAGATAACATTCTGGTACTTCCAGCCAATTTCATGTGAAATTCTGTTTAAGTCACAAAACTGAAAAAGTAAAATCAAACCATATAACAATGTCCGAACAACCATGAATTTGCTTCCAGGATATTTAATATCCAGACAGATTTAATATCGAAACAGTAAAATACAAATTTTAACCTAAAGACTGGCTTACAGATAAATACAGCATAGATAAATATCTGAAGACAGGATAATAGCGAGGATTGTGCGCATATAAAATCGATTCAAGCTAACCAGTAGGCCTTATTGCCTACTGACCGTTCCAAGTCTGTAACAATGTCTTCACCACCCTTTCCGGTTTTTTTTGTCTCTTTCATTGTATTTTCAAGTCCTTGTTTGCAGTACAGTGCGGACCTACAATGCCATTGCGTTCGGACACTGTGGTTTCTATAGGACCTTACATCTCATTTCTGTTCCTAGAGTAAAAGAAATAATTGTGACTGAATTCTATTTCATGTTTTACTTGCATTCAAAATTACAATACAAATGTACGATTAAAAGACCTACTCTTCTCTTCTGGTTTATTCGGAGGACTTTAAGAGCTGATGGAACAACCATTCTCTTCTGTCTGTCGTATGGTGGAGGTACACCCTCGAACACCTTCAGTCTGGCGATGGCATCCTTACCACGGGTCAATCTGTGGGGCAACATTCCTGAAATAATGGCAATATTTTAAATGAAGCATTAATAAGTAATTAACCACTCAACTATTTACTTTGCATAGAAGCTGATCAATATTTTTTTTTAGCATTTTAGAAAGTGTTTGAATGCTGCAAATTATGTATATTTGTTTGTTTAAAGGGTTTACGTAATTTTTAATAGCACATTATGCCATATATTTGTTTGTGGTAGAGGCAGACGACCACATTTCTCCTTGGTATACCTCCTGCGGCCCTGCAACATGTAAGAATCAACACTTTCCGACTTGATGTCAAGCTTCCAGAATTCGAACCTGCAGCGTTGAGAGGCAAAAATGTTTTAGATGCAATGTCTTTACAACCTAGGCCATGGATACGGGAGAAACACTGGATCTTCATCCGCCAACACTCATGTGGCAACCGGAAAGCCTCACAGAATCTATTCCAAAAGAATGACGTTAACAGTATACAAATCAGAGAAGCACCAATCACCTACCTTTAACAGCCTTGAAGAAAAGCTTGCTTGGGGCTCTGAAGTGGAAAGGTCCCCTGGATGGTTTAACATTACACCTCAGGTTCAAGAACTTCAAATATTTCACTGAAACACAGAACAAACAACTGATATAGAATGTTCATTAAATTTCACTTAAGCAATGAAACCGTAATTATAATACAGTTATATGAATTTTTTGGCTGACTAACAATCAAGAGGGCTTGTCTAAGTTTTGAAAGCATGCATGAGGAGCTTATCAGGAAAAATACGGTCTATGCATATAAAGTACAACCTTTGACTTTAAATTATTGATTTTAGAACCCATACTCATTTTAAGAAACATAGTATAATTGCATCAACAAATCTCAATTCATTTGTCGGACCAGACACGGACGCAATTTTATTACTTGTAAATTCTTTCACTTGTAGAACCTCAAATTGGGGGATTTTTTATTTCCCAATTTGGGGGAAAAACCTACTTTTTAGCACTGAGAATGGCCAAAAAGAATCGAGCAAGGTTCAAAAGTTATAATTAAAATGATTTCATTCCATTCAAAAGTCAGTGGACCTGAAAATTGTGTATTAAGCTTAACATGTATATGACAGTGCGATTCTAAATTACAACCAGTTTTGTATACGAGATACCATACATACATATCTTTATTCACAGTTTCAGTGTGGACTTAGTAACATACAGGGCAAGAAAATTCAGAAAGACCGGGCACGAGTAGTAATTCAGATAAAGTCTTTAAAAGTGTATCGATCTGACCAGGGACAATTAACTTGGAAACAAATTGTCCTGCCCTGGACAGACATTAATCTTGCTCTTGGGGTAAAGCCTAATACTTTTTGTACTTACACTTGTTTCTGTAGAAGTTTCCAGAAATGTTGATACCTTCACATCTGACGACTACAACTCGTTGACCTGAAAAAATATACAAACAATAGAGCATTTCAAAACGTTCTTTATCTGATAGCATATCAGTACCCGGTATTGTCAGAAGAGAAATGTTTACAGTTGCCATATAGTCACTGGTGAACAACAACACATTCCGATGTTGACGTTTCAGGACTATTCCATTAAAACATACGCGTGACCTCAGGACAGCAATTTAATAAAAATCTATTGGTGAACCCTATTTTCCAAAATGTGATTCTATGCATAGGTGTTTAAAACAAAGTTTGCATCTATGCATGGGTGTAATTTTCAGGATCGTGATATTTTCACACACTGCTGTAAAAATGGTTGCGAACGTCGCCCGGACAATCTCGGCACAATCAGACTTTTCAAACTAAAATCCAACCAGAAGTCTCGTTTTATTGTATTTAACGTATTTGTTGAAAATCAAAAAATTGTCTCCCTTTATTAAGTTCAATTTGAAAGCACGCATTTCATTGGTCGATTGCATGATTTAAACCGATCGCATTACATCTTTCATATTGAAATTGAGTTCACGTTGGACAGAAGAAAGATCACTCGAATATTAAGACTGAATGATGATTTCCTTTTCATATTCTTATTTTTTGATGAATTGCTGTATAAATATTTTTCTATTTTAGCAAGTCTGAATCATACAAAAAGCTTAACGATGAACGCTTATTCACAAATGCAAGCTGCTAAATAAAGATTTTTTTTTTATATGATGCAGGTGTTTTTTTGGCTGTTTTATAGCCGAAATTCGGTCATATTCCCAATGCCAAAACATTTTTTTTCCCCCAATTAAGAGGAAAAAATTCCCAATTTCAAAAACAACTTTTTTTTTAAGGGTGCCAATCCAATGATTGATGTTCAAAAGCTTAAATAAATGCTTCTTGGAGTACAGAAAACAGTATTAAAGATATAATTATGAAAGGAATGCTTTACTTTATATTTTTCCGAATTTTATTAAAAATTGCGCTGAAATTCCAAATTTTATGAAAAATCGCGCTATAATTCCCAACTGAGAAGGTATGGGTCATGTTTCCAAAAAAAAACCACCGTGATGCAATGGATAAATAAAAGGAAAATAGAACCGTATCAGTTTTTTTAACCTATTTAAGTGGGGCTGAAATTCAGCCACTTCCCAATTGCAAAGAAAACTCTCATTTTCCCAATCCTGGGTAAAAGCACTCCCAATGTAAAAAAATATTGTTTGTTTGTATGTTAAAATAATAGCTAAATTCAATACCTGATATTATACCTAAAGCATACATTTTAATAAACGTTTTCTCTTTAAAAACATTCCCGTAAGAAAATCATGCTCTTCCCCCCCCCCCCCATTTTGACAATCTCGTACTTCTTTCCCCTAAAATCAGCCGGCCTAGGAATTTTCCCAATTTGCTGACTCAGCGGGGCCAGAACCACTTACGTTCTTCAAGCAGTTGTCATGTTTGTATGTAGTTCATCATATGTAAATATATATGTAGTTCAATATAAATAAATAAATAAAATCTGTGGGTGGGTGTATTTTAGCCAACTTAAATTCTTGGTCTTGCAAACTCAATTTTGCATCTATGGGTGGGTGGTCAATTTCAAAAGTGCTGTCCTGGGGTCCCATGTATGTTTTAATGCAACAGCCCTCATATACAGTAGACAGAATGTGGTATCAAAAGTATAAAAAGCCTTAAATAAGCATCCTTTAGATGTTCATGGCTTATCAGTGGTAACTGGGTAAAAATTTGAAAAGCTGACAGTTATGGATTAAATATTTTCTAAAAACGAGATCAACGAGACTAATTTATGAAAATCGGTATTAAATTAATATCAGAAACAACTTCTACAAGATGCGCAGATACATGTATACGGTTTAGTAGACACAAATGTTCGGTGAAACAGTTATCATTACTGGTGAATAATTAAATAATTATTTTTTAAACACTTATTTATAAATAAAGGGCTGACAATTATTGGACGAAGGTTCACTGCGGCAGTGAAAGTTGCATTGGGACACTGATATTTCAGGGTCCTATGAAAACAAAAGGATAATAACAAACAAGAGGACAATGACCGTTGAGCTCTACTGATGGCTTTTGAGAGGCAGATAGGCCATGGGAACCGGTGAGGCCATGGGAACCGGTGGATTTTTTTGGAAATAAGGGCAGCATGTTCACAGTAGTTGCGAGTTTTTTTTTAATATAACCCGACCGATTTGAGTTTTAAAAAGAGCCAAGCAGACAGGAAGAGGAACATTCCTGTCGAGTTTCATAAAAATCCATCAAATAGTTTCAGAGTTGTTGTCGCCACAACTTTTCCCTACATAACTCTGGCCGCTGGCAGCCATGTTTATTTTCGAATCAAAATGTTTTTCATCAAGGACAAACATCATGTCATGCTCATCACTTTAGAAAAGGTCCCATATCCCATATCAATTTAGTTTTCCAAGAAGTAGTCACTACAAAGTCGTTTTTTAAAACTAATTTAGCTTTTGCAGCCATCTTGGATTTCGCATCAACCTGAATTTTTGCTAGGATCAACTAGACAATACTAGCAACTTTTCTGTACAGTTTGATGGAATTCCATCCAAAAGTTTCAGTAAAGGTCCCATATCGACATCACTTATAAGTTTCCAAAAAGTAGCCGCTACAATGTAGTTTTTAAAAAATCTACTTTTAGCTTTGGTGCCAGTTTGGATTTTGCACCAACCTAAAAATCCATCCAGTAGTTCAGGAATAGTCACTACAAACAAAGTTTATGGACGACACACCACGGCATAAGCTCTGCTGATCAAAATCAGTAGTTAAAAACTAAGACGGCTTACCTTGTAAAACGGTCTTGGCCACAATTGCTGCAAGTCGACCCAACAAATGCCCTCGGGCATCAATCAGGATGGGCTAAAAGAAGAAAAATTCAGGCATATTATGACCAAGGCACGCTCTTGTTATTATGAAGTTGAAGTTAAAAGCAAAGAATATTCACCTCAGCTGGTAGTGCATGTTGTTGTTTCATAGACATTCAAAATTCGGTGAAACGTTTATCATCACTGGCAAATAATACTTTTCAGAATTTAGAAATTGGCTTTGTTTTTTGATGTTTTACGTCTTTCCAACACATGCAAGGTTATATACGAGTCGATTTTTTGTGGTGGAGGCAGAAATCCACTTGCCCTGCCCAAAATGTCACTTGCCCTAATTTCAAAAATGCCCCAAAAATTAAGCAACATTACTTTTTTGGAGACCGCGCGCTAAGTTGAATACTTTTCTATTACCGTTTGTTTTCGCCATAATTTTTTAGATGATTTCATTGTAAAACTAATGCCTTAAATTAGGAAGGATCAGAGCTAATAAAATAGATCAAGATGTTTGTGAAAAAGTGACCTCAAGGCAAATGTTGAAGGTAAAAATAATGTTATCTGCCCAAGATACAACTTCCACATTTGCTTTGTCACGTTGCGATGTACCACCCAAGATACAACTATAAGCAAAGTTTGAAAGGTCTAACACAAGACTTCTCAATTTGTTCCCCGAATGTGTGCAAGTCCCGAGAGAGAGGGACAAGCGTGACAACCACTCTGGACAACAGACATATTACAGTCAAAAATAAGAAACACCAATAAAAGTGTAACAAACCAACATTCTAATTATTGTCTTGTTTTTATGTGTTCTATAATTTAAAAGTGGAGAAATAAGTTTTTTACGAAAAATCTCGTACGCTTTCAATTGGTTTCGATATTAAAATCGTTTTAAAATCGTTTTAAAATAATCGTTTCTCAAATGTATTGTTGTCAATGTGATAAAGAAACACATAACTAGTTTCCAAACATATTTCTTTTACAGATATTGATTTGTGTCGGCAAAGATTCAAGATTTTGTGGAAAGCTTTTACAACCTTGTTCACGAAACCCATGTTGAAACGGAAAAAGGAAGTAGCGTGGGGTTCTTTTTTGTAAATTCACGTCGCCGGAAGTTACTAAAACGGTTTTATGTATATACTGTTACATCGTGCAAATCGCTATTGTATGTTTCGTTGCTTATTTGATTGTTGTCACACTCGAGAGTGCGGCTTAGGGATTAAGCGATTAAATCCTGGAAAACACAATAATTCCTTTAATTGTCTATCTAATGCGTTTTTAAATTGGTTCATTGTCACTAATATGAACTAAGGTAAAACCATGAGGCGAGCACAGAAAATGTGAAAGTAAAGTTTAAACAGATAAAATCAATGGATGAACAATAATATGAACTAAGGTAAAACCATGAGGCGAGCACAGAAAATGTTAAAGTAAATTTTAAACAAATAAAAATCAAATTGAAAGAACAATACAAATAACTTGTCAAATTGAAAGCAACTCAATAAAGAGGTCCTCTCAGGGTTTTTGGGGAACATGGCCATTTATATTTGGTGAAAACAATGGCTGTTATTTTCAGGGAACAAGAGAACATTTACACATATTTTTAGGGAACAAGGGAACATGACTTGTTTGCAGTACAGTGCGGACCTACGATGCCATTGCGTTCGGACGCTTTGGTTTCTATAGGACCCTATTTCTCATTTTTACAGGAAATACAATTCTAACATCTAGTTTTAATATAAAAAATAAAAAATCACAAAAAGTTAACATTTCAAACAATATTTTTGTGATGACAGTGTTGTATAAGATGCAACTTTAATTACTGTAGGCCAGAATGAATTTTGGGGGAACATTAGCAAATATTTTAACATTAGAAATACTTTTAGAGAACAAGTTTATTTGTTTGTATCACGTTTTACGTCATTTTCAACACATGCAAGGTTATATATGACGGTCGATTTTTTTTGTGGTGGAGGCAGACCACCCACTTTTACTGGGTAGAACCAGTACTGTACACCTCCCGTCATCCGTAAGAATCGACACTTCCTCACTTACAAGTCGAGCTCCCAGTGGGATTCGAATCCGCAGCGGCGAAGTTTTACAACGCAACGTCGTTAACCATTCGAGAACAAGGGAACATTGGAAACAAAATATTTGTAGGGAACAAGGGAACACTAACTAATATTTTCAGGGGAAAGGAAGATGGACTCCTTCCCCACTCCTGGGGGGCCTCAATAATAAATATAAGAATTGATAAATCATTAGGCCTAAATGCAATGTACAATTTGAAAGGGACAAACTGCATTTACCATATTCTTCATACTGAGGGGGGACTGATTAAAACAGGCAAAAATATGTTCAAGACAGTTTTTGATAATGATGAGTTGGGGTATATATTTAGATTAAAACGTTTTAGACTACTAAGCTTGAAAGAAAATAAACTGCCAAATTGAGCATTTGCCTAGACACTGTCGTGATATAACTAAACTGAAAGATTGTTAACTATACCACAGACGTAATAACAAATAGATTGGACACTACGAAAATTATTTAAATTTCACAAATTATTTCCCAACTGTAAACACGCAGATTATGAATAGTTTTATAGATACAAGTTTCATTCATGCCAAATACCATCACAAATTTAATTTTCTTTCCAATGATAGTAGTGTTCGTTCTCTTACATTTAGAACAAAAAAGGAGTTTGACGGAAACTTTGACTATGTAAAAACCTTGATTTTTAAGAGAAAAGCGAAAAATGATGACATTTTTAACTTTAAACATCTTTTTATACAATTTCTTAATTTCAAAATAAACATAAATTTTTATAATACCATTTTGTTATTCACTATGAATCATTTGAATGTATTCTCATCAAAATCAGTGAATAATTGAGAGAGAAGATAGAAGGAAAAGTTAAGGTGCCACGTGATATTTTGGTTACTTCATTGGTTAAGATAGGAAGTTTCCTATCTGTTTATTAATATGTCTGTGACTATACCTATACATACATTGTTCCAATTTCCTTTTTACAGGCTTTTTTTTCTTTTTGCCAGAAATGTTGATATTTTCTATGTTATTATTTACTAAATATATGCAAACTGTGACCTGTGTATTTAGCCTATAACACTAAATATGATTCACAAATAGATGAGAGATGGGGATAATTGTTTCAATTTTAACGCCACAGTCCATCTGTCCTGATCTTACCTTGAATAAGAACCATCTGTACAAGATGGCAAGTTGCATTCACTTCAGTGCATGGGTTTCAAGAAATCCAATCCAATGATTTTATTTGTCTGTGACCCAATGGGCCACTCCTAAAAGTTGCTAGTGTCACCATCCAATGCTGGTTGTAAATGCCGACAGAATAATGCAACTATCAGTCAAAGACAACCATTTAAATATAAGCAAAGGATAGATGACTCTTTTCTTGAAGACATGCAGTGTGATGCAGCCCTTCTCAAGTTCTGTAGTGTTAATCTCATTGTTGCTTTTCGCTGAAAAAGCAGTTCCAGTCCATCCTGGTGTTTCACCTCTGTTCTGGTCTGTTGTGTTCCGGTGAATCGCACCACTGGTCCATAATTATGTCATAAAACAAATACAAACAATTCCGGTTTTTAAATTCTATAATGAGGTAATTTTTACCATACCACAGTTATGACTTACAGATACACTATCTGAGTCAAACAAATGAAAACCAGACCATCCGCCATATTTTGAACGATAGGACACCTGTATGGGCACAATATAATCAGGACTTAGGCAAAAAAAAAAATACCTCTGTTTCCGGTGGCACGACTGACTATTTTTAAGGGTCCGACCCTAAAACGTTTTATACAATTTTTTAATTTTTTTTTTTTTAAATTTGTTCTGAACAATGATTTATCACAATATATCGAGGTAAAGTGACATCACAGAGAAACTTTCAGTTACATATCATCAACTTGTATGGGGTTTATGAGATAAATACATGTAGAATCTCACAATATCTTGCTCCAAAAAAAAAAAAAAGCAAAAAAAAAAAAAAATGCCTACCGTCCTACCCTATTTTTTTTAGAGCATGCAATTAGAAACACACCTAATTTCTTTTTTGGCCTTATGATTGTGTGTAGTGTAATGTATCTATCTACAGTCGACTTGAGACAGATATACTTCCGCCACACTGGAATACCATGTGTGGGTCGGTATTTTTAAACGAACAAATCTGGAGTGGGGAGTGGGGGTGGTGGGTGGGTGGAGGGGGGGGGGGGGAGGGGGGAGATATTTTGTAGATTTTTCTAGGGGGTAGTCTGAAGAAACGCTTTCCGTGCGCGGTGAGGGTGGTTTGTCCATAAATAATTAATAATTTAAACTTGCTCAACATAAACTCAAAAAAGTGTACGTACGAAGTGAAAGTGTAATCGAATGGTCGATAATTAATCATTTAAACTTGCTCAACATCAACTCACAATAGTGTTAGTAGGAGTGAAAGCAATCCGAGTCTTCCAGAAATTACCGGAGTTGTCACTAGTCGTCTGCAAATAATGTCAATATTTACCACGAAAATGAAAGATTCTCTATAAAAAAAAGAGTATGATAATGGACCTTTGGAAACGGCCGAAAACGACATATACGAAATATTGCAGTCTCGGTTTGATTGAGACTGTTCATGAGCGGTAGTGAAATATGCTAGCTACCGCTCACGCCCTCTAGCCCCGGGTTGAGCAGAACTCAATATTACTAAAATCAATAGTACAACATTTTACCATCCCGAAGATGGCATGCATATGGCGGTGGACATGGAGTATCTTTCTTCCCCATGTCGTCCGGCGTATTGTCCCATTATCTAATAAAATTAAATGCCCCCAGTTTCGCATTTGAACCCTTTTCATATTCTGCTGCACATATGTTATTTGGGTTTCTTTTAGAAACTGTTGACATTTGGTCATTACTTTGCTATTGTATTGTTCATTATAAAGATGAGCAACTTAAAAATAGGTTGCTGGAATATAAACAATCTAAAAAGTGCACATAATGATAAGACAATGGATAAATTGTTTATAAAAGAAATTTCAATGTATGACATATTTTGCTTACAAGAAGTTAACATGGAGCCAGATGAAATTTTAACTATTGAAGGTTACCATTCATACTCATTTCCACGACCAAGAGAAAATGGATTCTCTGCCTCGGTAGGTATGCTGATATTACTTGATCCTAAAATTAGTAAAGGAGTTACATTTATAAAATCTTTCACCAGTGAAATACAGTGGTTAAAATTAGATAAATAATTTTTAGGTTGCGCTGAAAATTTGTATGTTTGCTTTATTTATGCTGCACCCGTTAATTCATCGTATGTTAAAATACATGAATTAGATATATTATATATTACATCATCTTGAATCTGACTTAAAGAATTGTGGTACGATATTGATATGCGGCGACCTTAATGCACGAACAGGCAATACATGTGAATAATTAGATTGTAGCACTGATTATAAATATATGCCTATGCCATCCAATCTAGCTAGTAATCAGTTTTGTACTAAAAGAAGTAGCAAAGATAGTCATTGTTGTACAAGAGGGAAAGAACTATTAGACATTTGTATTTCATGTTATCTGCAACTTTTAAATGGTAAAAAATTTGTGATTTATCAGGTAATTTTACCTCCTTTCAAAGTAATGGAAATAGTGTTGTTGACTACTGTATAATTTCTGATAGAGCTATATCTTATGTCAACTATTTTCAGATTGGTAATCATATACCTTACCTATCAGATCATGCAAAATTAACAGTATTGTTGAGTGCAAATATTATGAATAATATATTTAAAAACACATGCTATAATATGCCATCTTCTTTCAAATGGCATCAATCCTCTTACATTTTGTTTCAAGAGGCTTTCAAGTCTGCAGATATTCAAAGTAAAATAAATAGTTTCCTCAGTGTAGACAATAGTACACATGTTGAAACCTTCACTGCTGTAAATAATGCAAATGAGGAATTTAAACATATTATTTTATCTGCCTGTAGTAAGTCATTAAAAAAAAATATATGTCAGCCGAAAAAAAGGAAGAAAATAGTTCAACGAAAATGGTATGATCACGATTTTTTTAAAAAGCACTGCTTATTCACAGAATCCTTTTTACACCACTGTTAGAAATGCCTTTTATACATTTCGCAAGTTATATAGTCGCTGTTGTAAAAAGAAAAAAAAGAGAATTTGTACAAAATATATTCAATAAATTAGATAATTCGGTTGATAACGATCCAGAGTCTTATTGGAAGTTAATAAAAGATCTCAAAGAAGACCAGAGTAATGATGACCCAGGCAAGAATATTTCCCCAAAAACTTGGGCTAACTATTTTAGCAATCTTTTCTCTATAAAGGCAGAATTTCAACGTCAAAACAACTATTTTAATAAAATACTTGACAATTTACAGGATGCTTCACTAAGCACCAAGCTGGAAACAACCATTAATGATAAAGAAATCCTACAGGCAATAAAAGAACTGAAAAAAATTAAATACCCAAGCTTAGCTGGAATTAAAAATGAAATGTTGAAATATAGTAGCACTTATATTTTGCCATGTTTAACAAAATTATTCAGTCTCATATGTCTACTGGTATTTATCCAGCAGAATGGAAAGCTGGGTATATAAAGCCAATTTTTAAAAGTGGCAAACCTGATGACCCATCTAACTATAGAGGGATTTCTATTGTTCCATGTGTGGCCAAATTATTTAATAGTGTCTTAAATAAAAGACTTCAGATTTATTTGAATGACAATAATATTATAAATAATGTACAAATTAGCTTTCAGCCTAATGCATGTACGAGTGACCATATGTTTGGTTTAAGAACAATTATTGAGAAGTATAAGTCTAAAGGGTTGAAACTTTTTGCATGCTTTGTGGATTTTTCCAAAGCCTTTGATACAGTTCTGCATTCAGCATTATTTGTAAAATTACATAAAATAGGTATATCTGGTAATTTTTTCAATGTTATTAGAGACCAGTACAATAATACTTATCTTAGTGTTAGGATAGGTAATTCTCTTACCACTAAATTTGAACAAAAGGTTGGTGTAAGACAAGGGGATAATTTAAGCCCAAATATGTTTAAGATTTTCATAGAGCGTTATTATTCATGAATATGTAAATTCAGTTAACTATTACTGTGTATGGAAATCATTAGAACCGATCTCTATTACTGAGATTATGTTTGACCTAATTGGCGATTCCATATAGCGTATATAGTGACCAGTGAAGCGTAAATTTGCTGTACCCCTCGTGTATGGATATAGTTAATTGTGAATTCCATTTTCTGCATACGTTTTGGAATCGAGGTGAAATATGTTTTGTTCTAATAAAAATCCAAGGAAGTTTTGTATAGGTGTATGAGTTAGTTATAATGTGTGTAAATGTAATTTAGACCTCACTGGGAAAAACGCAAATAATCGGGAAATGTTTCATTAAAGTAATGTATTAGCGGAAGAGCGTGACGTCATAGCTTCTTCCCTTTTTTTTGTGTGCGAAGAAGCGGCCATTAAATTGTTACTTCACATGTTCGAAGAGAGAGAGAGACGTTGACATTTTGGAGTTTGGCAAATACAAGTAATCGTAAGTAGAAACTGTGTTTTAATGTGCATACAATTTACATTGTCTTCTATTGGACGTGTCAAATTAAACATAGGCTTGCATACATTTGCAGTTGGTGTTGTCACGGACTGACCTACATAAAATAAGCGGAGTGTCTATTAATAGATACGCAGGTAAAAATAGAACAACCGTAAGAGTAGGACGATGGCGGTTATCACGAAACATTGAGTTTAGACTTTATATAAAATTGGCAAACAATCTAAACTCAATGACACGTCCAATAGAAGACACTGTAAATTTTATGCACATTAAAACACATTTTCTACTTACAATTACTTGCATAACTCCACAATGTCAACGTCTCTCTCTCTCTTTGAACATGTGAAGTAAAAGGGGCGCTTCCACACACACACACACACACACACACACACACACAAAGAAAGAAGCTATGACGTCACGCTCTTCCGCTAAAACATTACTTTAATGAAACACCTCCCGATTATTTGCGTTTTGAGAAGTGAGGTCTAAATCATATTCACAAACAAACTCATACACGTATACAAAATATCCTTGGAATTTTGTTAGAAAAAAACATGTTTCACCTCGATTTCGATTACAATTAACTAAATTCATACACGATTGGTACAGCAAATTCACGCTTCACTGGTCACTATATACACTGTATGACTGGGCGATCTCTGTAGTGTAAAGAAACACGCTTTTCTTTCGAGAAAAAACATCCATGTTCAAGTCTTGGCAGGGACCGTACAGTTACAGAGTTGTACATACAGTTTTTATTTTTGCACATCAATAATGTTTGTTTTTTTGTACAGCATGAACTTAAAAATATATACATTTGATCATATTATTACCATATGTAAATTGTAATTATTCATACATGTACATTTTCAGAGTGTGTTTTGTTTTATATAAGTTCGCAATGAAACATTATTTACAGTCAAAGTCTGTTTAAGAATACATGTAGCTGAAACTCAGCTATAGCGAATTATCGGTTTTAACGAAGTTTTTTTTGCAGTTCGCCGTCCAGCTCCTCAAGTCTTTGCTTTATATCAAATAGCGGATATAGCGCTTTCTTGCTTATAGCGAAGCACTTAAATTGCACGTTTAGTTTCAAATAAAAACATTCATCTTTATTTTACTTTTCCAATTAGTTCTCTGCATTTGCTACACCAAATTGAACTCACTAGTAATTTTACGCAAAAAACACACACAATATTCATTAAAATAAATACATGTACAGTATATACTATATATACTACAAGATTTATCCTTATTGCCGCTCGTCGTCATAGTATATATTGTATACTATGACTTTTCTTGTTATAAATGACTTAGCCACAATATTCTCTGATGATGATAATCCAGTAGAGTTAGATACTGTTAGAATTAATTGTTTATTGTATGCTGACGATTTAATCTTATTGTCATCAAGTCAAACTGGCTTACAGAAATGTCTTGATAAATTGTCAGATTATTGTGAACAGAATTGTCTTTGTGTTAATTTAAGTAAAACACAAGTCATAGTTTTCGGTAGAGGAAAAGTTCTCAAGTAAATGTGTATTATAGATCTCATATGATATAAATATCTCGGCATTTTATTTTCTGCCAATGGTACATTTAGTAATTGTCAAGAAGATTTATATAAACGGGGCTTGAGAGCATATTTTAAGTTATTAAACAGTTGTAATAATTCTAGTGCTAGTGTTAAGAGTTTCATACACCTTTTTGACCGCACAATTAAGCCAATACTTCTATACTCTTGTGAAATATGGGGCACTGTCAATGTAGAATCCAAGTAAATTAAGTCTGTAAATTATAGCATCGAAGATTCTTTTCGTAACCTGCCATGTGATAAATTACATTTAAAAGTACCAAAATACGTGCTTGCTGTTAACAAGAAAGCTACTAATGATGCTGTGTTAGGTGATATAGGCCGTTATCCTTTATATGCTGACATTTTAAAACATTCTATTAAGTATTTTCAGAGACTTCTGGAGGCTCAGCCTTCCACTTTATTATATTCAGCATTTAGAGGGAGCTGCTCTTTACATCAGAAGAGAAAAACAAGCTGGGTTTCAAGTATTTATTTTGTAATGAATCACATGGTATTAAACCATACCAGTATCAGAATAAAAATGTAGCTGCACAAGTTAAATCAAAAGCAATCAGTGTTTTTAAGTCAAATTGGTCAAAAAGGCTCAGTATATGTGTTGAGGGTAATACTGGAAAACTGCGTACTTATGCTACTTTTAAGAATGTATTTGAGTTTGAAAAATATCTACATGTTGTTAAGGATCCTAAGGTTAGATATTGTCTTACTAAAATTAGAATAAGCGCACATAAACTGGAAATAGAACTTGGTCGGTACAAGAATATTCCATTAACAGACATACTCTGTAAACTTTGTGATACTAATCAAATTGAAAGTGAAATTCATTTTATGTTGGAATGTCCAAAATATGCTACAGTAAGAAATGAATTTACAACAGAGATCTCTAATACATGTAAAAAATTCAATACTTTATCATACAAAAGTCAGTTTGCTTTCTTGTTATGTAATGAAGACGAATATATAATCAATAGAACAGCAGGGTTTATTTACACATGTTATACCATGAGATTTAATCATTTGAACTGTAATATAAGTAACTAAACAGGTCTGCCATGTTAGTGTTATAAATCATGGATTTTTCATAAATATAATGTGCACTTAACAGCTGTAAGAACTTGTTGACGTTTTTGAATTGAATTGATAAATTGTTATTGTTGTTTTATGCCTTATCTAATTAGATGTTTACTTATGTTAATTGTGTTGTATAATCAGAATTAAGCTTTTGTTATTTTATAACCTCATATATGTCAAAATTATTATGTGATTACTATGCCAGTGATGGCCCATGGTTGGAAATAAAATATATTCTATTTTATTCTATTCTATTCTATTCTATTCTATTCTATTAGGACTTTGTCAAGGAGTCGGAGAGCCTTTCAAATTATTTCTGAAACTCTAACCGTTCATAACGGAAACGTTGCACAGAAAACTGTTTTAAAGAAAACAAATCAGAATTTCGAAACTAAAACTCCTAGAGTGGTTGCCGGTGTCTGCGTTAGAAATGCTTAAAGCGTGACAACGACGATTTACCATCAAAATCGAGACGCACAGATTAGCAATTATCTTCTTCTTTTTTTCTTTTTTTCTTTTTTTTTCTCTCCCGTTTCCGTAAAGTTCGCTTGCGCTCGAAGTGCCGAACTCGCTAGCTGTGCTCGCTACAAATAACTTGTCAAATTGAAAGCAACTCAATAATGAGGTGCTCTCAGGGTTTTTGGGGAATATGGCCATTTATATTTGGTGAGCAAGGGAATATATATGTATATTGGGTGTCCTGTACCAAAACTCTAATCTTAGACTCCAAATCTCCGATTGGAGTCTTATTTCAATATATACTCAACTCACTCAATCCAACTACTCTAAAAAATCCGTGGTTTAGCATCATTTTCGTCTAAAATTGAAAAACCACTCGAAATCGTACTCAAAAGTGGTTATTTAGGGTGGTTTTCGACTTAAAATATCAGGTTGTAGAGGATGATGTGGTTTGGGGACTGAATAATTTTTGCTTGCAATTTTTATATAATCTTGGTCTCGCAAAAGAGCTAACGCCTCTGCAACATATTTCTTAATAGACTCTTTTCATACTTCAATTTTATATTCAAACATCGTATACAGATCCAGAGTTAAGAACTATACAAAGGTGTACTCAAACACATTACTAAAACAATAAATCACACACTTTTTAGACTTTTTTGTAAGGTTGCCATTGCTTCCTTTCTTCCCTGCTCCACTAGTTCTTTTTTTTAAATTTCGCTAATTTCAGCTTTCTTTTGTTTGGTGTCCTGTTTAAAACTATAATATTTATCCAACTCATCCAAAATCAACTTAAACTCTTGCTCAGATATCTGTGCATCACTCAATGCTTTTGATATCAATTTTTTTATGCTATTCAACTTAGACTCTGTCAAAGTTTTTATTTCATAATGTTTTGAGCTTTTGAATTAAGCTTGCGTCTGATAAAATTAATACAAACACCTGTAGTCCCACATACTTTTGCTGCTATTTCCAAAGGTAACAAAACTGGAACAATAAATCCAATTCAAGCCATAATAACACTTGCAGATCTTAAGGTAGTGTCAATTCCATCTGTGATATTAATACCACGTTTACATTTTTTATAAAGAGACTTGCGTGTATCTCGCTCTGTAATTAACTTCTGTTCAATCTCTGAAATCTTTTGTAATCTATAATTTTGTCCGTCTTCCATTGGCAACTCAGGATATGAACTTGGTGCTGTCGGTTGCTTCATTTTTTTAATATGATTTTTTTTAATTAATTCAATTAATAATGACGCCACCGTATTTACAGCGTTAGCGTTGGCAACCTACAAAGTTAATGACAGAACCAGCTCTAATATCTAAAGGTCTATCAAAGTTATCGTGTTTGTGTGATGTGGTGTTAAGCGTTATACCATAATTTGGTTTTTCAACACCATTGACAGAGACGAATACAGACACGTCACCAATTATTCGTTCACTTGCTAAACCTATTCCAGGAATCCGTCCACGGCGTGTTATTACATACCCTACATCCGTTTCTCCCCCACCATTACCAAATGAGAGTACTCTATTCAATACAAGTGGACCCTTAGCCTCCGCAAATATTGTAATAATCCCATATTTAAGATTATTAACTTTATCTCTTGGTTGGTTGAAATGGTTAACAAAAGGCACAACTCGCCTATGTAAATCTAAAACATGATTGGTTAAAGTTTCTAAGTCTTTTGTTTTTTCAGGTTTTGTTGCTCCAAATACACTCATTGTTTTTTTTTAAAATATAATTTTTAAATAAATTCTAAAACGCAACTCATGGGTAAGCCGTGATTATTTATCTTCTTACCATGCTCATCTCTGACTTCTATTTTCAAATCAGAAATTGTACCATTTGAAAGACAGCGATATTCAGAATAAAAACGTGTATATACAATATCCACAAACTGCTTATTTACCACAGGTATAACCCCTATAATAGTGCTTGGCACACCATTAAAATAATTACTATTCGTATTAACTTGTTCCAGATGAACATTTAGCTGTTTATAAAGAGCTAAATCAATTGATTATTTTGCAATATGAGTACCTGAAAGACCGCTTGATAATCGTGTCTCTGTTGGCGTCTCTAACAAGACTGTACCGTTATGCACATCAACGGTTAGGGTAATATTCAGCCCTTCAAATATGTCTGCCAACTGTTGAAAGTTATAGTGTCCATCTGGTATATGATACGTATGATCTGGTGTTTTCCTCTTTATGACTTCATAATTAATATTATACCAGCCGATGGTATATATATAACTCTTTAATCCAACGCGCTTAGCTCCATTTCCATTTAGCTGTTTATAAAGAGCTAAATCAATTGATTGTTTTGCAATATGAGTACCTTTCAACCATTTCTTGTCTTTGAATCCCAACATTTCTGAAAGACCGCTTGATAATCGTGTCTCTGTTGGCGTCTCTAACGAGACTGTACCATTATGCGCATCAACGGTTAGGGTAATATTCAGCCCTTCAAATATGTCTGCCAACTGTTGAAAGTTATAGTGTCCATCTGGTATATGATACGTATGCTCTGGTGTTTTCCTCTTTATGACTTTATAATTAATATTATACCAGCCGATGGTATATATAAAACTCTTTAATCCAACGCGCTTAGATCCATCTCTATTATCGATATACTGTTGTAAATTAATAGAGTTGTCTATCTTTGAAATTGTATGAAACATTTTTTTAATATATGTAAAAAAAATACAAATAAAAATGATTTCTAAAGAATTCAAATATAGTTCAGATGCTCACTACAATTCAAATACTTTCGGCAGGAAAGTGATAGATAAAATAAATCAAAACATAGTTATTAATCAGACGGTAAAGGCTTACAATAGAATAATGTAATATTTAAAGCATCATTCCCCAATGTCTTTGAAAAATACAAACTCTCATACGTCAAATCAGATGCTATAGTTCAACGCTGGAGAACAGACTGGATGTTATTTTGGCAGAACCAGTTGAATTTTTCTATTTGGTGCGCGACAACTGGGTGTGGTATTGATTTCAACAATCATCTGAAAGCTGGTGCCCTGGTTGGTTCGTTATTTCGATTTCATGTGTATTACCAAGTTAGAAAAGAATATTATTTGAGATGAGTGTAGCAATGCCGCAAGACTCAAATTGGAATGCGTTTAATAACACATATAACCGAAACGCATACCAGAGAATATGTAAGGAGTTCAATGTTGACTTAAATTCGGACAGGAGACAGAAAAGAAGCAACAATGATGGTTTGGGAACTATTTATGACTACGGTACAAATGTGGGATACAGTCCATTAAGACCCGTAACCTTTGTGTATGATGAAAAAAGATGAGCTTCACAGATTATAAAAGTGACACACAATACCACATTGATTACATTGCACAAGGATCTGAAGCAGACAACAGCTGGTCTACTTTTATGCTAGATAATTCTGTGGGATTTACAAGGGCAGGAGTAGAACGCATCAATGACATCATAAGAACATACTGCTGGGCAATCCTTGGCTCACAATCACAAACAAGAACAGATATACTTGGATCTGGACGGCATTTGATGCCCAGAAACAATTTCTGGCAAATGTAGAGGACGCAATAAACAGCCCCATTGACTTGCCCAGTCAAATTCCAAGATATGAAAACACTCTAAAATATGCAAGAAGTAAAGTAGATTTTGTCTATAGAAGTGGATTGTACATGTCTCCGAGTGATATGGAGTTGAGAATCGGAACAATACAAGACTACAATAATGAAATTGTAATAGCAACTGATGCGCAAGCACTAGGATTGAATAATGGTGTGAATGTAAAACCAGTACCGCCAACAAAACATGTTCAAGGTACCACAACAAAGAAATCGCCTGACTTTGATAAATTATTGATACATAAAAGTGTGGAGCATCCAAACCCACCAGAGGTGAAAAAAATAGCGATTGAACACGAAGATAACACAACATCTATAATTGTTGGTACTATAGTAATAGGTCTTGCTGCATTACTCATTTACGAGATTTACTGAACCACTCTTTGGCTGCCACATATAATAATCCGGAAACAAACACAAGTAGTGCCCATAGATTGTTACCAAACCAATTAATAACTTTACCTGTTGCAGATAAAAGCCATGATACTATTCCACAAATAATTCCTGGAAGTGCTGCAGCAGCTTTTCCGGCAAGTGCAGCGAGCAACTTACCAAGATTACTTAATTTTTTTATCCAGTCTTTGATGCCACTTCCATCTTTTGCTGGTGTTGTCCCTCAACCAGTTGTAGGAATAATGGCCTCAACTAAAACCCCAATAATCATACCAAACGCAGTCAAAATACTAACTATTGTTATACCTTGCTCTCTAAATAATGTTTTTATTCTCTCTCCCAATGTGGTGTCTTCTTTTAACACCTTATTTATAGTTTCTTTTATCCTCTTTATTTGACTGCGTAATGCTTCTTTGTTTTCACTCGCCGCTTCAAGTCGTGCACTTCTTTCATCTTCTAAGTTTTTTATTCTGTCACTTATGCGCTTCTGTTGAAACTCATCCTCCTGCCCGTGGGTACTAACCTGTTCTAATTTTTGTTTTTGTTTTGTTATGTCTTTATCAAGCTCAGTGAGTTTTGAGAGATTATTAGTAAGTTCTCCACGGAAGCTTTGCAATACCTTATCTAAACCTCGTATCTCTCGCAGTGTTAGACCAGCAGTTTTAGGATGAGTTTCATCTATTATATTACTCAAATCACTCTCAGTTGTATTTACAGCATCTACTGTATTTTGTACATCTTCAGTTGTTGAAAAAGTTTGCATTGGTATATTTTCTGCAGCAATGGTATCTCTTGTTTTTGCCAAGGCTGCTATTTCTGCCCTACCCAGCCAGTCTTTCACGTGGAACTAAATAATCATAATTTTTTTAATTATTTTTCACGAAGTCAGCGCCATGTTTTTGATTTAGAGTGCCAAGTGTATAAAACTTGATTGGTTCGTTTAGATTATTTCCCTTATATTAGGTAAGTGGAATATCATCAGTCCCCAACCAAACTGCATATAACATTGTTCTACCGTTTTTGTCCTCAGCCACTTTGAAATCTTTATAATCAATTCCGCTGATCTCAGCATTAACTTCAGTAAAACATTGATCTACAAACAACTTTCTTTGTGTAAGCTGTTCTTCTGTTTTATCTTCCCCTTGAAGATGATCAATATAGTTATTTTCATTTACAATTTGTCTTTGGAATTCTGAGTCAGGTTGTATAAATTCTGATTCTTCATCATACAGATCACTTATAAGGATATCATCTGGATCAAACGTAGGATTGTCAAACTCAAATCCTCCTTCAGCCATTGTTATTTTTATTTATTTTAAAAAATATATTCAAAAAATAAAAACAATGTCTGCAAACGGAACCAAACTCAACTCTTACAGAAAGCTAAGAGAGCTTCATGGTGTCATGGGCATCCGCACAAGTGTGGTAATAACTAATAATCCGTCAACAATAGACGAAAACCAGCAACTGCTTGCGAGATTTCCCAATCTAAGTATTAATGATGTGATAGTTCCACGTACTGCTCGTCTTGCCTTTGAAATAGAAAAGCAGCAAAGACCACAACGCTACTATATATCAGAATCTGGGTTGAGCAATTGTGAAGAAAATGACAATAAGAATAAGTGGTAATGAAGTCATGTCAATAGACGACAGTGATATATATCATTGTTATGTAGATTTATGGAAAGGCCCCACCGAACGATTAAACATATATTACCAAGTGTTGGTGGGGTAAACATGCTAAAACATAGAGTTGGTGCAGATGATGCTTCCTCAGACGCTGAGGATGAAGCTGTAGCAGCAGCTTATTTAAATAGATTTTGTATTCCACTGGACTATAGAACTGTTAGAAAGTCATATGTCATTTTATCAAGCGGGGCTTGGTGATAAGTTAGAATATGAATTAACGTTTAACGATTATAACAAAGTTATCAAAAGCAGTGATGCTGATGCATATTATGTAATAAAAAATATCTGCTTGGAATTTGATATGGTTAGTCATGTTGAATTAGCCAAACAAATAAGACAACAAACCAATGGTAAGATATCATTTATGTATGACCGTATCTTGCGACATAGAAAAATAACAGCAAACAAATCTGATACCCTTTGGAATATCAACATTAATGTACCAACACTGAGCATGAAAGGTGCTAATATTGTTTGAAGACCTAGACAGAACAGACACGGAATTTTATTACAACCCAAAGATTGAAAAGGTTGAAATGACAATAGAGGGTGTACCAAATCAGTTGTATAGTCAGGGCATGAAAGCATATCAACATTGGGATGAAATCACAAATATTTTGCCTTAACATCAAAAAGAAACAAAGAGACAGACATAGTGGCGAGGGACTTATACTTTACCAATCTTTCTATTCGAACCTATCTAACAAAATCATATGCTTTGTGGCTTGATCTTAGAACATGCGATGACAATTCATTACACGGCAGTGGAAGAAGAATAGAAAACGGCAGTGAAGGCATAACGATACTAATAAATAAAAAAGCAGAAGCAGATAAACCTTTAAATATTTATATATATATATATAATACAAGATGCAGGAATCAATTTCGAAGATGGAAGATTCGATACTAAATATCCTAAATATCCACACAGTGCCATTATCTGTGGTCAGACAGGCTGTGGGAAGACAGAGTTTGTGTCTTGACATACTTGAACAAGAGTATGTTGGAGTTTTTGAACATATAATTATATTGTGTCGGACTATAAAGTGGAACGAGGCTTATACAAATAGACCCTGGATAGGAGATGTAAGACATCCGAGGGATAAAAAAAAAAAATTGTCAATCCTGTTAGCAACGGTAAAGAAATGCTACAAGAACTGTTGCGTTTATTTTTCAAACAATATGCTGGCAAGCCCACACTATACATCACTGATGATTTCTCAGTCACAAAAGAATTAACAAAGAAAAAAGATATGTTGTCAGAGTTGGCATTCTCTTGTCGTCACGCCAAACAATCAGTGTGGGTCATTACACAGAGATATAATTCTGTAATAATTGAAAGATTTGAGGGAGCAAGCAAACTGGTTGTGTATGTTTTACACCAAGGACAGAGATAGTTATGAAAATTGTTTGAGAGAGAATGATGTTATTCCGACGCTGGAGGAGAGAACCAAAATAAGAAAAGCTTTAGCAAAGACTAAATATTCCAAGTTAATATTGAGGACTGACCAACCAACTGGTTATTGGGTTGAATAATATTTCTTACGTATTTTTTTCTAACTGTTGCTAATAGTAACAGCAAAGTAGCAATTTTAATAGCAATACTGACATGAAAATATAATGGAAATATCGGAGTATATAGTAATGCTTATAGCATTGCTCATAGCAAATTAATAATGTAAATAAAAAAAATAGCAATGTTAATAACAATGCTATTAACAATACTAACAATTACTAGTTGCGTGGTAAATATCGCAGCTGGTTGTTTTGTATTTTATATTTTTTTCAAGATAAAAAGTAAAATTACTAATATAAAATTGAATGCGGAAGAACTATTACAAGATATCATATCGGAACGATGGAACAGGGTTCCGAGTCACAAAACACAAAACAAGAAAGAGACATACAACTCACGAATATAGATAGCATGTCCCCGGATGAAATTAAGAAACTTTACTGCAGATAAGAAGCACGGCTTGGGGCAAGCATGACCAAGACTTTAGGCAATTATTTTATTATCTTGTATGTGATGGGAGTATCAAAATATTTCAATGTAACCAATCCACCAAAACTGATAGAAGATTATGAGAAAGACCCATTTATTAATCATGCTTTAACAAGTGCTTGTTGTGAGTTGTATTACAGGTATGGGATGTACTTAGCGCCATTTACAGCAATACTGACAACTGTTAGACATATTGATTTTAATAAAAATAAAAAATACAGATAATATAAATGATGGAGAACCAAGAGAGTGATACGCAACCGGTTGAGGTTGTTACACAACCTGTTAAACAACAAAAAGTAAAACATCCAAAACGAATAGAGGCTGGGAAGAAGGGAGCAGCGGCAAGGAAGGCAAAGCGTCAGGTAGAGCAATATGCACAGGATGCAAAGCAAGATGCAAAGCAAGATGCAAACGAAATAACAAAAATAACAATAGGTGAATAGGAACCAGAGAAAATCAAAATAAACGTATACAAAAATTATATTCCACTGTGGTTTTATTAGGCATTGCTGGGTTGGGTTTGTAAATCTATAACACGAAATCGGTTGTTGCTACACCACCTCTTGCTACACAACCTGTTGCCACTCTACCAAAAGACCCATTTGATTTTTAATAATTTATTTAAAAAAAATAATCATATAAAAAAAATGGCAACAAGTATTGACGGAAAACAAATTGTAAATATTATGTATCACGCTGGAGTGGAAACACTTCTAACTATTGGATATTCTGAGATTGTCAGAAAACTACTCAGAAAACCAGCACCTAAAGTGGATTTTAATATGGGACATTTTGGGATGCTGTCCATAGATATACTGTTAGCAATGGCTACGAGGGATATTTTGATTAAGCAAGGTATTATTCCTGCGGGTATTATGAAGTAAGTTAATTTTTTTTGTACTATGTACTATATAAAAAATGGCGAGTGCAGTAGCAATGGTGATAGGTGGCGCATTAACAAACTTATTGGCGTTTAGCGGTTCAAATTATCTGTTTTAAAAAAGGGAAGTCATTCAGATGCGGAAAGACAAAGGCATGACAAAGCCGTAGAACAATTGAAGGCAGCACAAGCGGCGTGGAATAAAAAAAGAACAGAGAGATTAGATTTTATGAAGCAGTATTATTACATAACTGGTAAACAGTTGCCTTCGGAACCAGAGCCTAAGTTGAGTGATTTCTACATATCATCTCCAGACCAACAGAATAGAGAGATTATATTTATTGTGATAAGCATGGCTGCAACTGGATTTGTGGCGTAAAAATTGATTTCATAAAAAAAATAAAAATATACAATTACTTTGGAATGACTAAGTCATATGCATGATACTTATTATTTTTGTTGTTCTTAGTTGGTTTCAATCCAAGTCGTCGGATATAATATGGTGGTTCAGCATTTGTCTTCTCTATTTTATCTTTGAGATGACCAGGCTCACATACTTCACCGTTATCTGATAATTTTAATACCATGGATGGACCATATTGAGTATCCACTACTTTTTTCTGTAATAGTGTATACTTTATTATTTTCCAAGTCTGTCCATTTCTTTGTGCTGTATTGAATTTGCTCTTGAAGCAGTTCATCAAATCGTGCAGTTGAGATTTGTTCCATTTTTTTTATGCTTATATGTATTTTAATCTTAAATAGAAAAAAGTAAATGATGGAAAAGATTTATGACAGCCCAAAAGGATTTTAGAGAGGTTACTCAGCAGTTAAAATGTTGGCAAAGGAGGCTGGTGTCAGTGAGAAACAGGCATTATCATTTTTAAAGAAACAAGCTATGTGGCAGATTTATTTACCCACACCAAAGAAAATAGTTAGACCCAAGGGGTTTGAAGTTTCCACTAAGAATGAAGTGCATCAAGCTGATTTGTTATTTCTACCGCACGACGCTGTGGGCTTTGGTGGTGGACGCAAGACTTATAAATATGCATTGACTGTGGTTGATATTGCGAGTAGATACAAAGAAGCAGAGCCACTGATTTCCAAGGATAGTAAAGAAGTTGATAAAGCATTTGAGAAAAAATACAGTCGGCATCTGAAATATCCAAAGTTATTACAAGTTGACCCAGGCAGAGAATTCATGGGTGCAGTATCGCAGTTGATGGCGAAACACAAAGTAAATATCAGACGAGGCAGAAAAGAGATACACAGAGACCAAGCTATAGTGGAAATATTTAACAGAACATTAGCTGAAAGATATTTTGGTTATCAGTATGCTAAGGAAATAGATTCCGAAAAACGCAACAGAGAGTCGTAAAGAGATTACCAGAAGTTGTCAAAGCAATAAGTGTGGAGACAAAAAATTCCCCTCCTGTTGAAATAAAAACATTAAAAGATGATCCTATCTGTTTGAATGCCAGTGTAAGATATTTATATCAACCCGGGGAACAAGAGGGTGGAAGACGCAGAGCAACTGATCCAATGTGGAGTGTAGATATTCACAAGATTAATAGTTATATGATAACGCAAGGTATAAGAGTATATTATTTGAAAGCACCAGCACCACAGAGAGGATTTGTCAAAGAAGAACTATTTATTGTTCCTGCTGATACCCAAACATGTATGTCGTGATACCGTCTTTTGCTTGTTAAGGTTGAGGATCAAACCACAGTTATGTCAGTTGCTGTTATAGTCAGGTTTTGTAGCTTATAAGTTTTATGATGGGTTATATCCATATGGATCCATACTAACACCATCCGACAGAATATATCCTTGCTATCCAGTGCAGATCCGGGTGTCTTTTTTGTTTTCACAGGGTGCTATGAGGAAATATTATCTTGTTACAGGTTCCAAATTAAATGATTCTATGAGAATGGAACCTGAGCCAACTCTCAGTGATTTTTATGCACCAGATGGTGATCAAAAGAATAGGGAATTAATATTTGTGGTGGGTGGGGTTGTTATTGTTGGGATTGTTGCTTGTCGATTTTTATAAAATCCATGGGCATCTGTTTCGATACCACACGGCTGGATGTATCTTTTAGTTTCCTTTGGAGATAGTGACACATTGTCTATAGTCATGTTATACACATCATGTAGTATTGATCTTATCACATTTATCTCATGGGTGTATGTTTTTTTGTTGAACAGTGAATCTCTGAATGTTTCAATGGTTATATTTTTTTCAACCACCGCACGAGTCACACCTTTTACTCTTTTTATGAGATGCTCATCCTCTTTTAAGATTGCATACATTTTTGGTCTTAGTCCGATAAATTCTCTTATTGGGGTTCCTGCGCACTCGTCTTTCATTTTACCCATAACTTTTTTAGTTGTTTTGTCATGGAGCGGGTGAGATTCTGGATAATCACTAAGATCATACTCATCTTTCATTTCAGCCATGTCAGCATAGATATCATCTTTTTCTACTTCAACAATCAAACTATCTGTGTATAGCAGTTTACACTTCTCGTCATATCTATTTTTATACACAATATAATACTAATCGTACATTATATTCTTTGACAACTCAAGTACTGCCATTCCGGTGTGGATGGGCTTGTCTAACAATAGTGTGCCAATGTGCATGTGTATAGCAGATAGTTCATCAGAAAATGCAACCCTGCCGGCGTAGTTTGGATCTGCTATCAGCTTTCTTATTTTATCGGCATTTTATTCATTAGTCCGAACTATTTTTATATCCAATCTCTTGCGGAGATTCTCTATTGTCTTACCATAGACAGAGTTGTTCATCAGCTTGTAAAAATCTTTTTCAAACTAGTTTGTAGCTTTTTTTCTACATTCTGTGTTCAGTTCGATGTATGGTTTCATCCAAGAAACTTCTGTGAATTCTAATACTCTCTGGATTTTGGTTAGTTTTAACCCAAATGACATATACAGTTTTTTAATGTTGCATGGTGGATGATATATTTGGTTTTGTTAAACAAGTTTGGTACTAGCTTTTCGCATTTCAAAATACTATCATTGTCAAGAAAGCCCGTCTGGTATTCTGACAGCCATTCTTTTTTGATTGCCATTTACTCTGGCGCCAGTGGATAGTCATTGAAATAATCATGTAATTTTTCTGGGATCTCCAAACCTACTTCAAGGATCTGACCCTTACCTGCTCTGGGTTTATAAAATCCAAGGTTATTTTCATTAAGGTTTACCTCATTACGTTCCACCCACTTGAAATCAGACTATGGCAGCGGTTGGCACATAGCAAACCCATATAGGTTATTTGCAAATTTATGGTTTTATTATAGTCGGTAACATATGTAGTATTAGCCTTTGCATATCGTTTGGATACCATGCTAATTCCACCCCGCATGCTTTTCTCTATGAATAAGGACATGTCGGGATCTGATAATAACGCTGGTGCTTTTCCAGTACATTTCAACAATGCATCCAAAGATAACCCAGGTGTAGTGTAGTAGTGGAGTGGGTCAAGTCCGTATGTTTTTAAGCAAGTCGCACGGAAGTTTTGAAATACATCACTTAGCAGTGTTACATCTATTTTAAGATACAAGTTGTGGTAATCCCATAATGTTTTGCAGTCAAACTCATCCCACACTTTTTTGGCGTGCTGGTAATCTTCTTCTGAGATGCCCTTGCCTGTAAGATTGCTGTAAAAACATTCAATGGGTGGTAATTGTGTTTCATCAAACTTTTCAAAGCAATCAAAGTATTCATATGGATATACTCCTTTTCGTAGTAACAAGCCCACGTCTGATTTTTTTATTACTTGCGGGGGTGGATTAATGTCATATCCTTCATTCATTTCTTTGACAGTGAATACAACATCACATGTAGTATTGAGTTTTACTTTTTTGGAGCACCCGGCAAGTATTTTTTCTACGTCATAGTCTTTCTTGTATATCATAAGCCCATCAAATACTGATGACCCAACTTCAAATTTTTGTTCTACAAGATAATCAAATGCAGCCATTAACGCCTTGTTTTCAAGTTTGCACATTAGTAGGTTAATCGTAGATCCTTCGATGTTGTATGTTGAGCCCTGGTCTAGTTTTTGTTTTATAGCTAGATCATGCAAGTCTGGGTTTTGTAAAACAACTGTGTCAATAATTTCTTTCATCCCCTGCAATAGTCAAAAAACCACTTAGGATCAGACTTGCGCAAGTATACTTTTTTGCCATTGATGATAGCAAGTAATATTTTTTAGCACTGTCACGGTCAATGTTGCGATGTTTCATTAAGTCATATATTTGTTCTTCACGGTTATCAATGTAACTCATAAGTGCTGTGCATGGAATCTCGTTTTTGACACAATACCAAGATAACAAGGTCGGGTGGGCATTTTTCATGTCAATGTCAAGCATGTTGTCTTTGCAAATTGTGTGTCTTATTTTACGAGAGATGTTTTGCAAGCCCATCTTTTCCATTGTCCAGTAGCGTCCGAAGTGGTTTCTTTGTCTGTAGCTAATTGTACATCCCCCAAAATGATTTAGATTTGATAGATACTCTTTGATTAGCACAAGTTGGATTCCTTATCTATGTTTTGACCATTTACAAATCTGCTGCCAAGAACATATATTTCTGGGTTGTCCACAATGTATTGTAGTTTATCTTTGTCAACCTTTTCTCTCAGGGTTATGCCTCTGTCATTTTCGTAATCAAATACAAACTTATGTGTCATGTATAGCTCTGGGTTCAATGGCTTGTGTCCAAATACTTCTTTGGTAATTTTAAGAAGCTCACCTGGAGTTGATTTTACTAGGTTGGCTAGAGACGCTTGTGTAAATTGTAGACTGTCTATGAATCTAAATTGACCTATGCTGAATGATATGTATTTTTCTGTATTCTGCGCGATGCATGTTATGTTTCCGTATGTTTTGTGGGCTTGTTTGATTAGCAAGTGCCTGTCGTATCCTTTCAGATTATGCACTACAACTGGTATTGGTGTCTTCTTTGATTCTGGTTCTATTTTATTTAGACATATTTTACATACGGTGCCTATATATTTTCCTGTGAAAATGCAATGGTGTCTAAATTTATTTGGGGTGCACCTTCTCCTTTTTGAGAAGTTACGTCCACAGCACCAGCAACTTTTAGCATCAACGTAATTATTCCAATTTTCATCTGTCATTATTCCCGGGTGCGGGTTTCCAAACTTTAAATTTAGTATCTGTCGCTCAGTTTCTAGTTTTTCGTATAATTCTTCTATTACGTTCCCACCATACAAAACAACTGGTTCCATGAATACTCCATCAGATCTTATTACTTGGTATGAAGCTCCGCATGGGACATGCTTGTGTGTCATGTTAGTTTTATCACCAGCAGCTTTATCACATGGTTCCAAAACACTTTCTATGTCTGCGGTGATGTATGGTACTAAAACCTTGTTTGTGTGATTTTTAAAATGTACTCTTGAGCCTTGCTTGGGATAGTTTAGTCTCTGACAGTTGGTATTTATTCCTTTGCAGTAATCATGTTTTTTCTGTAATTTGTCGCTTGAAAACCCATGTAGGCATCGCTCGCAAAAATAAGTTTATTTGTGTCATACAACAAGCCATCACACTTCTTTATCCAGCAGTAGGGAGATTTTATCGCGTTATCATCATAAAACAAAAAAAGATTTATTCTTTTCATTTCATCTGGCTGGGCGGAGAGTTTGTATGGGGATATGATTACCTTGTCTTGATGCTTTCCAGTGACTAAGCACCCGTAAACATTTGATTGTTATTTCATCTGCCAGATTGTTATTTTTTTCAACTTTATTAATTTGATCCAGGTGGGCTTGATACTCCACACCTTCCATATTAGGATCCTCGTATTGGCTGTAGCTTGATATTCTATCTGAGTGGTCAGATTTTGGGTGCAGGGCTGATTTTATAGCATGCATCAGACATCTATTATCTTGATGTAGCAAGAATGATGAACCTCGTATGGGTTCGTATTTTGCAATATTCAGATACAACATAATACAACTCTTAACTGTTAACCCTGATGCTGTGTTGGTAAATCTATCCAAGCGCTCCATAATACAGTCTGATGCTTCATCATACATAGGGCTTAGATCCCTTGATGTGAAAATAGCATTTTTATTGCTTTTTAGGTATGTTGTTACTTTCTTTGGGGGCTTAGTTTCATGTTTAATCATTCAAGTTTTGCTACTATCTCCCATTTTATTCCATTTATTTTTTCTAATTCTTGGGTTATTTGGTTTATTACAAGATTTTTACTTCCCGAAAGAATTACCTCCGGATCTTTGTATTTTGATATGTTTATTTCAAAACCTTTGAAGTAACCACATTTGGCATGACTTGTTTGTTTTATCTGTGGTACAGGAGCTCTACGTTTTGTTGGTGGTTTTGAAACAGGTTTTATTTTTTCAGGGGCTGGTTGTGCTGGAACAGAGTTGTTAGGGGCTGGTTGTGCTAAGCCTAGGAGTTCTCTTATCTTAGCTCTCTTACGTTTCTTTTTTTCACGTCGCCTCTTCTTCATATTTTCAGCTGCATTTGATTCCATTACTTCTGGCTGGGTTATACTTATTGCTCTAATTCCGATCGTCATTGTTTCACTGTCTGTTACACCATTTTCGTACAACCTTATTAAATGTTTTATAGTCTCTTCGTTCTTATTCGTTTTTCTTATATTATTTTTTATAGAACATTTTTATTTAATGTAAAAAATAATTACAAATAAATAAATAACAATGAGTAAATGCGAGTTTCTAACAACAGGAATAACATCACCGTGCGAGGCTAAATGCATAAAAGGTTCAAATTATTGCACTTTGCATAGTTATTTGGTCAAAGTACCAAAAGTAGTACCATGTATTGTTTGTGAGCTTGTTTTTTTTTGCAAGAGGTCAGATCTGTATAAGAAAGAAGTATGAAAAAGATTTATTAAAAGATATGTTGCAGAGGCGTTAGCTCTTTTACGAGAGCAAGATTATATAAAAATTGCCAAGCAAACATTCTTCAGTCCCCAAACCCCATCATCCTCTACAACCTGAGATTTTAAGTCGAAAACCATCCAAAATCACAGATTTATGAAAACCATACGAAATAACCACTTTTGAGTCTACGATTTCGAGTGGTTTTTCAATTTTAGACGAAAATGATGCTAAACCACGGATTTAGAGTAGTTGGATTGAGTGAGTTGAGTATATGTTTTGGTCCAGGACACCCAATATACATATATATAGGGAATAATGGCTGTTATATTTAGGGAACAAGAGAACATTGACACATATTTTTAGGGAACAAGTGAACATGACTTTACAGGAAATAAAACTCTAACATCTAGTTTTAATATTAAAAAAAAATCACAAAAAATTAACATTTCAAACAATATTTTTTTGATGACAGTGTTGTATAAGATGCAACTATAATTACTGTAGACCAGAATGAATTTTGGGGAACATTAGCAAATCTTTAAATATTAGAAATACTTTTAGAGAACAAGGAAAAATTGGAAAAATAAATTTGGGGAACAAAGCAATATATTTGTGGGGAACAAGGGTACACTGCCTCATATTTTCAGGGAACAAAGGAAGATGGACCCCTTCCCCCCTCCTGGGGAGCCTCAATAATAATAATCAGTATCATTAAATCAATGTACAATTTGAAAGTGACAAATTGCATTGACCATATTCTTCATACTGATGGGGGTGGGGTCGGGGGGGGGGGGGGGGGGGGGGAGGTGAAGAGAGAGAGAGATTAAAACAGGCAAAAATATGTTCAAGACGGTTTAACCGGGGTTTTGATAAGAATGAATTGAAGTATATACTTAGATTAAAATGTTTTTGACTAGCTTGAAAGAAACTAAACCGCCAAATTGAGCATTTACCTCACTGCTTCAAGTAGACACTGTCATGATATAACTGAAAGATTGTTAAATATAAATATACATATTTTGTTCCAATTGCATTTTTGCATTTTTTTTGTTTGCCAGAAATGTTTTAAATGTTTTATGTTATTACTTATTACTAAATATATGCAAACTGTGACCTGAATATTTAGCCGATAACACTAAATATGATTCACAAATAGATGAGAGATGGGAATTATTGTTTTAATTTTAATACCACAGTCCATCTATCCTGCCTGATCTTACCTTGAACAAGATGGCAAGTTGCATCCACTTCAGTGCATGGGTTTGAAGAAATCCAATCCAATGATTTTATCTGTGTGAGACCCAATGGGCCACTCCTAAAAGATGCTAGTGTCACCATCCAATGCTGGTTTTAAATGCCTGACAGAATAATGCAACTATCAGTCACAGACAACCATTTAAATATAAACAAAGGATAGATGACTCTTTTCTTGAGAAAACGTTCAGTGTGATCGAGCCCTGCTATAGTGTGAATTTCATTTTTGGGTTCCAGTCCATCCTGGTGTTTCTTCTCTGTTTTGGTCGGTTGAGTTCCGGTGAATCGTACCAATGGTCCATAATTATGTCATAAAACAAATACAAACAATTCATGTTTTTAAATTCTATAATGAGGTCATTTTCATCATACCACAGATATGACTTACAAATCAATATCTGAGTCAAATAAATGAGAACCAGACCATCCGCCATATGTTAAATGATAGGACACCCACCTGTATGAGCACAATAGAATCTGGACTCATGATTGCATGTAGTGAAATGTATCCTTGAGACAGATATAGTGCTGCCACACTTATAGGGCTGCCACAATGGAATACCACACCGTAGTATATCAGGTTTGGGTGAGAGGGTGGGAGTGTAGTCGTTTCCTCTTTTTTTTCAGGGTTGGGGAGTGGGGAGGGGGTGGTCAGGGGTGTAGTCTAGATTTTTCAGGAGAGGGGGTCTGTCTGAAGAAACCTTTCCTTTGTTTTTCAGGGTTGGGGAGGAGTGGTGGGTGGGGGGGGGGGGGGGGGGGGGGGGGCGAGTGAGAGAGAGATTAAAACAGGCAAAAATATTTTCAAGACGGTTTAACCGGGGTTTTGATAAGAATGAATTGAAGAATATATTTAGATTAAAATGTTTTTGACTAGCTTGAAAGAAACTAAACAGCCAAATTGAGCATTTACCTCACTGCTTCAAGTAGACACTGTCATGATATAACTGAAAGATTGTTAAATATAAATATACATATTTTGTTCCAATTGCTTTTTTGCATTTTTTTTGTTTGCCAGAAATGTTTTAAATGTTTTATGTTATTACTTATTACTATATATATGCAAACTGTGACCTGAATATTTAGCCGATAACACTAAATATGATTCACAAATAGATGAGAGATGGGAATTATTGTTTTAATTTTAATACCACAGTCCATCTATCCTGCCTGATCTTACCTTGAACAAGATGGCAAGTTGCATCCACTTCAGTGCATGGGTTTGAAGAAATCCAATCCAATGATTTTATCTGTGTGAGACCCAATGGGCCACTCCTAAAAGATGCTAGTGTCACCATCCAATGCTGGTTTTAAATGCCTGACAGAATAATGCAACTATCAGTCACAGACAACCATTTAAATATAAACAAAGGATAGATGACTCATACTTGAGAAAACGTTCAGTGTGATCGAGCCCTGCTATAGTGTGAATTTCATTTTTGGGTTCCAGTCCATCCTGGTGTTTCTTCTCTGTTTTGGTCGGTTGAGTTCCGGTGAATCGTACCAATGGTCCATAATTATGTCATAAAACAAATACAAACAATTCATGTTTTTAAATTCTATAATGAGGTCATTTTTATCATACCACAGATATGACTTACAAATCAATATCTGAGTCAAATAAATGAGAACCAGACCATCCGCCATATGTTAAATGATAGGACACCCACCTGTATGAGCACAATAGAATCTGGACTTATGATTGCGTGTAGTGAAATGTATCCTTGAGACAGATATAGTGCTGCCACACTTATAGGGCTGCCACAATGGAATACCACACCGTAGTATATCAGGTTTGGGTGAGGGGGGGGGGGGGGGTGTAGTCGTTTCCTCTTTTTTTCAGGGTTGGGGAGTGGGGAGGGGGTGGTCAGGGGTGTAGTCTAGATTTTTCAGGAGAGGGGGTCTGTCTGAAGAAACCTTTCCTTTGTTTTTCAGGGTTGGGGAGGAGTGGTGGGTGGGTGGGGGGGGGGCGGTTGGGGGTTGGGGGGGAGCGGGTGAGGGTGAGACAAAATCTGGTGGGTAAAGATATTTTGTAGATTTGTTTTAGGGTAACGTTAGTCTGAAGAAACGCTTTCCGTGCGCGGCGAAGTTGGGGTGGAGAAACACAAATTTACTTTGTCCATAATTGATCATTTAAACTTGGTCAACATCAGCTCACAAAAGTATTAGTACAAAGTGAAAGCAATTGTAATTGTAATCCAAGTCTTCCAGAAATTACCTGAGTTGTCACTAGTCGTCTGCAAATAATGTCAATATTTACTACTGTTACGTCACTGATTTTAACACGCGCTAATTTGCATAATCTTGAAAGTTTCCGGCCAAGACGATTTAATGTTCATATCGAGTGTTTACAAATAAAAGGTATACCAATGTGTTCACTCACATATGCCCCTAGTGTTGTGTTATTATTGTGCGCTATGCAGTTGACTTGTTGACATGTTTAGTAAATTCTTGCAGTTATTGATTTATTTTTTGAAATTTTCCAACACGAAACTGACCGTTTCTCTACAAAGCCTCAGTTTCGCATTTTAACCCTTTACATTCTGCTGCACATATTATATAGGACTTTGTCAAAGAGTCAGAGAGCTATTCAAATTATTTCTGAAACTCTATTCTAACCACTCATAACGGAAACGTAGAAAACTGTTTTTAAGAAAACAAATCAGAATTTCGAAACTAAAACTGCTAAAATTGTTACCGGTGTCTGCGTTAGAACAGCTTAAAGCGTGACGATGACGATTTACCATCAACATTGAGAAGCATAGATTAGCAATTATCTTCTTTTTTTTTTATTTGTTTTTCTCTCCCGTTACCGTCAAGTTCGCTTGCGCTCGAAGTGCCTTCTTCGGCACTTCTCGCTAGCTGTGCTCGCTACAAGACATACGTCAGGCCATCCTAGAATACGCCTCTACATTATGGTCACCCCACTCTGGAAACGACATCAACCAGCTGGAAATGGTGCAAAGGAGAGCAGCTCGCTCCGCCAACAATGACTACTCCAGGACCAGCAGTGTGACATCCATGCTCCAGAACCTGGGATGGGAATTATTGAAGGCCAGGAGAGATAAAGCCAGGGTCACCATGTTCTACAAGATCACAAATCACCTTGTGGACATAAACCCCCTTCAGTACCTGACACCAAACATTGCCAACACCCGTGGCCATCACCAAAGGTACAGACAGATCCATGCCAGGAACACCACCTACCAGCATAGCTTCTTCCCACACTCAGTCACCTTGTGGAACAACCTACCGATTAGGACTGTAGAACAGACTACCGTGGAATCATTCCGGTCGGTTCTGGCCACTCAGATGTTCTAAACGATGAACAATGCTTTTATTTTTAAAATCCCACGTACATAAATGATTTTAACCTTGGACCGTATATTTTTAACCTTTATGCTGCTCATGTGTGGTCCAAGTCAGATTGCGAATATACTCTAAGAAGAGGAAGGCAATAACTGAAGATGATGATGATGGGACGACTCATCTCGGACGGAATCAGCTATAATCCGAATCGACTTTGTACAGTTAAACGTTTAAAGTCATTATAGTTTACAATCGGGCATTGCAATTGAACAGGTGCTAACTGCGGTTGTTAAAAACACCATACCTCTCCGATACAATCGGCCTTGTAGACACTATTGTGGTCGGTCTCTAACAATATTCCTGCCGATATAGACCTGGATTACACGGTCACTTTTCCGTATGTAGAGGACATGTTTTAATAAATTTAATATTGTGGTTAAAAAGACGGACAGTTTGAGTTTCTGTATACACATGTTGAATGCTTCACCAAAGATAAAACATATAGTTCTCATTCTTAATAAATTTGAATCACTAATTCTAAGTCCGCCATAAAAGTATATTGAGTAAAGTTAAGTATATGGGTATATCAGGCAAACAATATTGAGCGGATCGAAGAATTGTTAACAAACAGAAGAAAAAAAGGTAGTGTTAAAAAACAGGTCTCTGATCTTAGGGATGTAGCAAGCGGTTCGAGTTTCTCAGGGCAGTGTTTTGGGGACAATTGTGTACCCTATTTATATAAATGACCTCACTGATGCCATGTCCTATACCCATAAACTGTTTGCTGATGACACAACTTTGTACATGTGTAAAAATAATCCGCATTGCGCACTGGATCTACAGGATAGTATTTTCAGTGCGTGTGAGTGGGCTAAAAGCTGACAACTGACAAAGAGCAAACAACAAGGATGGTGACGAACCTTAGCAACTTACCAACCCTTGACATGACAGGTTTATTTCTAAATGGTATTGATATACAAAAAAAACTCTCCAGAAAGGCATCTAATTGATATTGGTAATATTCGAAACTCCAAGAAACTGTTTAAAGATGAAATTTGTCCTAAATCAACAAATCCGTTGTTGATATGTTTTTAATTATTAAATATCATTATAAATACGATGTTTACTATGCTATTGATGTATGTTTAGTGAAAATATGTTTTGTAATACCACTTCCGGTTTTGAAAATGTAATGGCGGGTTTTTCTCGACAGTGATAAAAAATATGTGAAATGGTGTTTTAAAGGCTAGATAACTGGGGATGAAATATGGAAACGACGCAGGATAACAACTTATATTAAACGTCAACCAGAACAAAGGTGAGGTGAACTTTTTTGAGATGCTTATGATGTACATTTAGTGAAGTCAAGTCACTCATCTCCCCACCCACTCATCCCGGCCAGCGACACGTTCAAGAATATACAAAATACATAGATGTCCTGATGCCCAAGTCCAAACCCAAACGTAAACGGAACAAGTCGTCTCCAAATCAGCAACATCACGTTCTCAAGAAACACAGAAACTGTGAAAGTGATACAAGCTTTTATAGTGCCGACTCTGATTCAGAAAGTGATCAAAACAAAATGGCGGCGGCTAAATTTAACAAAGCAGACTTAAAAGAAGTAGCCACAATGTTGATGAAAGAGTTGAAGCATGACCTTATTCATGAGCTAAAAAGCGAATTTCAAAACATTGTGTTAACTGAAACCAGTCAATTAAAGAATGAAATTACTGAATTGAAGGACGAAAATGAGAAACTGAGGGCCTCTCTGCGAGAAACAAATACTGCGGTTGATGACCTCGAACAATACGGACGAAGGATGTGCTTAGACATATCAGGAGTATCAGGTGATACAGGAGACTTTTCGGAAGACGTGGAACAAAAGATTTTGGACTATACCAGTAAGATTAAGTTGGACATAAAACCATCAGACATAGATAGATGCCATCGTAAAGGTAGATATCGTGACAATGTAAATCGTAGAATAATAATAAAGTTCACAAACTCTAAGGCTCGACAGCGAATGTATGATGCGCGCAAAAAATTGGGTGAAGGTGTCTTCGTACAAGAAACACTGACAAGGTTCCGTGAAAATCTTGGATACCAGGCTCGTCAACTAGTGCGTGACAAAAAACTTGTAAAGACATGGATTGCAGGTTGCAATATTTATGCAATAATGAATGTAAAAGGCAGTGAGACAAAGATACGTATAAAAGACTTAGAGGCAATCCAGAGTATAATGAATGGTTTAGTTCCTATGTAAAAGTCAGCCATAAGCAGCTGTCATGAACTGTCAAAGTTTTGTTTACATTTTATCATTATACATGATGACCTGCTATACAGTGACTAAGTTACACATGTGAGCACAATATGACCTGAGACATAAGGGGTCATTATCATGTAATTTGACAGGTCCAGTGTATGTATTTAACACACAACCCTAAGTGTCACGTTTTGCATGCATTTCTGACTTGTTAATACTTTACTGAATGAATAACTGTAACCGTACATAAATGAGATCAAATTCTTTCACAGGTGATTGCCTAAACAAATAGCTTCGTAAAACTTACCCAGGGCAATCCAATTCATATATTCCTTTCACGCACGTGTCGTAATATAGATCCGTGTGCACATATTATCCACTCAATAATAAATTGCGTCCATGAATATACAGAAAATAAACCCATTTCAATTAGCATTTTAAATGTAACATGTTGTATTTTGCTTGACATATTAAATTTGCTTGACATATATTTCTCATTGCCTGCCAGGTCGTAATAGTTCGAAGAATGTCAAACATGGTATACACCTTAAAAATCCCGTGAAAATGTTTTTCACAAGATCAACATTACAATGACCCCCGACCTCAATTGCGGTTCAGTGAATTTTATTTGCTGGATAAACATTTCTCTTTACCTGCCAGGTAGATCGTTATAGTCGAAAAGTCCGACTAATAAATATTCCTGTGAAAACATTTTTTTTCTAATTTCTTCATTATAATGACCCGACACTCAGTTGCTGTATAGGGGTGTTGTATTTGTATTTTTTATATAGTGTTGTCAACATACAATACGTATAAGCACTTTATTCATGTAGTTGTGTGCGTGCGTGTTGTGCGTTTATGTGCGTTCATGTTTAATACGTATGTGTGCGTCCGTGCGTGTGTGCACATGAATATGCATGTATTTTGTATATAGTGTTGTTAACGTTCGTACGTATAAGCACTTTATTCATGTAGTTGTATATATTTACACGTGCGACTTTATATGTTTGTGGATATGTACATGCATATATGTATTGTCTGAGAATAACCTTCTATTGAATAAGACGAATGGCGATCTTGGCACTAGTTTACAGCAAGGGAGGTAATCCTGTACATGCTTATTATGTGTGTGTGTGTGTGTGTGTGTGCGTGTATGTGGGCGTGCGTGCGTGTGTGCGTTGATGTGTTATACGTATGTGTGCGTGCGTGCGTGCGTGCATGTATGTGTACACATGTAGGATTGTATGGGTTATTATTGAATATTGTGCCAATGATAAATGTACAGTTTTGAAAAAGAGAAATTAAATAATTAATTCCTATTTTGTATATAATATACATAATATTATTTTGTCATGTTAATATATATTTACACATTTCTGTGATCATACAGCTTAGTTAGACATGTATAATCTTCTCTTCTTGAATCAATCAGTTAATAACCTATCGCCGTACTCATTTCTGTTAATCATCCTCTATGTTTAATTAAACAAATCAGTTATTAATTTGTTATTTAGTTACAAAGGTCATTAGAACTGTACGACATATATAACACTGGACTATATACAATATACTAAGTCAGCATTTACGAACTTTTGCACAAATTCATTTGAACTCGTAATCTCATGATATTTAAGTATAACAAGTAATGATACTATTATGAATATCTTACTACACTGCAATACTTAAATATTTTCAAAATGAATCAGATATTATTTTTGCAAATATCAGCACATCACGTTAAAGAGTATTTTAGAGTTATTAATCAAGCGATCTCATTGCGACAGTAAGAAGTTGTATGATTGATTAGGTAACTGAACGTTACTGTAAAACTTGATGTTGTGTTGCTTTTTTCTTAATTCATATCACTTGTTTCAGTAATTCAGACTTTTGTTTTAATAATAGTACACACGATAGTCGATTTGTTGTTTTGAACATTTGCTACTTATTATTCTCCCCAGTTGTTTAGTTTTTTTTTTGTTTTTTTTCTATTTAGAAAGTTATCATGTTTGTTTTCATCTGTATAATGCTTGTATATGTTTGCCCTTCTGTGCCCATTGTTGCTTACCTACCGTCGCCACACATATTTTTGTTCAAAGACACATTTTTCACACACCCATTAGTCCTTTGGTCGTTTTGCATTAGTAATGATTTTATAATATATCCTCATGGGTAATGACTTAGACCTATGGAGAGCGACCATTGGACTATATTACAGTAGTCGACAGCCAAATCCCAAATCGTATACCTTTCATAAATACCCGTTAAAAGATTTTCTTATGATACTGAAATGTTTAAAACATCGATTAATTAGTATCATTCAGACATTGACAACTTCTGTTCTGCGTCTAAAGTTTACACTGTTCACCGTTTTAATATTTTGCCAATTTGAACATTTATTTCTGATCGGTTTGACTATAAACACTGTGTGTATACAGCAAAATACGACATACAAAATATATTTTTTATTCTTATTTTGCGCGATTTATTGATTTTATCTGGGGATATAGAACTTAACCCGGGGCCAACTGATGGTAACAACCAATGTTTCTCATTATTGCACCAAAATATTCGTAGTATTAGGAATAAGTTTGACTTTATCAAAGATAATTGCTTAGATTATGACATATTATGTTTCACTGAAACCCATCTTATGGTTGATGTCCGTGACGATTTATTGGTTTTATAAGGTTTTAATAAAATGTATCGTAAAGACTGTTCATCACATTCAGGCGGGTTGTTAGTATATGTTTCTTCTGAAATAATTTCATCTAGAGTCGTGGAACTAGAACACATTGTTCCTGAATCAATTTGGATTAAAATCAAAGATCAAAGTCAATCTTTTATGGTATGCACTATTTACCGACCTCCACACTATGCAGTTGAATTCTGGGACAGGGTTAATATATGTATTGAAAAAGTATTGGAAACACAAACTAATATTATCATCTTGGGGGATATAAACGAAGACCAATTAAATCCATGTAACCATAAATTTCGAGATATACTAGCATTCAATGACATGACCAATATTATCAAAGAGCCAACACGTGTAACTAACACTACTAGTACATTGTTAGATCCTATCGCCATTTCGAACCAGATAAAATGTCTTGATTCAGGTGTTTTTGAAACACCTGCTCAAATAAGTGACCATTACGGTACATATGCATTTTTAAAAAGTAATTTCTGTGTAAACAAACCTTTCAAACGAAGAGTTTGGAATTATAAGCGAGCTGATTTTAATACATTGAATAACCTAATTTTATCGACGGACTGGTCAATATTACTTAACGGCTCTGTAAATTCTGCTGCAAATTATTTTAATACAAAATTAATCGAGTTGGTAAAATTATGTATCCCAAATAGTCTTGTCACAATCCGGCCAAAAGATAAGCCATGGTACAACTCTGAGATTCGACATATTTCACGTAAACGTGACAAACAAAAAGTAATGGCTCTCAGCTCAGGTAATATATCTGATTGGCAAAATTATAAAAAACTCAGAAATAAGGTAAATAACATGAAAAAAACATGCTAAAGAACTATTTTATAATAATCTTGAATACTCAATATGTGAAATGCACTCATCTAATCCACGCAATTATTGGAAAACTATCAAAATGCTAATTAAGGATAATTCTAAAAGTTGTGACACAGTACCACCACTCATTAACACTAATAATTCGTATTCTGTGTCTGATGTGGATAAAGCTAATACTTTAAATGACTATTTCATATCAATTTCATCAATTGATGATTCTCATGTAAGTCTACCAGCATTTAGGTCAAAAACTAACACCATGTTAAGTGACTTTAATATCACGGAAACAGAAATAACTGATATTTTAACCATTTTAGCTTTAAATAAAGCCACTGGACATGATGAAATTAGTCACCGTATGTTAAAGGAAACTTCTAAAACGATTTGTCGTCCCCTTTCTATATTGTTCAATCGGTCACTTCAAGAAAATGAATATCCAAATGCTTGGAAATTAGCCAATGTAATGCCTCTGTTTAAAAATGGAGCAAAAGACTCCCCATCTAATTATAGACCAATTTCCCTTATCAGCTGTGTGGGGAAGGTAATGGAGCGCGTTGTATTTAAACATATTTATAATTATTTACATACAAACAATCTAATATATGAAAAGCAATCTGGTTTCTTACCCGGTCATTCCACCGTTTATCAACTAATTGACATTTACAATCAAATATGTAAAGCTATTGATGAAAAAAAGTCTACATGCATGGTATTTTGTGATATTTCAAAGGCATTCAATCGTGTGTGGCATAAAGGTTTAATTTTCAAATTTCGTCAACACGGAATATTAGGCAATCTAATTAAATGGATAACTAACTATTTGACAAATCGAAATCAGAGGGTCTTTGTCCAATCTTCCTTTTTCAGAAATAAATACTTAAATTCAGGTGTACCACAAGGTTCTGTTCTAGGACCGCTATTGTTTTTAATTTATGTAAATGATATTGCTGATTCTTTAATTAGCACAACTAGACTTTTTGCTGACGATAGCTCTCTTACAGTATCTACATCGGACACTAAATACATGGAAACTGTAATTAACAACGATTTGCGAAAGATCTCTATTTGGGCAAAACAGTGGCTAGTCAATTTCAATCCGTCTAAAACGGAAGTTATGTTCTGTTCTCTGATAGAGAGACAAATGCCAGCTTTACTTTTTAATAATACACAGCTTACATACGTTGACCACCATAAACATCTTGGAATAACACTTAGTAATGATGGGACCTGGCATGAGCATATTTCAAATATCGTATCTTCAGCTTCCAAAGTTCTCGGCTCAATGAGATTGATGAAATTTAATTTGAAACGCAAAACTCTAAACCAAATATATATATCTTATCTTCGACCTATATTAGAATATGCATCAATAGTATGGGATAATTGTTCTATTTATGAAAAGCATACTCTTGAAAAAATACAATATGAAGCCGCAAGAATCGTAACGGGTCTCACACGTTCTGTATCTATAGAAAAGTTATTAAATGAAATTGGTTGGGTTTCTTTGGAAGATAGGAGAAAAATACAAAAACTTATTTTAGTTTATAAAGAAAAAAATGGAGACTTACCTAGCTATTTGAACGAAATATTTCCTTCAACTATATCCGATTCAAACCCTTATAATTTAAGAAATAACTCCAATTTTGTAACATTATCCAGACGTACAGAATTGTACTCAAGGTCAATTATTCCTTCCGCACTTAAACTATGGAACGAACTTGATATATGTATTCGTGAATCACCTTCACTTTTAACCTTCAAAAGCAAACTGAAACAGCTTTTTAAACCTCAATTTGTACCCAAGTTCTTTTTGTACGGCGAAAGATACCTAGCAGTTCAACATGCCCGTTTAAGAAACAATTGCAGTAACTTAAACGCTGATCTATATATTAACCATCTAAGGGATAATCCGAATTGTATTTGTGGATATGAATTTGAAGATGCAGAGCATTTTATTTTCCGATGTAACCGTTTTAGGAATGAAAGGCATCAGCTTTTTACCAATACTCGAGAATTTCACCCCTTAAGTACACGAAAACTGCTGTTCGGCAATTCTGATGTCTCTATCGATCAAAATCAATTTATTTTTCAAGAATTTCAAAAATATATCAAAAACACTCAACGTTTTCAAATCGAGTAATTTATTAGAAAAGTTTGTTACACGTAGCTGTCGGTGCTTTAATTCGAACAATATGTTGGGCGAATGTAGGGTTTCAACAGAGATGGGCGGCAGGGCAGGATTATCAGGCGGGGGTTTTCCCCCTCCATTTTTTTCCCCACCTTTTTGTGTTATTTCTTTCTAAAGTTTCTATTATTATTTTTTTTTCAAATTCACCCATATTACAAATGTTATTATATTTCATTCCGGTATACATAATATATCAATATTGAAGGTATGGAGAGAACTGTAACTAATGTTGTTATAACTTGTAGTTCAATCCATTTGCGTATGTTATATATAAATATGTATTATCATATGATGTTCATTCTCTGTAACATAAGTAATAAAATATGCTTAAACATAAACCAACCCTTGACATGACAGGTTTATTTCTAAATGGTATTGATATACAAAAAAAACTCTCCAGAAAGGCATCTAATTGATATTGGTAATATTCGAAACTCCAAGAAACTGTTAAAGGTGAAATATAGCGTGTATTTTGAGTATATATTCGGAAATATACGTATATAATATACAATATTTTCAAATCTTACACTTATTGGTTGTCCCGTTTTCTCACAGTAGCCAATTTTATCTCATAGCGCACACGCTTCGAGTTTCGCCCTTTTTGAAGACAGGTAAGTGACACGTGATCCTGTGACGTCATTGGTACCAAACGATTCGCGGTGTCGCATTGAGTTGTATAGTATTGTCTATGTAGGATTACGTTTTATGGTACTTGTTAAAAATGCCGTGTGTTGTTGATGGGTGAAAAAGTTTGCATAAAGAAGGACAAGATAATAACCTAAGTTTCTTTCGTTTCCCTAATCGAGATAATGATATATTAAGATTTACCGAAGAAAATCGCCCGACTCATCGAGAAAGTGGGAACCTACGAAAGACGCGCGAGGTTGTAGCAAACATTTTGAGTTGACTTCGTGGGAAGTCCATCCTTTGGTTTCATTATCTTTGAATTTGGAGAACAAAACGCCATGCAGATTAAAATCAACAGCGGTACCAACGATATTCGACTATAAAAATGAGAAGTGCATTTCACCGCCGTCTCCAAGCAAGTTGTATTCGCCTATTCGACCGGCGTTGAGGAGGAAATTCATACATGAAGTAAGATTGAAATTTCTTTTCAATTATCTTAGCACCTAATCGGATATACGTATGATAAATTGAAGAAAGGTGTATAGTCTTAGATCTTTATATACACCGTGAATGTTTAGAATTAGAAGCATGCGTCTTTTCGTGAATCAATGAAGAGTTGACGGCGCTAATATTATGTAGCCGTCTTTTTTTAAAAGATTGCTAAGAACGTTCAGCATATAAATTTAAATGAATCCGGTGAAATAAACACTGTGTCTTTGTTTCCAAATTTTAATTTTAATAATTTTAAATTATACACCCTCTTCTGCCAATAATATTATAGATATATATTATCAACATATATAGGGCAATGGATTTGAAAAAAAAATACAAAATATTTCATGGATATTTATTACAAGGCAGAAAATTAGTAATATTACTAGCTTTTATATTAATTCAGTAATTTTTTATGGCAAAGCAACAACAATAACGCCTCTTAGCTCGTGCAATAAGTAAAACAAGTATAATAGAATAATATACTTTATATTATGGTAATTTGATATATTTGGTCTGTTTTCGATCTGTATATCAGGAGTAAGTATACATGAGTAAGTATACTTACTAACTGTCTATATCGTGCTCATAATACATTTGGCTATATTATTTAAATCATAGTATTTTTCTCTCTTTGTGCGCGACAAATATCATGCGATATATCCGTCTTGTGCAATACGCGTCTGCCCTCGGCGGTATTACACGGCTCAAGTAATTGCAATAAACAGGAAATATATCATAAAACTAGGTTTCCCTAAATGGTGCGTGATTTTGTGATATACCGACGTATGTACCCAAATTAGGCTGCACTTCAATAGTGCACCGCAATATTTTATTAGTCTGTATTGATATTTGGGGGCACGTGGAGACTAGAGAGCGTGTCATATTGCAAACACCGCTCCTAGAGTGTTTGGTGTTGATTGCGACTTATAGCAAATATATAATACTATAGAAATTATGGCGCCGAAATTATATGCTGTTTCATTTATTATTCTGTTTCATTTATTATTGTTTTTATTCATTTTTTTTTTTTATCAATTATGGATAATATCTAATAAATATATTTGTTCCATGTCTACTTATCGGCAAAAAAAATCTGACGCTCGTAATACCATAGATCTACATACATATATATCCATGTATTAATGTATAGGTATAGACCAGGTCCATTCATTCCGAATATACTACATTTCGCGGTTATTGTGTTTGTACCAAGATATTGCAGTGTTGCGGGTGACTTACCGTCAGATTTCAATGAAAACAATGTTTACGTTGTTTTTTTGTTTGTTGTTGCTGTAAGTGTATACATACGCTATTTTGTTAGATTAATGAATAGTTTAATGAACCACTGAACGTAACGAATGACATGACACGATAGTCCTTACAAGCTCTCCATTTGCACCTGCACCGCGTACGACTTCATCATCAGTTGATGAATCCGATGTATTTTCGTCCTCAGACACGTATTCTGGCTCCAAATCGTAAGGTTGCACATGGTGTAACCGTTTTATCACGGGCATTTTCTCTGACATCGCTTAATTCTCACATTTTCACACAAGGTATACTGTTTTGCGTTGAGTCCCAATGTAAACAAAAAATAGTTTGTTCCCAATGACGTCATTTCCGGTAATTCGCGCAAGAGTTTTTCCCCTTAGATTTTTTTCGATTTTTTAGCAATGCCTGTTCGCCTTTTCGGTTTTTATCTTTAAAAACATATTTTCACTAAACATACATCAATAGCATAGTAAACATCGTATTTATAATGATATTTAATAATTAAAAACATATCAACAACGGATTTGTTGATTTAGGACAAATTTCATCTTTTTAAGCCATAATTGATATAGATAGATAGATACTTTTATTGACTTAAACTATTACAGTTTTTCATCATTACAAATATATGATAATTATAATATACACACACGTGACAGATATTAACATTGCAAATACAACAAAATAATCACTAAGTTTTTTTGTTTCATACATATAAGAAAGAAATCATTTTCTAACAGAAAATAAGTATAAAACTCGAACAGGATATCCAGCTTTCACGGAACACAGTAAACCCCAAAACACGCAAAACGACAAACATGAATGACAATGTTAATTAACAAATAATCTATGGTGCTGAGGTCCATATGCAAGTTTATGGACTACCCAGTCCATAAACTTCATATGGACCGAAGCACCATAGATTTAAAGTTTATGGACCGGATAACGTCACATTAAACAAAAGTGGAATATGCAAATGAGGCATAATATTAAGGAATTAAGGAATAAAGGCATATGGCGTCACAAACACAAACGTTGGAACGGTCAGTGGCAAAAAAAGGGTCGATGGAATCTCGGAGCAAACTCCCAGACACAGTGATTGAGACACCCACCATACATTTTCTTTAAAACAACCACTGGACTCAACATTTGTATAAGTTCAAACCCAAATACACCTGAAATAATTCAGCCGGGAGGTCGAGTTTTTCAGATCAAACTATACTTTTCATTAACAATAATTAAATCGGTCATAGTTTAGTGCAGCCTATATGCAAGTCACTGTCCAATGCTGGTTTTACTTGCACTTGGACATTTTTGATTAACAACCATAACTCGTTGAAATCACATTCAGTCTGTTTAATCCACACATTTCAAAAACGTTTGATTTTTTTTCTGATATTTAAACAAATACACAGTATAATGATTTAATTAAAATAATTTCAATCTCCCTGTTACACGACCGTGGCACGAGTAATATATCCATCTGCCCTCTTGCCAGCCTGCCTGCCCGCCTGTCGAGTCTGTCCGTCCGTTTCTTACGGGTGGCGGCAGGTATACAGGACTGATTCTACCCAGGAATAAGGGGTGGCCTGCATCTACCACTTAAAATCGACCGTCATATACATGAAATAACATCTGCTAAAAAATGACGTTAAACACGAACCGAACTAACACGCTTTATAAAGTTAACGTGGATGCTAGATTATTGAAAGATAAACATATTTATTTCTGAAGACACAAACTTTGCTGCACAAGGTACGTCGAATGAAATCGGCCAAGCGGACTTTGCACGAGCATTTCTGCAAATGCTCGTTAAAATACAATAGGGTAACCATATTAATGCAACATCTATCACCAATTTGGAGAATAAGCCTCATTGTATACGCTTTCTATGCTGTTCAAACTATTTTAAAACCGAGACTCCAGTAAGAATCGTTACATATTGAGTCTATTATAATGAAACGTTTGTATCATGCTTTATAAAAGCAGATAATTAAAGACACGTGACAATTTTGAAGCATTTTTCAAGCATTCAAATTTGCGTCTCGGTTTATTTATACAGTAACATTTTGAAATTAAACCTTACATATAATTAAATAAGAGTTGGAATTTGAGTTTTTTTAGGCTTACTGTAACGTAGATTTTAATATATTATTGGTGCAATATAATCTAAACAAAAATTAATAATACTCAAAAGGAATTTAATTTTACTATTTTTATAATTAATATTAATAATTGAACAAATGCAAGATATGCAGAAAAGCTAAGGCACGCCTTGAGTTTTCGAAAAATCAAAATTGCCATGTGTCCCTTATTCATTTTTATGTATATATGAAGATTTTTAAATCAAACTTTTTTCAATCTCTTGTATACAAGCTTGTAACTGTATGTTTTTAATTTGCAGATCAAGATTTTCAAAGAAGATTTTAGTTTTCTGCCGCCATAATACCACGTACTTATATTCTACAAATGGCGTTGCCTTCAAAGTGTCGCTAGTTCCTTGAAATACATCAAAATCTACTCTCATCTCCATGAGAAATCGATCATGCTGCTCTTCAACGTGACGTTGATCTGCTTTTCAATTATTAACTCCTTGATCGAGAAGGGTTATCGATTTGCATAAGCAGAAATCGCTGAAACATTATCAGACATTAAGAAATCATACTTGAAAGTAGTCTAAAAGTTATTGAGTAACATGACGGGTAACATAGTGAGTAATCAATCACGACGGGTAACGCGGTGAGTAGTCAATCACGACGGGTAACCCGGTGAATAGTCAACCACGACGGGTAACCCGGTGAGTAGTCAATCACCACGGGTAACCCGGTGAGTAGTCAGTTACGACGGGTAACGCGGTGAGTAGTCAATCACGGTGAGTAGTCAATCACGACTGGTAACCCGCTGAGTAGTCAAACACGACGGGTAACGCGGTGAGTAGTCAATCACGACGGGTAACCCGGTGAGTAGTCAGTCACGACGAATAACCCGGTGAGTAGTCAGCCACGAGGGTAACCCGGTGAGTAGTCAATCACGACGGGTGACACGTTGAGTAGTCAATCACGACGGGTAACCCGGTGAATAGTCAGTGACGACGGGTTACCCGGTGAGTAGTCAGTCACGATGGGTAACGCGGTGAGTCGTCACTCACGACGGGTAACCCGGTGAGTAGTCACTCACGAAGGGTAACGCGGTGAGTAGTCAGTCACGACGGGTGACGCGGTAAGTAGTCAGTCACGACGGGTAACCCGGTGAGTAGTCAGCCACGAGGGTAACCCAGTGAGTAGTCAATCACAACGGGTAACGCGGTGAGTAGTCAGTCACGAAGGGAAACGCGGTGAGTAGTCAGTCACGATGAGTAACCCGGTGAGTAGTCAATCACGACGGCTTACCTAGTGAGTAGTCAATCATGAATGGTAACCCAGTAAGTAGTCATTCACGACGGGTAACCCAGTAAGTAGTCAAGCACGATGGGTAACCCAGTAAGTACCCAGTAAGTAGTCAATCACGACGGGTAATCCAGTAAGTAGTCAATCACGACGAGTAACCCAGTATTTGAATACGCGTTGCTCTGTCTGTCTGTCCAAGCGCCCGCCGACCCGCCCGCCCGCCCGCCCTCAAGTAGGATAGCTACTTGACTGTTGGCGACCTTTTAACAGCATGAGCGCCTAAGTAGTATCTATACGTCGCCAGTCAAGTCTTCTCCAGTTCAGGAGTGGAGCAATGCTTCTCTGTGAAGCTTGAAGTTTGTCCGCATTCATGCTTTATAGAGCGAGCAGCCCTGCGTTGGACAACTTCAATCTGTTTAATGTAGCATTCATTTCGAGGAAACCAGACAGTGGAACAGTAGTACTCGCGTTGTGATCGGACTAACGTTTTGTAGGTCATATACTTAAGTGGATATGAATGTACTGTGATGCTTCTGCGGAGGAATCCTAATGTTTGATTTGCCTTTTTGGTTATTTGATTACACATTGCTCGTTTAACCAAACACATTCGTATTAGACGTTGCTTACGTCTTATCTAGAACAACGTTCTTACGCCTACACAAACGACGTTTTTATGCTAGATGTCGCTAGTTATTATGCTAGATGTCGCTAGTTACGACGTTACGTAGCCCTAGTTACGACGTTACGTAGCTCTAGTTACGCCGTATTGCACCATTTGTGTTACACAACCTGGAGAACGATCTGTATAATTTCTATGAAATCATTAATTTCGACGTTTTTGGCAGATGTCTAAATGAGGAAATTAGATAGCGATGGAGAAATTCATAAACTTCTCGTCTGGAATTTTTTCTACGAACACAAAGGATTCAACACAAATGCAATCGAAGGTAGGCCTAGTAGTCTGTATGTAATTCATAATTTTATATGTGCTCGGCACGATATTTGACAGATATGCAGCCGAATGTATAGTAGTATATATATATGTAATTCATAATTAATATTTGCTCGGCACGATATTTGACAGATATGCAGCCGGATGTATAAGGGTATATATTAGATATGCAACAAAAGGTAAGTAGGCTATAGCAGAATAAATGTAAATAATAAATAAATAAATTCTACAGAAGGTATGCATAGTGGATACATGCAAATAAATGTCTGTCAGAATGTAAGTATGTAGTTGAACAAATATAAATAAATGCAACAAAAGGTAAATGAAGTTGAACAAATGTAAAAAAAGAGCTTAGTATAGTAGAACAAATGTTAAAAAAGAGCTTAGTATAGTAGAACAAATGTAAATAAAGGCAACCCGAGGGAAGTATATTGGGACAAATGTAAATACATGCAACAAAAGGTAAAATGTAGTACATACAAAATATAATTAAATGTTGCAGAAGGTAAATCGTAAGGTAAGGTAAGTTTCGTGGTAGTTATACAGTCTAAATTAACAATAATGTGTGCTCGGCAAAAGAAACCGACATTTATTTTCCTTTATCACATAACATGCGGTGTGGGAGTGTAATAACACCATTCAACATTTTCGACCAGTGGTATAACATAACGTTAATGCCGTCATGGACGCCACGTTAATGTACGTTTTCTGACGTGTTAAAGCGACAGGCAAAATGCAATAATAAGAGGTTAATATACGGCCGTGGTGTGAATTTTGTCGATAATGGCACACCTAGGGCCATGCACTATGTGTGCCATTATCTACAAAAGCACACCTCGGCCGTATATTTGCCTTTTTATTACATACCTTACTATAAATGGAGAAGAAGAACAAGAACAAAACGGTACAATTTAAGCATATAAGTAGTCTTACTCTTAAGGTGAAAACAATTGTTTTGGAAATAAATGAATTACGTATGTTAAATTAATAAACTAGAGTGGGTGCACCAATTACCGACCACTCAAGCAAGATTTTATGCTGTTCGGCAAAATAATCAGTTTTTCGCGGATATTTTGACTTGGTCTTATAAAAACAAATTATCAGCTAGCTTTGAATGTATTTACGAACTATAGGAATCCATTATATATGAAGATAAGGTAAATCATATTAAATCAAGAGCCCAATTGGTTGTTTTTCCGAACAAAGGTTTTAATTCCGAACGAATGTGATTGCAATTCCGAACATTTTTAGATTTTTAAAAATATAGTGAAATACTCATTGACAGACAGTTGTAGTGACAGTCGTTCTTGTGTTCTTGACCGATATAACATATATTGACCGATGTCAATCAATGAATCCAATATACGCCGATAACTTGCATAAAATGTCTGTTCCTTTATTTAAAAACTAAATAGGATAAACTATATTCATTAAAGAGGGTTTAATAAAACCTAGTTTCCAGGTCGGCGTATATTGATTGAATTCATACGGTAAGATTCAGCGATTGAAATAGTATAGGTTATAATAGCGTAAATTAGTCTCCATTGCCCTTCCATAGTAACGTTAGAATGTTGACAGCATGTTAAAAACTCAAACCTCGTTAGAATTCTGGGAAACTTACTTTATCATGCAAATAAACATGTCTGCTATTAAACATCAACAAGGAAATAGGGGGTTTAATACCTTCTAAGAATCATTTCTTCAGTTGTATACTAACACCGGGTCAAAGTTCAACACTATTTTTACCCCTTGCAATTTCATACCCTGTCTACTTTCACTTCTCAAATTTATATCAAAAACTGTCAAAAACATGATGAGCTGCATTTTCAAATATCAACAACATGTCCAGAATACAGTTACAGCCAAAAAATAACAGGAAACTGCACTAAAAAAAGTTTTTAAAGAAAAAAAAGATTAGCACTCTTTAATACAGAACTACTTTCGATGCACCGCGCGAGCACATCCTGTTGATTTAGTGTAATTTGACCTATATAGTATATTGAAGGTATATTGTGCTGCGGTCAATGCAAGAAGGAAAAATGACCGTCACTATAACCGAGTGGCTATGAAAATAATTAAACACAAAATACTGCTAACTGTGCAATGTTAGAAATTACAAATTATTTTATAATATATTGATCAAATATATACCGGTAATCATATTTGAAATTCATATTTAACAACCTTTTTAACTTTCACTAACATGTTATGAACATGCACACGTGTCTATCTTCAAGTCAACAATACTTGCACTCGAAAGGTAACTCTTCTAGTCCGCATACCAACTCTGATGCTACACAAGCAATGTGGAACCGCCTGAAACAGTTAGTACATTGTATGAAGTCATCATACTCCTTCTAACAAGCACAGCACTTATTAGCATCGATTTTCATGTTATCATCAGAATCTGATATCTCTATTTCTTTCAGAATCTTTTCTTCCATTTGTTTTCGTTTCTGCTCGGCTCGATGCTGTTTCTCTGCCTCTCTCTGCTCACGTTTCTTTGCAAACTCAGCGCGTTTCGTCTACAATTCTTTGGCCTTTTCTGTAACCTCTCTTCCTTCCGTTGTTGTTTTTCTCTACGTTCATTTTCCTTCTTCTCAGTGTTTTCTCTTAATAATTGTCTATATTTCAATCCGGTTATTGCTTTGGGCATAATGACTCTGCGAGATTTTTTCTCGGCAACAAACGACTTCGGTGTTGGAATTTGAAGATATTTGCTAAAAAGTGAAGTATCCCCAGACCGAACGATGGAGGCAGGTGAGAGAACTGGTACCACTACAGACGGTTTCACGATGTCAGAGGCAGACGGTGTCACAGCATCAGAGCCAGACGGTATCATTGTGCCAGAGGTAGACGGTATAATGGCATAAGAGGTAGGCGTTGCTACAACATCAGAATCAGGGGGTATCACGGAATTATTATCAGTGAGTATAACGACATTAGAGACAGGGGGTATCATGACATCGGTGGCAGGATGTATCATGACATCATTGGCAGGGGACATCACGGTATCGGTGGCATAGGGTATCACGGCATCATTGGCAGGGCGTATCACGGCATCATAGGCAGGGGGTACCATGACATCATTGGCAGGGGGTATCACGGCATCATTGTCAGAGGTTATATTGGCATCACTGGCAGCAGGCATCACGGCATCATTGGCAGGGGGTATCCCGGCATCACTGACAGAGGGTATAACAGCATTAGAGGCAGGTATTGCCACGGCATTCGATGCTGGGGAGTCGAGATTGGGGAGACAGGTTCGGTTGAGGTGCTACCACTTTGAAACAATTTGCTAGGTTCAATTTTGATTGAATCTGTTACTCTTGCTGGGTTTAGAGGAAAGATACCTGATTCAAGACAGCCTTTAACGGCAGCTTCTACAGTTGTGCTCTATAGCCAGGCATCTTTAAACACTCTCGCGAATGTTCTCTTTGTTACAAATTCCCCAACATTTAGAGTTTGCCAGTCCCTAACTGCTTGACGCCACGATTGTTTAAGCGGGCTAAAAAGCCTCAAATCAGCGGCTGCATAACATGAGAGGAGTGTTCAAGTAGACAATACATTTCTATGCTATGAGCAACACAAGGATCCGATGCTTTCATTCTGATATGAGTCGTATGGCCATCGATGAGGAGTAAAACGGGCTTTTTCACATTTCTCGCCTCAAAGCCAGGGAAAAAAACATTTTTCACCCAACAATTAAAAACCTCAGCATCCATCCAACCAGTTTCTGACCTTCCTAATGGATCATAACTAAAACGCTGACCAGGGAATATAATCATTGGTTCAATATAATGACCTTCGGTACCTGCTGCAGCCATAATGGTCATCTGTGTTTTATCGGAGTTACCATAGCAGTTACTGACCGTTTCCAGTTGAGAAAGATATTCAACCACCAATAACTGTCCGAGTCAGGGGCAAGTTCGACTTTTAAAAGGGCGAGTAACCCTAATGGTAAACTCATAATGGTAAACTACAGGTGCCCCTTTCGAACCAATAACCTTGGCCCCCTTAGTCTGGCACAAAGGGAAAACACTCCCGTCGGCGTTGTAAATTCTTGTAGGATCAATCAACAGCTCAGTGTCTCCAACTTCAGTTTTAATGTATGTTTCAAAATCTTGAAACCAATTTGAAATATTTTCTTTATTTATAAGAGCTCTTTCCTTGCCGAGCTGAATGGTGGTCCTTACAGTAAATTCTGGGTGCCGTTCAAAGAAAAGTTTGAACCATTGCCTGCCTGGGAGATTGTTTTTAAAAGGAGTAAGACGACCATCTGCATCTATGATTTTTTTAACAGTGTTAGCTAATTCTTGTTTCGTTCGGCCGTATCATATTCTGCTTAGATGAAGGGCCCAATCAACAATGCGTGTTTCCTCAGCAGAAGACAGCACAGGTTTAGCACAGTCTATGTTTGTAGATGCGTATCGGTTAGAAATTCTGTTGTGTAGAGTTGATTTGGGGATTTTGTACGCTTTTGCGGCTTGGCAAAGAGATATTGCTTTCGCTTTGACTAGATTTGCAGCATGGTCAACTTTGGCATGTCATACAGACGCCTTTTAGATGTTGCACCGACTTGACGGCTCATGGCTGAAACATTACTAATATTTCTTTTGAAACTTGAAAGTGCTTTTCGTGTTAGAGTTGATTTATATCTAATATATAGACAATATTGTTTAAAATGACATCTGAAATTATACACATTCATCTGTTTATACTTTTAAGTTAAACTGGCATCAAAATATCATATGTCAAAATCTTATATTTGTACCGAATTAGAAACAGTGATCACAATTTGGCGTCTTATTCCGAACACCTCTCTACCTCAGCTGTGTGACGTCATAGCTTAAAAATGAGTGTATCACGAGTGAAGTACGTGCATCTATATTTTAGAATTAACTGGGAATGTTCTAGGGACATGACTAAAAATGTTACAGAATCTAAAAAGTTTACTTTGTAAAAATAGAAACTTGTAATTTTACTTACGTGAAACACGTGGCTGAATATGAATTTAAAATTCGTCAAAGAAAAACCAACCGGGACTTCTAAAATGACTTCCGACGAAAGAGAAAAGTTATGACGTTTATGACGTTTATGACCCGGAATTGGTGCAAAAGAATTAAAGTTAAAGTATTTAAATATTTGTTCGGTAACGTTATAAGATACTGGTCGGAAATACGGAAATACGTACACTCGCTCTAATTTAAAATCAGTTTTCTGCCTTGCCTGTTTTTAAAAACCACGTCTTTCACTAGATCTTTAATGATTTATTTCGACGTTTCAACGGAACTGGGCTGTGAAAACTGCAGTCGAGATTTCAACGTCCGCTCCTGCGCTTTATAGCTCTCCCCAATGACGTTTTTTTGAAGCTTGAGGACTCACACTACTATTATCTCCCTTGAATACTCGTGCCCTACAGATGAAGGAGGTAGATAAAAAAAAACAAGTTCGCTTTTCTACATTTTACAGGATACATTGATTTATCTTTACCAGGTTCTAAATCTACAGCATTTTAGGAAGAGATCACAGAAAAATGCATGTTGATATAAGATTTCTAGCTAATTCTGCCTCATTTTACACATCATGGGTCTAATTACCACGGGGTTGTATTTTTGTCTAAATTTTGATAGGTGTCACGCAAACATGAAATTAAAAAAAGTTCAATCTGGTAAATATTTGTTAAATGTGTTTTAAATTGCAGATATTGGATCAATGAAGAATTTAAGCATAAATACATGTTGCAAAATCTGTTTTATCTCTATGCCACGAACAAAAACATTACAATGGGACCCTATAGCGCTTGTACATATTCCAGTCTGAATCTATTTTTAGAAAGTCTTGTAATGCTTAACTCCGCCCACGAATGCCGCCATCTTGAAATTCGGACAAACAATCGCAGAAGTCGTAGAATAACAAACGATGGATTGATCTACTTTACAGTTTTCATATACTAAATTGTGCTTAGCGTATATACTCAACATGGTCACAACAAAACATTCTGCTGGGGAGAGTGCAAAAGTGATTCAAAAACGGGGGAAATGCGAGAAATCTATTTCATTGGGTTCGGGAATGTTTTTCCAAAGCCAGACAAAGTCAAAGAACGAGAAAAGTGTCTCCGATGGGTAGAAAGATGTGGCCGGAAGTGTTTCACGTTAGGCAACGTGAAAAGAGATACCTACATATGGTTTCTTCATTTGTTGGTGGAAATGGTCCTACGGAAGAAAATCCGGATCCGATTAAATGTGGGAAGCAGGTAATTTGACTTTTGTTTACAGTGCTTTATAAACCGAAAGTAGTAACGCGTATAAATTCGGATGTAGTAGTACCCGGATAAAATACATCGTAGATGATCACTATTTAAAACATGCGAAACGAACAGAGTGTCGTGTCTCTTCAGAAAAGGTGTGTTATCTCAATATATGCAAGCTAAATGGAAGTAAATTGTTTTTACTATATTTACATGTGTGAAATTAAAAGTAAATTTGGGTTTGTTGTTTGTATTTGCAGGGAGTACGTTACGTACTCCCTGGTATTTGTAGCTGCTATACCGCCCGTGTTCGTTGGAAACTCGGGTTAATTTTGTATTTAATGTTTGTATAAACTGACTTTAAATGAATAATGTTGTATCTTGTTAATTCTCGCATACAGACAAGAGTTATTCAGGGGTTGATATTAGGTCAACTACTGTTTATACCATACTAGCTTGTGCTTATTATACAAACCTGCTTTATATTTTATTACCACTATTCTTAATGAAATACTGCTTCTATGCAGTATATCAGAAGTAATATCAGCAATGTTTTGAATTAAGTTTTAAATTGTATTGCAGGTTATCAGGAAAAAACGAGCACCTGTAGTAGGCCACCGCTTTATACCGCAGCGACCAAAGATATTGCTAAACACAGAATTCATGTTGAACGCTCAATTGAAAGAATGAAAAAATTCAAACTTCTTCAAAACATAATTCCTCAGAAGCTCCAGCCTGTCTTTTCGCAATGTGTTTTTGTGATAGGTTGTCTAGTGAACTTTCAAACGCCTCTTGTCAAGTGAATTGTATTTAAATAAAAACATGTCGGTATATGATAAAAATGTAGAGCAGTCACTAAGTATGTTTCTATCGATCAGTTCGTGAACAAACATATTTGAAAAGGATTAAAAGGCTTTACTCCTTTTCAAATATGTTTTTCACAAACTGATCGATAGAAACATACTTAGTGGCTGCTTCTGTCGATCAGATTGTTTTTCACAAACTGATCGACAGAGACATATTTAGTGGCTGCTCTACAGTTTTCAACGTGACATTGATAAGTGTTGTAAATGAGTAAGTTTTCTTAATGAATAATGTTATTAAAAAAGATTCATGCAAGAAACTTAGACTTTCTGTTTTTGTATACCGTTTTGTTTCACTTATTCTTGGACAGTTTAAAGGAACACATTTTTTTAAAAACTTGTGGCATCCCGTATTATTTATAAGAAAAGTATAAAGCATATTGTTTTTGCATATTACTAACTGTTGATTACATTCACCAATAATATATTTCTATGGAAGTATAACAAGGAAAAGTTGAAAAATTAAAATTGCATTTTAGTATATATGCAAACAGATTTATCGAGTCAAAATAATACTGGATTAATAATCGAGCGGCTAATTTTAATGGCTAATTATAACATGTTTAGCCCCGTGTGGTTCCCGTGGGCCCCGTTTGGTCACGGGGCAAAGAATAGGGCCACTGCAGATCCCTTTTTTATCTCGATGTGCATGGAGGATGAGTCTGGCCTGTTCATGCCTGTTAGGCGCCATATAACCTTTCATGTGTTGGTGCGTCTTAAAACCCAATTCAATTAACATGTTTAATGCTTGAAATACAAGACTTCAAGATTTCCATGTGTCCTTTTAAGTATCGTAAACAAATCATTATTGATTGATTTGATTCTTTTTGAACTACCTACAACACATTTCAGGTCATACAGATATCTCTCGCTCCCATAATGGAGGAATAATGGTAGTTAGCTGGTTCTTAAACTTGTCCAAACTTTTCGTTTATAAATAGTATCGGACAAAGTTTGATAAAGATCAATGCAAAATGAAAGTGCTCGAGTGTTAATAACAAAAGTTAATGGATGGACAACATGCTATTCCCTAAGCTCTCCTGACTTTTGGTCAGTAGAGCTGAAAAGGAAGAAAAGACAGCAAAACCGTTAACGTGTTGTGTGACTTGCTTACGACTGTCTTCCCTGACCGATAACTGAACTTGCATCTCGGCCAAACATTTTTCAATTGAAATCAATATAAACACAAGTACTACTCAACAACAAGTTAAAAGTTACAATTTTTTTTAATTGTTGTCAGTAAAAGCATATACGATATACATATTAACAAAAACATATCATAACAAATTCAACAATAGACAAGTTACCAATATACAGCAAGGAAAAAATGGATTTAAAACAACTTGATCAAGAGTAGTTTTAAGTGACACAGTATAAAGTTAAATGTTTTTGCATATATATATAATTATTACTATTCTTCAATTGACTATAGAAAATTAAAAACATAAACTGAATTGTATATATGCAAGGCTGGTCTAAGTCAAAATGATACTGGATTAATAAATTGATACACCAATTTTGATACTTCATAGAACATTCAAGATTGCCATGTGTCCCTTTAAGATCGAAAAATCATGGTATTGCGCATCAGTGATCAATTTAAAAGTCATGAATGACGCAAGATATGAACATTTAATGCTAGTTTAAACATAAATCTAGATGCATCAATTTTGAAAAAGGATTGGGAGGAATGTCATCATTTAAAGTTGCTTCCGAAATTAAAAAAGTCATAAAGGAATGAACATTTGATGTGTACTCATTTTAACGCTAAAAAACAAAAGATGAAATAGTTTAAAATTTGATTTTATGGCACCGAGTTATTTGATTTTCACTCCGTTAAACGCTATAACAAAAAGTTTTATTTGCTTTACATACATACGATACACGGGCACTTTCTTTTAAAACCCAGAACCGGCTATCTACAGCTAATATCAGCGTAATATTGTAGGATAAAGATACATACTGCATTATGTATTGTTAAAATTTGTACAGTTACATCGTACAAAACATTCACTCGATACGATGCCATAACCTTGGATTTGACGAAATAATGACCTTGCTTCGCACAGTCTTGCATTTTTTGGACATGTCCACTTTCAAAGAATGTCAGTCCCTTTTTTAATGGCGTAGCAATATAGAGATCTTCAATGTCCTTATCTTCATCCTCGCTCACATTCAATATCAAACTTTTATTGAGAAATTGCACCGACTCTATTATGTGGTTATGTATGTGCCCCTTGTTGAAATGTTGGGCATTTCTGCTGCATGGCCAGGACATTTTCTCCAACCGCTATATGGCAGTAATGGAACATCCGATGATGATGGTGCTGTCAGTTTAACGTATTCGTTTTTCAAACTATACCACTTTTCCGCCATCAACACTTGTCTTCCCCTGCAGCTATGCAGCTATGTACCCTGAAAATATATTGAAAAATAAACAAATAAATAAGTGAGTGTATCTGCAGACAAAAATAAATACTGTTGTAAAGATCAAACATTTAGACAATCACATATTTACCCAAGCCGAAAGTATGCGTCAATTTAAAAGCAGCATTACGTTTTCCCCGTTTACATATGTATACATGGGTGGGTGGGGTAACATTTATTGTTACATTCGTCGTTAACTCGTTTCGTGCTTTAAAATTATGGAGGCGGGTATATATTGTCATAATCGTAAAAATTAAGATTGGTTTACATCATTTATAATCACAATATATAATCTTGGTTCGTATAAACACAATATCAATCGATTTAAAAAGCATGTTGACTGTTGTCAAGAGCCGAAAGTTGTTTACAACAGACTTGTTTTCCTCACCTTTTCAGTATTTTAGTTCTGTCGCCTGTTTTAGGAAGTCCTCGGCATTCTAGCCATCTCAATAACTGTGTATTCGAATGTTTTTCAACCTATTCGTACATAAGTTTAGCCCCAGGTATATCTTTTTCTTCGAGAGTGACAACGGCATAAACGCATCGCTGGCTGCCATTGTTCTCTGTGTGTCCGAAATATCGATCACGTGATAGACTGTACTATTTTTAGCATATGACCGCATAGTCTGTGACGTTGCAGAAGAGGGATATTGTACAAGCGCTATGGAAAATTAATTGTGGTGTGAGACGTTGATGCCGATTATGGATTTCGAAAAAGGACTGATACTCATTGTTTTTCTACTGAAATGTGTTACTATTTATAGTAAGGTATGTAATCGCGAGCGTAAGCTCGCCTTACGGTTAACGCGTTGTTGATTTTCTGAAATTGCCATACTAAGGCAATAAAAATCTTCGTCAAACCGCTAGAGTTACCTGCCCGTAAAGTTGCATCGTGCAAGTAAAACAGTGCACCGTGCAGGTGAATCGTATTTCTAGCACGTCGTTATAACCTCGCATGAACGCCGAGCGGAGCGAGGTGTTGTTATTCGAAGGAAAATAAAGCTTATTACACCGAGATTACATCGAGCGAAGCGACGTTATGCAGCTAATTTCACCGAGGGAAGCGAGGTCTTGTGCATTAAATATATCATACATGTAAATTAAGTTTGTTTTCGATTCTCTTCTCTTCTATTTCGCTGACTCAGTCCATTCAATTCAACATATTTATTTTTTACAATCTAATTTGTTAAAAAAAATAAAAAATCCACGATTTATTGCATAATTACGTTTAAATAAAAGTGAATGCGTTTATATTTATTATTTAAAAAAATAAAGATAGAATATAATAGCCTGGTTCTCTGGCTTAAAATAGAATAGAATAGAATAACTTTTATTTTCCAATCAAGGCCCATCACTGGGCCATTACACTCACAGTACTAGGTACTACCTTTGTGAAGGGCAAAACTATAACCAATTTTTGATTGCAGTAAAAGTATAAGTTAAAATGATTCATTTAGAAACACCAACAAATGTAAAAACAATCCAAAATATGAATCAAATTTGATGTAGAAGCACTCGAGCAGATGTTTTCATTTTGCATTGAGTTTAGACAACTCCACTGATGTACACTGTAAGGCATAACAGTATGAGTATTGCACACATTATTTAATCGCTATAGTCTATTAACTTAAAACGACGCTTGCCACTGTTCAGCAACAACAAAATCAACGATTTAATGCTTGATTATGTTTAAATAAAAGTGATTGCTTCAATATGTAATTAAGTCAGTTTTACTAGATCTATTTTTTTTATATCAGATCTACATACTTGAAAGCAGTCCAATTTCATTGAAAATACAATATGACAAAAGGACTAAGAAAGCTGGCTAAGCGCTGACCATCCTTTCTAATAGTAATTGTTCGGCGCCCCTTGAGGGCGCCGGACATACTGTGGTAGTACTTTGACCTTAGGCATGGGGAATCAAAAGGACTGATAGTTGAGTATGTTTGGATTGTAATTAAAAATGTTTAAATGGCATTTAAAGCATGCTATAAAACGCACCAGAATAAGATATAAAACACAAGAGATAAAACTAGCTGCTTAGCGATTTCTTGAATTTCTGTAAGAAATGATGCACCAATAATTCAAAAATTATACAAAATCATTTCATTAAAACGATGTCTCCCTGTATTTTGACTGAAAACGAGGCTGATTATAAAATCAAATGGTAAAATGCGTAATACGAATTTTAGAAAAATTTAACGAAATTTATCGATCGTAATATCTGCGTTTCAAATGTTTTCACATTGTTCTCGTTTTTAAATCGTTTTGATTAATTATTATTGGCAAATTACATTAAATGTTGCTAAGAAATGAGAAAATACGATGATATATCGGGAAGTTTTGGCATTTAAATTTCGTTTACGGGAAATCGCTAATTTTGTAATGCTTCATTTTGACTGTCAAATGCAGACAAATGTATTGAAAACGAAAGTAGATTTATGAGCGCAGACTCTTTGCATCAAGTTTTTCTTGTATTAAAATGTAAACATTTTTCTATATAGAGTATCATCCAAATAAAGCCTGGGCTGGTCATAGTGGACAGCCATGATGTCTGGCCGGGCTGCTCTTACACAGCCTGGGCAGGTCATAGTGGACAGCCATGATGTCTGGCCGGACTGCTCTTACACAGCCTGGGCAGGTCATAGTGGACGGCCGTGATGTCTGGCCGGGCTGCTCTTACACAGCCTGGGCAGGTCATAGTGGACAGCCGTGATGTCTGGCCGGGCTGCTCTTACACAGTGATGTCTGGCGGGACTGCTCTTACACAGCCTGGGCTGGTCATAGTGGACAGCCATGATGTCTGGCCGGGCTGCTCTTACACAGTGATGTCTGGCGGGACTGATCTTACACAGCCTGGGCAGGTCATAGTGGACGGCCGTGATGTCTGGCCGAGCTGCTCTTACACAGCCTGGGCAGGTCATAGTGGACAGCCATGATGTCTGGCCGGGCTGCTCTTACACAGTGATGTCTGGCGGGACTGCTCTTACACAGCCTGGGCAGGTCATAGTGGACAGCCATGATGTCTGGCCGGGCTGCTCTTACACAGTGATGTCTGGCGGGACTGCTCTTACACAGCCTGGGCAGGTCATAGTGGACAGCCGTGATGTCTGGCCGGGCTGCTCTTACACAGTGATGTCTGGCGGGACTGCTCTTACACAGCCTGGGCTGGTCATAGTGGACAGCCATGATGTCTGGCCGGGCTGCTCTTACACAGTGATGTCTGGCGGGACTGATCTTACACAGCCTGGGCAGGTCATAGTGGACGGCCGTGATGTCTGGCCGAGCTGCTCTTACACAGCCTGGGCAGGTCATAGTGGACAGCCATGATGTCTGGCCGGGCTGCTCTTACACAGTGATGTCTGGCGGGACTGCTCTTACACAGCCTGGGCAGGTCATAGTGGACAGCCATGATGTCTGGTCGGGCTGCTCTTACACAGTGATGTCTGGCGGGACTGCTCTTACACAGCCTGGGCTGGTCATAGTGGACAGCCATGATGTCTGGCCGGACTGCTCTTACACACAGTGATGTCTGGCGGGACTGCTCTTACACAGCCTGGGCAGGTCATAGTGGACGGCCGTGATGTCTGGCCAGACTGCTCTTACACAGCCTGGGCAGGTCATAGTGGACAGCCATGATGTCTGGCCGGGCTGCTCTTACACAGCCTGGGCAGGTCATAGTGGACAGCCGTGATGTCTGGCCGGACTGCTCTTACACAGCCTGGGCAGGTCATAGTGGACGGCCGTGATGTCTGGCCGGGCTGCTCTTACACAGCCTGGGCAGGTCAAAGTGGACGGCCGTGATGTCTGGCCGGACTGCTCTTACACAGCCTGGGCAGGTCATAGTGGACGGCCGTGATGTCTGGCCGGGCTGCTCTTACACAGCCTGGGCAGGTCATAGTGGACGGCCGTGATGTCTGGCCGGGCTGCTCTTACACAGCCTGGGCAGGTCATAGTGGACAGCCGTGATGTCTGGCCGGGCCGTTTGGAAAATTGTCTGAATGACCTAGTTAATTCAAAATACATTTAACCAAGTCAACATAGCAACGTTTGTTAATATTATGTCCATGACCACTAAATATACCAAGGTTTAGTACTGATGATAAGATAGTTAAAATAACTGATAAACACGTGTACTGTTATTTAATAACGTATGTTTTAATTCTTCAAAATTTTGGCGCCGAATTGATGCTTTGCATCAAGTTTTTCTTGTACATTTCTGAGATTGTGTTCACGAACTGTGCCATTGCTTTTTGTTCAAATGGTATTTAACGACCCACTGCGCCATTTAAGTCTCAATTACACTTATTAATAGTAAAAATTCACCTGAAACAATAGTTATATGCAATAATAATTATTCGCCTTCCTTTTTATCCTTAAATTGTTTATCCGAAACCAAACGTGGTAAGTGAAATATCCTTTCTTTTACTTGAAAGCACAAACGTAAACCTTTTTTGTTCTTTGTAGACAAAGTGAAACACCTACTGTACTGTAGACGTAATAGTACGTCACCATTATGACAATTTTCAATGCTGATTACGTCAGTCAGTGACGTTCGACGCAATTTTAATTTCAAGAGGGGATGTAGAGAGTGGTGACTTGGGAACAAGGTATTAAACGAACTGATTATTTCAAATGACACATCATCGATGATTTGTTTGTTTGTTTGTATGGTGTTTTACGTCATTTTCAACACATGTAAGGTTATACATGACGGTGGATTTTTGGGTGGTGGAGGCAGACCACCCACTTGTCCTGGATAGAACCAGTAATATAGAACCAGTACTATACACCTCCCGCCATCCGTAAGGATCGACACTGTCACACATCCTCACAAGTCGAGCTCCCAGCGGGATTCGAACCTGCAGCGGTGAGAGGCGAGAAGGTTTACAACGCAACATTCAGTATCACATGAAACAATTCATTCTTATTCCTTCCTACCTGATCATTGCTGCTAAGTGAAGGCATTTACATTTAGGAAATAGGAATAGATTGGATCATCCTGAGAATTCTCATAAAAAAAAAGTATGCATACATAATTATACTGATCATGCTTATTCAAGTTCACCTGACACTTATTCACTATTTAAGTCATTTTTTTCACAACTGTGGCCTATTTGCTTCACAATTATTATTATTAATTTATTTATTTTATTTAATATTATTATTTTATTTATTTTGGAAAACATTTCCACCACTTAAATTGTTCAGTATTGTTTTGTTCTGGATATGTTCATAGAAGAAAGTTTATCTAAAATGTTTCATATTATCCTGCTCCCACAAAAACAATACATGTATTCAACACTTTTTTCACAAATTAGGCAGTTTTCGCGCTATTTTTTCTCCACCAAAATGACCAGGCTAGGGTCGGGAGTCTTCACAATTTCTAGTGGGTAAAAGCCCTGCCAACATTACAATGTAAATCAGTGCTTGGTTTGATTTAGTTTAAACTTATTTATTTTACATCGATTGTAACGAAAGCTCTATGAACTTATTTGAATCACTCTCGATGTCTTCCTGGGTAGAACCAGAACTAAGCAATGCAGATAAAGTGTCTTGCTCAGGGACACAACGCAATGGCGGGAATCGAACTCACGACTTTTGGATCATGGGTCCAACGCTCTACCACTAGATCACAGCGCTCCACGGTTTCATTTGGAAGTAATAGAGTATAATGTGTAGATCCCCATTTCGATTTCGAAAAGTTATGCTTAAATAATTTGTTGAATTAGTTTTGTTTATGTGATGATCGCAAAGTTTGTATGTGAATACAGGGAGTAAGTATACACCCTGGTGAATAGTAGTGGGTTGCGTTTTTTAGAACGAAGCAACTGAGTTGGGTTTAGAAAATCCCTATGTTATAGTAATATTACACAATGTAACCATTTTATTTACTTAAACCGACGCTCGCCATGAGGCAGTGCCTTATTCATATTAAAAGTCGATATGTGAGTTATGTGATAACTAGTTCTAATCTAACATTCGTTCTCATTCATTATTGAATTAATTAAATTCGTTAGCAAAAATGATATAATGCTCGGCAAGAGCCTCGCATTATATCATTTTGCCAACTCGTTTAATAAATTCAATAATGAATGAGTACTCCTGTAAGATCCTCTGATAAGTAAATATGTAAAGCCAGTTTATATTCCATTAAAGTGTTATACGCTCTATTCATTCCAGATGGCAATTTACACTAATACCAAAGTTTCGTGCATGCGGCTACCTTTTGTTACAAATCTATTGAATTTGACATATGGTCAAATTGTAGTTTGTCATACGGTCAAACTCTTAACCTTTTTAGATTCTACACTTTGAGTTAAACTTAATTTTTAAAACCAATATTTTTTTCCACCAAAATTCCGATAGTGTTGGTAACATCCATCTTCTATTTACCGTACACCAACTATATAATCACCAAATAAAGCAAAGTACTGCGTACTGAATGGCGAAAACGTTAGTAAGCAAATGATTTTGAGCTGTTCCTATAGTTAAGATTAAATATTGTATGAATTGTTATGATTGTTATTGGCGAACTGATTCTTGTTATATGTTATAGATCTCTCAGCTGAGCCAGTTTGCTTTGATCTTTCAAAGTAATGTTCTTAGGGTCATGCTGTTTTCTTACTGAGCAATAGTCTTAATCATCTGCGACGCTTGTTTTAAATACAAACATTACATGCGTCGCAAAAATCTTGACAAATCGTCCGACTGAGATAAAGCGTTCAGTAAAATATGTCTTGTAAACCGTTTTCGCCAAAAAAAGTACCCCCACCCCCACCCACCTTTTTTGCTGGCATTCCCATAGGCCAGTGTTTGAGGATGTAGGACAGCTTGAACAGTCAGCGCTTTAATTAAACAATGTTTGATGGTTTTAAGCACACTTCACTGAGTACTGAATATTCCTATTTTGACAAGCAATACTCTTTTACGGATACTATGGAAACCTTAAAGGGAGGTAATTTGATGATTTTTGATAATCAAAAGCTGGTACCTACACAATCGGTGTTGTGTTTTTTATTCGAAAGCAACGTATGGAGAATATTGTCTTTGACAAATTGACGTAATGTTTATAGGTTTTATGTGTTTTTACCAAAAATGCATGGCTTAAGAAAATATATGCGTATATACTGTACTTTTCAATTTTTTTATTTTGTTTGGACTATTGGTGGTGGTTTATCTACATCAGCTATTGTTTCCTGCTTTGCTGTCTATGTAATAAGGGAAAGAAAAGGGGTACTTTTCATTTGTGCTCAGCACATAATTAATATATTGATCATTCACCGGACGGGCAGTAAACTAACGTCTCGATCGATGGCTAAACTCAGTAAAGCTTTAGCCAGTCAAATGCTTAAATTAAGCCAGTCGAATGCTTAAATTACACCTGTTCTGTTTCTTTTAATTATAGCACAAAGAAACAAGAGTAAGATCGAAAATCTGGACAAATGGTCGAGGAAACAACGAGGTCCAATTAGAGGAGCACAAGCCATAAACTTCCGGCTTGCTCCACTACTCGCTGTGCAAGAAGTCATCCTAAGAAATGAAGATGATGAAAACACAGTTACACACATTTCGGATGCCAACACATGGACAACAATTGGAAAGGGCAGTCAACGTCTACCGACGTTTCCTGAGCGTTTTTCTACACGTGAAATATGGCTTATGCGTCAGTCTACAATAAAAGATCTGCCGTCTAAACATGTTTATCTAGACACATTATTGTCCTCAAAACGTAGTTCTTTACCTCCTATATGCACATTGAGTCGGCAGTCGGACGTCAGTTCATGGACTGCAAGCAATGCGAGTACTCCACTTCCGGTATTTCCTCGACGTCCACTGGTCAGTCGTCTTCTTCTTCGACGACCAACCATTGAGAAGGTAATGCCACTGTCAGTCGAAGATGAACTTTTCGAGGCATTTCATAAAACGATAGATCTAAAAATACCAATGTTCCCAACAAAAGGGGATACCTTTAAATTCTACCTTGATCACTTTCCCCTTTTGCTTACTACTGCCATCCCAGAGGCTAAGCACTCAGCAACACCGGAATCTCCGTGGACTGTCTGTAATACACGACAGAAGGCACTAATCCAAATGGCTAATCGCTCACCGGAATCACCAGAGCATCTTATTATTGAACGCAAAAGGGAGCTTGCCGAGCGTGTTTTAGCCATTAAAGACACGATGAAGGAGATGGATATAGAGAGGGAAACAGGGGAGATTGTAACAGAACTGTATAACTTAACATTTGACCCTACACAATGGCCATGGATGCTAAAATGATGCGTCTTCCAGGGAAACTGTACTATTAAAGAGTATGCATACTACATAGTATATTTTGTACTCTTGAAATATTATATATATAAACAAAGGAAAAGTATTTTCTTCACTATGTGCATTAAGTAAAACAAGGGCCATAACTCAGGTGTTATTAATCCTATCTAGCAGGTTTTCGAACTTGTCCGAGCTTTCATCTACTAGTATATAAAAGCCTGACACAATCAAATGCAAAATGAAAGTGTTAGAGTGTTAAAAACAAAAAAGTTAACGAACAGACGACGACGGAAAACTCGTCATCCTATAAGATATTTAGACGTCACTATAGTCTACCCTAACAATCAAAGAGGACATTAAAGGGACGAACAGTAAATGGATCAACCAGTTATTCAGTGTTTTGCAGAATAATGGGTTCATAACCTCTTTAAGATAAATTTCCAAACCGTTTTTATAAATATCGAATATGTATTTTATTGTAAGGATCTTACAAAGTTTGTACATCATGTGATCATGGAAGACAGGTTGTGATAGTCCTTGTCGTAGACCAGTTCTTAAAGACGCTAACTCGCCAAATAACGGCAAAAAATACACTACAAAACCGTTTATCAAAACTCTATCCAGGTCATATAATAATGTAGATCTATATGTGTCGATTAAAAGATAAATTATTCACGGGTTTTTAAAATACCCATGACTAGATATGCGTACAATGAATTATGAGTTATGACTCTTAATTCGACGCTCCAGCTTTAGGGTTTGGTCTGGCTGGTTAAAGCTGTTTATATTGTCTACATATCTCAAAATATGTAAGTTTCATATATAACCTCGCCGTCAGTTGGTTAAGACACGGTGTACATTATGTTGTAAAATTTGCTTGTTGCTGACGGGATAGCTACTTTAAGACTTCCAAACCTCACACTTACCCTACTGTCAACCCAATAAAACGGCACAGTGTAAATAAAGAAATCCCCGCCATGAACAAGTCCACAAATTGTAATTTTGTAATTTGTCATTAGAAAATAACTCTTACAGACCAAACATGTTGTTTCTCTCTGGTGAAAGTATTTTGAATACGAGCAATGGCTTGTCTTTGATGTTTTGTTGCAATGTTGATTAAAGCGTATACAAATGATGACCAATCTTGTATTGTTATCAAGATTGTCTCCGAAATTGTTCATTGACCAACATAAATGAGTTCGTAATACGGCAGTTAACATGTTCATAATAGTAGAATAATAATTACAGAATAGTGGATCCATTGTAATCAACGAAAGTAGATATACAAATCTAACAAGAAAAAGTAGCATTCAGGGACGATAGTCAACCACAAACACACACAGAAACAAAGAAACGACTCTAAAAATGAATAAAAGGCAAGATAGGACCTTTCTACACAAAAGGGTTGACAATAGAGCTACCGCCTTGGAACGGTCAGTGGCACAAAAAAGTCGCTGGGAATTTAAACCAGATTCTAGGATGCACCAAATCTAACTCTTACCTTATTGCCATCCCAATAAACGGGACAGTGTAAATAAAGATAACTCCGCCAGGTTATAATCTCTAACACACAAGGCAGCATTAATAGGCAATATACATACAATACTTGATCATGTATATATAATATAACAAGAAAAGTATAACGCATGCGTTATATGTAGACGATTTTTAATAATGGGTTAGTTTGTGGAGGCTTTGCTCAAGTCATATACCAGTAGTCGTCGATATGGAGATGACAGGAGGGTCAATTGAAGTATTAAAAGATACTGTATGATTACATATAAGTTTTTATTTGGTCTTAGGTATACATTATTATACATGTTAAAGGGAACATATTCAAGTATTTTCAATTAAACGATTATTACAAAGGGAATTTCAGTGACCATGCTACAATATAATATAAAAGTCATATTTACTTAAATTTTACAAGTGATTATCATATGGGCCCTATTTATGTTCATGTTTTAGTTGTATTCAGGCTCAAAACCTGCATATTAAATGAATTACAAGTGATCTTATAGAAAATATTTAATTTCTTAACTTCTTTAATTCATTATAATACTCAAATATAAATGGGTGCCGAAACGCCTAGGGTAAAAATTAAAATAGATGCCGAAATAGTTTGATGTCGAAACGTCTAGGTGCCGATTTGTCTAGGTGTCGAAATGGTTTGGTGCCGAAACGTCCTGAATCGATCTTGATCACACAGACGCAAATGTCTGCATTTCTTAATAAGCATTTTTCATGTACTGATCACTGGGACCCTGTTATACTATACACACACAAGTTTTCGTCTAGAAAAGCAGAAGACATAGCAACAAGAGAATAAACAGTTAAGTGTACGACAAGACAAGATTATAGACAAACATCAAATGCTACCATCCTATAAGAATTTAGGTAGACGTCATCATAGCAGACTCGGTTTCATATCTTGCCCTTTATTCATATTTGTTTGTGTGTGTGTTTATGGTTGACTGTGGTCCTTGAATGTTACATTTTCTGTTCGACTTTTATATCTACTTGTATACATAGTTGTCTAACTTAAAAAAAATATAAATAGCCTTTCCCGCTTGCCCTGCCAATATATCAAGTGATGTTGTGAAAGAAAATCCAGACGTGAAAAACATTCATAAATATGTAAAACTTTCCAAAAAATGGCGTTTTTCTCCGCGCTTCCTACATTTCACGTTCCACTTTTATATCTACTTGTATTAAAGGGGGTACATCAGGATTTTTCTAGAAATATCTTAAATTATAAAAATGTTCCAATTCATGATAAAACACTTATATCAATCAAAATATGATGTTCGAACCATTTTGTTAATGTCTAAACTTTGAAAACACCATATAGCTAGGATGGAATCGGACGTAAAATGCTGAAATTAACCCTGGTGCGTCACCTAGGATAGCACGTATTACTTTGCAGAATGAATTTCTTTGCAAATAAGGGATAGTTTTTAGGCTCATTCATTATGTTTTGGCGATGTAGAATAGAAAATATTAATATTTGTCAATTTTAAGTCGGACACCTAGACCCCCATGAAAAGCCTGATGTTCTCCCTTTAAGTCTGTTCGTGAGAGGTTATACAGGTGCAATACCACTAACACGCCATAGCACCGATGCATGAAAAAAATTGTGTTTTTCTCCGCGCAATAATGTGTAATATACTGGAATAAATACGTTTAGTAAGTAAATAACGTGGCAAATCCATTGCTCACGTTCTAGACTATGCTATGCGTGGCAGAGGTCCTGAACAATGTAATTAACATAATTATGGATTATATACAGGGCATTGTTTTCAAACGATATCTGCGGGAAAAAAATCAAAATATTTAAATTTACCAGCTATGCAGAAATTATAACTTCGTTCTTATTTCAAAGTAAAGGGAGGTAATTTTACAATTGTAAACTTTGATTCCAGATATCTTTATAATGGCAAGGTTATTGTTAATTTGTTTTTCGGTTTTTATAACAATTATTAGTCCCCCACCGGTCCCGGGGGTGGGGGAACTATAGGTTTGCACCCTGTCCGTCCGTCCTTCCGAAATGCTTGTCCGGGCCATATTTTCAATAGTATACGACTTTGAGATACCAAGCTTGGTACATGGATACATCTTGGGATAGTGATGTGTCGCGTACCAAAATAAGTTCACTATGCCTTGACCTGTGACCTCTGTCATAGAAAATGCTTGTCCGGACCGTATTTTCAATACTATAACACTTAGAGATACCAAACTTGATATTTGAATACATCTTGGGATAGCGGTGTGTCGCATACCAAAATAAGGTCACAGTGACCTTGACCTTGACCTGTGACCCCTGTCATAGAAAATGTTCCGAAAATGCTTGTCCGGGCCATATTTTCAATACTATAAGACTTTGAGATACCAAACATGGTATGTGGATACATCTTGGGATATTGGTGTATCGCGTACCAAAATAAGGTCACTGTGACCTTGACCTTGGCCTGTGGTAGAAAAAACTTGTCCGGACCGTTTTTTCAATACTATAATACTTAGAGATACCATAATTGGTATGTGAATACATCTTGGGATAGCGGTATGTCAGGTACCAAAATAAGGTCATTGTGACCTTGACCTGTGACCTTTGTCATAGAAAATGCTTGACCTCACCATTTTTTCAATACTATAATACTTAGAGATACCAAACGTGGTATGCGAATACATTTTGGGATAGCGGTGTGTCCCGTACCAAAATAAGGTCATTGTGACCTTCACCTGTGACCTCTTTCATAGAAAATGCATAGAAAATGCTTGTCCGGACCGTTTTTTCAATACTATAACACTTAGAGATACCAAACGTGGTATGTGAATACATCTTGGGATAGCGGTGTGTCGCGTACCAAAATAAGGTCTTTGTGACCTTAACCTGTGACCTCTGTCTTAGAAAATGCTTGTCCGGACCGTATTTTCAATATTATAATACTTAGAGATACCAAACTTGGTATGTGAATACATCCTTGGGTATCGGTGTGTCACGTACCAAAATAAGGTCATTATGACCTTGACCTGTGACCTCTGTCATAGAAAATGCTTGTCCGGACCGTATTTTCAATACTATAACACTTAGAGACACCAAATTTGGTATGTGAATACATTTTGGGATAGCGGTGTGTCATCTACCAAAATAAGGTCATTGTGACCTTGACCTTGATCTTTGACCTCCATCATAGAAATGTCTGGAAAATGTTTGTCTGGACCGGTGGGGACCATGGATTGCCCTGCCATTCTTGATGCTCTTGTTTAATAAAGTTTAATCAAGGTCTTTATCATAGTTGTATATTTTAAATGTGAAATATGCTGTTTTAATTAAATGGGAGATAACCCTGATTCTTACATTGGAACACAAATAACAGATGAAAAAGAATATTGCCCTATGTCGTTTCAATGTTTCCAAATACTTCATCGTATAAAATTATAATATATTTATTTAATAAGATAGATATCCATATTTACTTGCTAAACTTATTTCTTTCAGTATATAAAGGATATAATAGTAGCTATATAAAGAACACTGAACAGTTAATATAACAGTCGAATAGGAACTGTAGCTTTCAAGGAATATAGTCAACTAAAATCTGACATTTTCGTCTGAAAAATGTCTTAATGTAATCAATATGTATAATTGTATCTATCCGAAATTAGATACTGCCCGAATAAGCTACAGTTCAAGTGTTACATATCACATAAAAACACTTATTTAAAGTAGGAACATTAACCATTAAATTGAGTACATACAAATCTCATTTTCAAATGATAGCCTTCCTTTAATAAGTATTAACCACGCCTAACCCCATTTTTTTCATATCACAAATATAAATTCATTTACAACACGTTTAACTTTATGTTCATTCTATAAAAATTAAAGTATTAAAGTCGCACAGGATATTTAGCATTCACAGAACTCAGTGAACCAAAAGCAAGCATACAACACTTACAAACATTACAAGGAAAATGCGGATTATGCGACACCACAAACATAAAAGGGTTGACAATTGGAACGGCCAGTGGCAAAATGTCCGCTGGAGGTTTAAACCATGTTTTTGGATGCGACAAACCTCACTCTTACCTGTTGTCGCCCCAATAAAACGAAACAAGGCAGCATTAATAGGCAATATAAGTATAACACAAAGTTGATCCTGTATAGGTATTACTGCTTTATTGCATATGTGATACATAGAGTTAAAATTAAAAATAATTCATAACGAGTTTCATAAATCTTATATGGAATGGGAACGAGTTTAAGATCCTTTTTATCCTATAACATTGCAATCAAATTAGTAAAAATTAATTCAGATGGACATAGAACCGCCACGACGTCAGACACACTTTAGCGCCAAGACGTCATAAAATATGTGACGTCGTAACGTCGCGTCTCACACATAACGTTGCGTATAAAAGAGTTCGTGTATTACCTCTTTACAAAATAGCAGTTTACGCCAACTTTTTAACAAACCAACAACAATGTTTTGTATAATGTGCATTATTTTTATAAGCTGTCACAAATAATAAGTTTATGACTCAGATCTGGGTGAATTTGTAATAAAATATAATAAATAAAATAGTTTCAGTTAATAAACTTGCGTAGTTTTACAGGTTTAACTCAACCAGTCAAAATCGTTCCAGGTTGTATTACACGTGTGTCATACAATAGAATATTAAATGGCTGTTCGACACTGCTAACAAGGTACGTTATGTGATAAATTAAAGTCTTAAATCAGTGTTATTGTTATTATATAAATTAGACAAAAACAATTTTATTTCTAATTTTGTCATATAGATCTCTGTGGTTGGTCCTAACTTCGTGTGTTGTGTTTTATTCATTTTAAGTTTTCTTATCAGTCTATTTATGTTACATCTCTGAATAATATTAAAACATACATAGTTCTGAAAGAGAGCTCCAGAGATCCGTCTCCTTGACCTCACGGCTGTCTGGAAGAAAATGGAGGTTATGCGTGTATTTGTAATCGAGGTTGTTACATTGAAAGTTCATTTGAAACGGACATGGAGAACTATGACATCATAGTTCTAAATGACCATACATGGAATATTTATAAATACGATAATTTATAGGACAAAAATAACAGCACATGTATGAAAAATAAGTATACTAAACTGTAATAATGCATTATATAACCAGTAAGGATTTTGCATTCATGGTATGTGATTTGTTTTTGCTTTAAATTAAATTAATCAATATGCTATATATGGTAATTGAGAACTATGATGCCATAGTTTTCAAAATGGCGGCTCCTAAGTAATTTTGTCTTGTCGTGCTCTCAATGGTTTATTCACTTGTTGCTTTGGCTTCTGCCAAGTCACTGAGTACCTTCTTTGTAGCTTTCTAGGCTATTTTTTTTGTATTTATATATATACGAGCATCTTTGTGTTTTACTTATATTGCCTATTAATGCCACTTTGTTGGTTAGAGAATAGTTCATGGCGGGGATTTTATTATTTACACTGTCTCGTTTTATTGGGTTGACAATAGGGTAAGTGTGAGGTTTGGTGCACCCTAGAACCGGGTTTAAAACCCCTAGCGGCCTTTTTTGCCACTGACCGTTCCAAGGCGGTAGCCCTATTGTCAGCCCTTTTGTGTTTGTGATGTCTTATTTGGCCTTTTATTCATCTTTAAATTGGTTCTTTGTTTTTGTGTGTGTTTGTGGTTGACTGTCGTCCTTGAATGCTACTTTGCCTGTTCGATTTTTATATCTATATTAAAATTGTCATCTTATTTGTTTATCATCCCATTTTGATCATTCTTTCACCCTTTTTCAACTACTTTAGAACTCTCAATAATAAAACAAGTTTGTCTGTATACTTACATTCCCTTTCCTTATACATATCAAGGTAAGTAGAACTTTTAGAAGACCAGATTTTAAAAATATATCACGGTGGATGTTTGAAGATACAGTTTTAAACCGCAACAAGTTATAGTTGTGTATAATATTGACTTCAGAAACTGTTTTAGTTAATGTTGTTATTTGTAATTGTCTATTTAAAGTTGCTGCTTAGTACATATAAAAAGTATTAAACTAATAGCTCAATACAGTTTGCGACACCCAGCACTATGGCCAAGACTGTAAGAACAACTGTGAATGCGTTGTGGAAAATACTGAAGCTTGCAACAGTACCACTGGTGTATGTACATGTGAAATAGTAAGTAACACATACATTGAACATATTGTGTAAACACCGGTAGTAAAAGGTGCTAAAAATGCTACATCAAATTTCAGAGGGGATTTACTTCCAAACAAAACAACATAAAAACATGTATGAGGTATCAAATTATTCAGTTAAATCTTAGCAAAGCATTGATAACAGAATTCTGGACCATTTCGTTCTTTAACGGCGTTTAATCCCAGTATGTCCGACGTACGTCGAGAAAAAGTTCAGTACCTGGTATGACCTCCATTTCTGTTGATAACATCCTGCAGTCTGGAGGGCATATAATTGCAGTCTCCTAATAGTACGTCTTGGAATCAGATACCACTCCTGTGTTAGCGCAACAGTTAACTCACGGACGTTCCTTGGGACGTTAGGACGTTGACGTACTCTACGGCCTAGTTCGTCCTACAAGTGTTCGATTGTGTTACAATCTGGATAACATGAAGGCCATGCCATCACAGCGACATATCTACTGTGTAAACAGTGAAGGCTCGTACAAATGTCTATGCCAGGATGGATATTTGGAACAAGATGGAGAATGCAGAGGTATATTACTCCTTATATAATAATATATGTTGACATAAAATTTATCGAAATGACCAGTGCTAGTATTTTTTAAACTGTTTATAAAATAATTCAAAATGCATTGTCGACACATTATACACTTATATTGTGCATACCTGATCCCACCATTGCTATGTTTTGTATAACAAGGGCCAATATTTAGTCCTATGAGACCGCATACAAATATGAATATTTTCGAAAGTAGTGTCCCTAATAACAAGCGCACAGAAATTAATAAATCAAATGTACATCCAACATCTATAGCCAAATGGTGGCAATATGGTTTAAATATACACAGAGAATGGAATGATTTACTCAAAATACCTTTCAAATGTACAAAAGACACCAGGTTACAATGGTTTAAGGCAAAAATAAACAGAATTATACTATAAACATCATTTTGACAAAAGTGAAGATACAAAATAATAATTCCTGTAGCTTCTGTACAGAGTCTCCAGAAACAATTACACACTTATTTTGGGAATGTAAATATATCAAAACATTTTGGGATATTTGTAAGATTATTTGCAATGACAATAATATAATAATCCAACAGGAATGGACTACAAAAGAAATCATATTGGGTCTAGTTTAATCCCAGTATGTCCGACGTACGTCGAGAAAAAGTTCAGTACCTGGTATGACCTCCATTTCTGTTGATAACATCCTGCAGTCTGGAGGGCATATAATTGCAGTCTCCTAATAGTACGTCTTGGAATCAGATACCACTCCTGTGTTAGCGCAACAGTTAACTCACGGACGTTCCTTGGGACGTTAGGACGTTGACGTACTCTACGGCCTAGTTCGTCCTACAAGTTTTCGATTGTGTTACAATCTGGATAACATGAAGGCCATGCCATCACAGCGACATATCTACTGTGTAAACAGTGAAGGCTCGTACAAATGTCTATGCCAGGATGGATATTTGGAACAAGATGGAGAATGCAGAGGTATATTACTCCTTAAATGATAATATATGTTGACATAAAATTTATCGAAATGACCAGTGCTAGTATTTTCTAAACTGTTTATAAAATAATTCAAAATGCATTGTCGACACATTATACACTTATATTGTGCATACCTGATCCCACCATTGCTATGTTTTGTATAACAAGGGCCAATATTTAGTCCTATGAGACCGCATACAAATATGAATATTTTCGAAAGTAGTGTCCCTTATAACAAGCGCACAGAAATTAATAAATCAAATGTACATCCAACATCTATAGCCAAATGGTGGCAATATGGTTTAAATATACACAGAGAATGGAATGATTTACTCAAAATACCTTTCAAATGTACAAAAGACACCAGGTTACAATGGTTTAAGGCAAAAATAAACAGAATTATACTATAAACATCATTTTGACAAAAGTGAAGATACAAAATAATAATTCCTGTAGCTTCTTTTCAGAGTCTCCAGAAACCATTACACACTTATTTTGGGAATGTAAATATATCAAAACATTTTGGGATATTTGTAAGATTATTTGCAATGACAATAATATAATAATCCAACAGGAATGGACTACAAAAGAAATCATATTGGGTCTAGTCAATATGACATTGTTTTAAATAATTTTGCATGCAAAATACTTCATATATACATGCAAGTTAAATGGAAGATTACCACTGTTCGTAAATTTCAAACCACAATTTAAATACATATATCAAACTGAAAAAATAAAGCAATTAAAAGTATTGCATTTGATAAATTTGAAAAACCTTGGTTGATTTATAAATTCCCACTTAATTAGTTTTTTGTCTTAAATTTCAAAATTTTAAGTTACACTGTGCAACACATCGTTCTTGTTTTCTTCTTCTTATCTTTGATAAAGAAAAAAAAGTTCCCAAGAAATATGTAGTTATATCTGTTCAAGTATGTTCCCGGCTGTTCCCACTGAATAATGAAGAGTCACACCTCCATAGATAGATCTTGTCTTTTCTTTATATATTTATTTGGATAACACAATTTTTTTCCACAATTTTTTTCCACATAATCAACTATAGTAAATCTCAGCAGAGACAGTTTGTGGAAGCCGACAAAATTTTCATTCGTACAGATCCCTTGTATAACACTGCTTCCATAGTTCAAAGTTATACACAACATTTTCTCCGACCCCATATTGACAAGGAGTCTGATCACGTCAGGCATTTTCTAAAACTACTATATATTAACAAAGGTATTGATTTCATTGACATGCCTAGTATTTTTCGAGATACTCATGTAGTTGATTCTATCCCAAAATATTTCAAAAATTCTGAAAGTCCTGTAATTTGTTATAAGTATAAATCGCCTATTAGAAATATTATTTTCAACTACAACAAAATAGTTTCTGACCTTGATATAGTACATAATACTCCTAAGGAATGTGAATGCAACACATCAACATTTTGCTATGCTCCAGCAGGTCATGTTATCACTGGTAATTTTGATATTATTGATAAACGTATTCGGCATTTGTTTTCGAAAGGTCCTAAATATAGATTACCTTCAACTATTGATTTTAATGCCTGTCGTGCCCAGATCGCCCACTCCATTGAAGATTTTAGTATCAAATGGTGTCGTAGAGAACATGCGGACCCAAACTCACGTTCTACTTGGAAAAAGTCAATTCTGAAAATTATAGATACACGTATTAACTTTTATAATACTAACCCCTCTTTACTTCCTCCGAGACCTAGGTTTTCCTTTCGTAATTTAAAATCGGAAATTCAGGAATTTCATAATAAATTTGTTTTAGTTCCTTCAGATAAAGCAGCTAATAATGTAATTATTGTTTGACGCCTACATTACGTCAATGTTTTATCTCTGGAACTCGGCAGCACCAATTCGTATACTCCAGTTAATTCTACCGAGGATGATGTTGTTTCCGCACATATCACTCGGTGCACTACTATCAAGGCTGGTGTAAACGATAAGCAAAATAAACTGCCTACTATGTACTGGATTCCTAAATTACATAAAAATCCATATAAGGCTCGCTTTATTTCGAATTCTAGTGCCTGCACCACAACAAACATCTCCAAACTTTTAACTTCTTGTCCTACTGCCGTTAAAGATCACGTTAAACTGTATTGTGATAAAACTTATGAAAACTCTGGGATTAATTTATTTTGGTCTATAAAAAAGTCAGGAGACGTTCTTGATAAAATGTTCAAGAAAGGTCAAGTTTCATCAATAAGCACTTATGACTTCTCTACTATATACAACCTTACCACATCACCTTATTAAAGACAAGCTAATTTCTCTTATTCAAAAAACATTTGCTAGAGAAAATACTACATTTTTGGCATGTAATAATATAAAAGCGTTTTTTACTAACGGCAGTTTTGACAATTATACTATGTGGACTTGCTATAAAGTTTGTGAAGCACTCATCTTCCTATTAGCTAATATTTTCGTCAGGTATGGAACCACCGTTTATAGACAAATTGTTGGTATCCCTATGGGTACGAACTGTGCACCACTTGTCGCAGATTTGTTCTTATTTTGCTATGAAAGGGATTTAATGTTGAGTCTTTTACCAGATACCCAGGCAGATGTTATTGAAGCCTTTAATGATACCTCTCGGTATCTGGATGACATATTGAACATTGACAACCCTTTCTTTCCAACTATGGTTAATTATATTTATCCTAAAGAACTTCAGCTTAACAAAGTTAATATATCTGATAATAACGCATCTTTTCTTGATTTAGATCTCTCGATTGAAAATGGTAAAATAATTAGCAAAATCTATGACAAGAAAGATGATTTTAATTTTGACATTGTTAATTATCCTCACTTGGATGGGGATGTTCCCCGAGCAACTTCTTATGGGGTATATGTGTCTCAACTTATTCGTTTTTCTAGAGCTTGTACTCGAGTTGAGGACTTCAATATTCGTAATCTTTGTATAACTAAAAAGTTACTCAATCAGGGTTACCGTTACCATAAACTTCGTAAAACCTTTGCAAAATTTTATTATCGTAACCCTGATCTTCTTTCCAAATATAAAAGTAATTTAAGGACTCTTCTCCGACAAGGACTATCACAACCTGACTTCTGTGGTGATGTGATTTATAAACTTCGTAAGATTCTAGGTCAAGATCACTTTCATACTATCTTTGTTAAACTTGTTAAAAAGTTTATCAAAAGAGGTTATGACCCTATCATTTTGCAACGTACTGCATGCTTGGTGGTGGACCCTTTTACAGTTCGCCACTATGCTTTCCTCTTTAATTGTACGATGACCAGACAGGCTGTGGACCCTATGATGACGCCTACCTAAAGCCCATTGGGAAGGTGGCGTTTGATGTTTGTCCATGATCTTTCTTGTCGTGCCCTTAATGGTTTATTCTCTTACTGCTCTGGCTTCTGCAAAGTCATTGAGTACCTTCATTTTGGCTTTCTAGGCTATTGTTTTTTTTTGTATTATATTTACACGAGCATATTTGTGTTTTACTTATATTTCCTATTGATGCTGCCTTGTTGGTTAGAGATTAGATCATGGCGGGGATTTCTTTATTTACACTGTCCTGTTTTAATGGGATGACAGTAGGGTAAGTGTGAGGTTTGGTGCACCCTAGAACCGGTTTAAATCCCCCAGTGGCCTACTTTGCCACTGACCGTTCCAAGGCGGTAGCCATATTGTCAACCCTTTTTGTGTTTGTGATGTCGTTTGGATTTATTATTGCTTTTGCCTTCTTGTTTGTCTGTTTGCATGTCTGTTTCTGTGTTTTGTGGTTTACTGACCTCTTTGAATGCTACTTTCCCTGTCCGATCTTTTTATATTTCTTGTGGATTTGTATAAAAACTGAAACATTCATACTTGATTATTTTAGCATTACATTTATCTACGTTAAACAATTCTTTAGGTAAAATATTTATGCTGGGCTTTGAACCCCCACATCCCTTCCCCCCCATACACAAAAAACAAAACAAACCCACATATCTTTGCAATTATCAATGAAGGCGTATTTAAGTAGCAAAATAAATATTTTGACATTTATAAATCTATTCTGCTTTCAAGATTAAAAGGGACACACAGCAATCTGGTTTATTTGCAAATAAAACTTTTGAAAGATCCTCGGATTGCAGAGTCCCTCTTTCAGAAAAGTGTATTTTAAATCTTCTTTTGAAATTGTAAAGATATTTAAAAAACAAATAATCCCCATTTATACGGCTTATAATCATGATATGCATTTGTGTATGTATGTATGTGTGAAAACTGTTTATATATATATATATAATGCATATTACATGCATATCTGTACGGTTTGTTGAGAGGTGGCCCACCCCGACACTCACAAACCTATTACGGGGTGAATATTTTTTTTTCGAAATTACGTACATAATTATGTTAATGAATATATATTGTATTGGTAAGTGTTCTATTTCAAATGCTTTATAACATGATATACATGGTTAAGTATTTCGAGTATATCACTCACCAGATATAAACGAGTGTCTCAAAGGAACCGTGTGACCAGAAATAATGTTACATGGGTTTATATCTATATTTACCATGGAACCGGGGATGATTGTGAGGGTAAACATATATTTGTTTCAAATAGAACATTAATACTCTTCCTAATGCATATACAAATTCTGCTTGCAATGGAATTGTTAAAAATAAGGAGCAAGGTATATTTGTTTTCAGAAAACAGAAGATCTGCGGTATTGCTAATAATACGAGGTGCAAATTTGGCAGCAAATTATCGTCATATTTGTGTGTTATTATATAACATAACTTACATCACATTAGAGTATGCGAATTAGGATGTAGCATTAAAAGCCTTCACTTACATAAACATAATATAAATACAATATTATATATTCTGAAAGGAAAAAGAAACGCATAATGGGTATTTCTGCTATATGTTGTATGTTTAATATGCTACAGCTAATCGAATGGTACAGGGCGACATTAGGCCTGTCCTTTCGGAAAGAACGTTTAAACAACACCGAACACACCAATAGTTACCCATTTAACGTTTCATTATCGCCAGAATGCGCATTTGGCTCAAGCTGGTGAGTAAACTCGGGCTTTAAACATTTCAATCTCTTAACATTCAACACAATACTGCAATGGCGTGACTTTTTTAAGCGAAATTGCAACATTTATTTTGCAACATTTATGAATTTCGTGTAACAAAGCATACATTGATTAAGTGGTCTACTACATGACAGAGTTGTCCTTTCTGTAATTAGATGTAGCCCCTTTTTGTACAAAACACATTGAGATATATCTAGAATGTTACGTGGAATTAGGTGTATATAACAGTGTAGTATAGGCAATTTTTTGATTATGCGTTTCATTTTCCTTTCAGTATATAACTTACATCGCATTACAGGGATTTACGAGTATGCGAATTAGTATGTAGCATTAATAGCATTCACTTACATAAACATTATATAAATACAATGTAACAATGCACTTATTATATATATAAACATGTTTATAGCGTGTGTAAACACCACTTACGGACAGGACTGTCTGAAAAGATGCAATTGTAACACAACCAACGCCGCCGACCCAGGCCAATCACGTGACACTGTGCATGGAACCTGTTTGTGCAATTCGCGATGGTCGGGCGTGGACAGAAACGATGACGTTAATGAACGCATAAATTCAACGATATGTATATTAATGCAGAACAGTGGTTGCCACAATATAGATCATATGCGATTGTTTGCTGAAGCTTTAAACAAAACAGTGAAGGAATTTGCACAGGTGAATGATGTACTATCAACTTGTTTGTATAATTGTATTTATACGCATTCTGTTTTAAACGTTTAAACAAATCACTATATTGTGCGTTAATACCTGGTTATGTGCGAAGGAACTTTAAAGCTATAGGATATTTACATAAACACATTCTAAATAAACTCATTTGACCGTGCTTTTTTTGAAATACGAAAACCGTTTTATTTAAGCAAGACGCAATATGGTCAATAGCATTTACCAATCACAATTTTACACGCAAAATAATCCGAATTATGGATATTTCATAGTGTATTTATTAGATGTTAAGATGATATGTATTATACATAGAGAATTTTTTTAATTGTTAATGTGCTATTTTAATGTCAACCATGCCTTAACACATTTCAACATATTTGGGACCCATACAATCGAGCACACTATTACGTATTCACGTGAAATGTTGGGTACTGTAAATGATGAATCAGCTATTCTAAATCGTACAGATTACACAATTGATAACTATTTCAAAAAGTATATGCACTATGATCAATTACAGATTAATTAAGTGCAGCTCTGAACATGTAGGAGAGTTACGTACTAAATCAAAATAAAAATGTATCTGAAATTTCAAAAAGTAAGACCAAAAGTAAAATCTCAAATAACTAAATATGGAATAAGTGTGTAATGACATGCGATTGAAGCTGGACGATATGGAATGTTGCCGTAGACCTGCTTTGTAGGATGTTTAATATTACCGAGAACACGAGAAACAGTTTATGCTATCCTGTCCTCTATATAACAATGGATGTTTTACATTTCAATCAGAGGTGTTAAGTTTATGAAAACGTTTTCTAATTTGTTCCAAGGAAATACGTGTTTGTGCTTAATCAGTAATATAATTATTAAAGTGGACAAACAGTTTTTTCAATTGGTATAAGTCTTCAGCTAATCAAAGTGTTCCGATTAATTTCGATAATGAACATGTAACAAATAATGAATCTATTCCAGAATTTGAAAATGAAATTACTATAGCTGAGATACAAACATATTTTTTTTATAAAAGGATAAAGCAAGCGGTATCGATGACATATCAGCTGAAATAATTCGAAATAATACATCTGTTTCCATTTGACATGTTCTTTTTAATGATTATTATAATACTGGTATTATTCTCAATCGTCAACTAATGATCCACGTGATCCTATGTCGTACAGAGGCATTACACTTGCTCCATCTATGTTAAATCAAATTGTCTATCTGGACAGATGCAAACAATATATTAACAGATGAACAAAATGGGTTTGGAAAAAGGAAAGGTACTACGGATCATCTATTGTCATTAACTAATATTATTGAAACCAGAATAAAAAACTTCCAACTTTTACTGCATTTGTTGATTTCAAAAAAGCATATGACACTGTAAATATACAAAATCTGAGACTGTAAGAAAGAACTAACAATTGTAGCATGATTTTCTTTTAATAACATCTTTGTTTGATGTTCACACACAATTTCATCGAAATATAACAAATATTTAAAAAATTAATAAAAAAAAACAACTTTAAAAACATAGGTGTGAACACGAAATTAACAAAACTTAAAAAATGTAAAGATTAGCGACAATAGCAAGATTTAGCAGTCTAAGCCCATTCAAATACACAGAAAAGTGTTTAAAACCTCGCTAATATCTCAAGTGTCCACCGTAACACCGAATACACTCAAAAATGCGACGTCGCATGCCTCTGACGTAACGACTGACGAACCATCGAGCATATTTGGGACGTCGTGTACGTCAGGATGACCCTATCTAAAGTGTTCAGGACATTGCAGCAGCACTTGTCCGCGAATGGAACGCATTAGCTTTAGAATTCGTCAGTCGTTACTTAAGAAGCATGCGACGTCGCATTCTTGCGTGTATTAGGTGTGGCGGTGGACACATGAGATATTAGCGAGATTTTGAATATTTTTCTGTGTATTTAAATCGACTTAGACTGCTGAATCTGTGCTATTGTCGTTACCTTTACATTTGTTAAGTTTTGTTAATTTCGTTTTCACACCTATGTTTTTAAACTGTTATTTATTGCTTTATTATTCGGTATATTTCGTAGAAATTTTGTGTGTGAACATCAAACAAAGATGTCATTAAAAGAAAATCATGCTGTAATTGTTGGTTCTTTCTTACTGTCTCAGATTTTGCAGGAAAACAGAGTGGATACTTTTTATTTTTGCTGAGTATAGAAATCTGTTGTGGAATAAACTTTATAACTTAGGGATAAATGGTAAAATGTTGAATGCAATTATGTCTTTATATGCATTTGTTTCATCCTGTGTGCGTATAAATGGTTTAAATACAGACTGGTTTAATGTTACAACAGGACTAAGACAATGCTGTTGTTTATCCCCATGCTCTTTAATTGCTTTATTAACGATTTAGCATTAACATTGAAATTGTTAGGTCTAGGAGTAGATATTGGTGATATTAATAAAGTATGTGTTATCGTGTATGCGGATGATATTGTACTGCTGGCCGAAAATGAAACAGATTTACAGCTATTGTTAAATACACTAAATGATTGGTGTGAAACCAATTTTATGTCAGTCAGTATAAATAAAACTAATGTTGTGCATTTTAGACCAAGATCAAAACCACAGACGATTTTTGAATTTAAATGTAGCGGATCTGATATATCTATAAAAAATAAATATGTATATTTAGGCCTTGTTTTAGACGAATATCTCAATTATAATGTAAGTAACAGCTTCATTTGTTGCATCTTCAGCCAGTCGCGCATTATGACTGTTAATTTCAAAATATAAAACAATTGGTGGGATGACTTATAAAGTTTATACTAAACTATTTGATTCGCTAGTTTGGTCTATTGTAGCTTATGGTGCAGCAATATGGGGTACTCAAACCTACTCTTGTATAAAAGCCGTATAAAATAGAGCATTGCGAGTATTTTTGGGTACGACAAGAAACACACCATCAGCTGCAAGGCAGGAGACATTGTTGCATGGCAACCGGTTTTTGTTAGATAAATAATTGCGGTATCAAACTACTGGGTACGATTGAGTCATATGCCTAATATATGTTTCAATAAACGAATATTCTTGTATTCTTTTAATAGTAAAGGTTCTAGATGTAAAAATTGGTGTTAAAGATGTTTTTAATAATTTTTCAAAAAATTAGTTTAATAACGTTCCGAGTGTAATTAATCCTGTTGTTAAACGTAAATTTTTAGATAATGTTAAGAGTGCATCTTTAAATCAGTTTATAATAAATTGGAATGTAAATATTTTCTCGGAACGTGGTAGTAGTAATATTGGTGGCAATAAATTACGTACATATAAGTTATTTAAAACTACATTTGAAACAGAAAGGTACTGTAAACTAATACTACCAAGAAATCATAGGTCGACTTATTTTAGATTCCGTTGTGGCGTAGCACCAATTAGACTAGAGACTGGAAGATATGAAAGACTTCAGATTAGTGAAAAAGTTTGTCCATTTTGTAATGTTCAGGTGGAAGATGAGTTACATGTTATGATAACCTGTCCTTTATATAATGATATCAGAGCTAATTTATAAGATAAAGCAATAAGCCTAAATCCCTATTTTAATAACTCTACAGATGAACAAAATTTAGTATAATTATTCACAAGTGCTGACTTAATTCGTGTATGTGCCAAATCCTGCTACTTAATTATTCTACGTCGGTCTAGCTTTTTGTATCGATAATCTTTTTTTCCTTCTTAAATATGCCAATGTCAATTTTATATCTGTAAATAATGTCAGTTTGTTTTATCATGTCGTGATTCTGTTTCATCTATTAAAATGATGCTAATCAGTTCCTTTTTGATCTGATCAAAGGGGATAAATGATTTTTTAATTCTGTTCTAACTAATGCGCAATAGTTGTTTATTTTGTCAAATCTTACAATATTCATTCTTAGTTCTTATTTTATGGATAGATTAGCATCATTTACATAGTCTTAATGTGTAATATATATGCTAATATCGATTGAGTTTATCTTATAATGTTTACGATGTATTATTTATGTTTGTATTTATTGTAAACCATGATGAGACTTTAATAAAGAAAAATATATACTATAAGTGAAAATGTCATTAACCTAATAGCCCATTATATATACCGAAACGCAAAAGAAACGCAACACGGGAATTTCTACTTTTAAAATATGTTGATAGTTGTATAACTATAGTCTCTTATAGTTCTAATTAGAATGGCTATCTTATAATGTTTACGATGTATTATTTATGTTTGTATTTATTGTAAACCATAATACTTCTTTAATAAAGAAATATATATAATATAAGTGAAAATGTTATTAACCTAATAGCCCATTATATATACTGAAACGCGAAAGAAACGTAACACGGAAATTTCCGCTATATATTCTATGTACAATATGCTGCTGTTAATCGAATGGTACATGGCTACGTAAGACCTTTCCTTTCGGAACAAAGACTAAAACAACACATAATACAGCAAATAGTATTCCTTCAACGTTTCATTATTGACAAGAGTACGCGTTTGGCTCAAGCATGTGAGCAAACTTAGGATGCAAAATTGTGCAAACTCTTTACGTTAAATACAGTACTGAACTGGCTCAGTTTTTCAAAGAGGAGCTTTGACATTTATGAATATCTTGTTACAACGTGTAGTGTGATTAAAAAGTCTACAACATCACAGTTGTGTCCTTTCTCTAACTAACTGCAACTTCTTTTCTACAAAACATCTTGGGATTTCTTTGGAAAATTATGTGGAATTAAGTGTGCAGTATATACAATATAGAGCTGAAATTCCAGTGTTGCGTTTCTTTTGCGTTTCAGTATACATTTATATACATGTGATACAATTAAATCAGACAATCAGAACATGCAGAAAGTATAAAATGATGCGAAGGTTCTGCCCATCAAAGATTGACAAGGTTTACAAAAAAACACTATATTCAGACTGTTTCTTTCATCATTTCTTTAGTAATTTAAATTGTTATTGCTCGTTAATTTATGTTTAATTTGATTGTTATGTTGACTAATTAGATTCAAGCCTTTTTGTATATGTTTGGTTTTATGGGGACGTACCTCGTGCTACATCATACGGAGTCTATATCTCCCAGTTAATTCGTTTTGCTAGGGCATGTAACGATGTTAAGAATTTCAATTATCGAAATCAAGTTATTTCAAGTAAACTTCTTCGGCAAGGTTTTCCGTATCTCGGCGCAACGAAAACCTGCTGGAAAAGTACAACACCTACCTAAAACATTTCTGCGACTAGGAATATCACAACCGTTATTCTATGGAGATGTAATCTAATCTTTGGAAATTCAAGGGGTCTGACGGATTTTCTGACCACTTTACAAAATTAATCAGGAAAATCGTCAGAAAAGGATACGACCCTTTAGTATTACAGCGCAGATTGACCCCTCTACAGTCAGTCACTACGCTTCACTTTTCTCTTGTGCGATTACCGGACAAACTCGTGGTACTCCATGATTGCACCTTCTGAAACCCCGATAGGTGCTTGAACCTTTGTCTCGTGGGTTTCCTATTCGTACCCTAGATTGGTTTTCTCTTGGGCTGCAACTGCTGTAATTGTTCAGTACAATTCTGAATACATCCTGAGGTATTTCTAATTATGTTTTTTGATATATCTTTACAATAACATATACGTGTATCGTTTCCTAATTGGATGTGGACTTTATTGTTAGAGATTTACTTTGGATGGGATGTACTTTTATTTACATTGTCTTGTCATTTTGAGCGCTGAAGACAGGATATTAACGAGGTTGTGTACACTTAAAATCGATTTAGGCTAACCGGTGGGCCATATTGCCCATTGACCGTTCCAAGTCGGTAACCCTGTCTTCACCACTCTGTCTGTTGTGTATTGTCTTTTCCATTGTATAATTAATCTGCTCTTTGTTTGTGGTACATTGCGGATCTACGGTGCCATTGCGTTTGGGTGCTGTGCTTTCTATAGGACCATTTTTCTCTTTTCCTTTACTGTTATTAGTATGACTTTACTTATGCCAGTGTTCGCCCACGATTGGAAATAACATAATATTATATTGTCAGTAGTTTTTACAATGCATATCTCTATTACCGGTTCTAAGGAATTTCACAAATACCTTAAATATAGCTTTTTTTCAGAAAATAAAGATGTTATCACACCCCGTAACACAGGTAAGTTCTGGCCGTTCAAGTGCGCCATCCTGTTGTTAACACGTGTATATTTGTGGTGTGACATGCTTTGCTTTTATTTATCTCTGTTTTTTTTTTCTTTCGAAATAATGTTTTTGGTTGACTGCGTTCTGGGAATGCTTAATTTTGTTATCTACTTTTACTTTGTTTATTTGAATGCTTAATCATGGTGTGTACTTTTTGTTTATTTGAATGTTAAATAATGGTGTCTACTTTCACTTTGTTTATTTGAATGCTAAATCACGGTGTCTACTTTTACTTTGTTTTATTTGAATGCTTAATCACGGTGTGTACTTTTACTTTGTTTATTTGAATAGTAAATCACGGTGTCTACTTTTACTTAGTTTATTTGAATGCTAAATCATGGTGTGTACTTTTACTTTGTTATTTGAATGCTTAATCATAATGTCTACTTTTACTTTGTTTATTTGAATGCTAAATCATGGTGTGTACTTTTACTTTGTTATTTGAATGCTTAATCATAATGTCTACTTTTACTTTGTTATTTGAATGCTTAATCATAATGTCTACTTTTACTTTGTTTATTTGAATGCTTAATCATAATGTCTACTTTTACTTTGTTTATTTGAATGCTTAATCATAATGTCTACTTTTACTTTGTTTATTTGAATGCTTAATCATAATGTCTACTTTTACTTTGTTATTTGAATGCTTAATCATAATGTCTACTTTTACTTTGTTTATTTGAATGCTTAATCATAATGTCTACTTTTACTTTGTTTATTTGAATGCTTAATCATAATGTCTACTTTTACTTTGTTTATTTGAATGCTTAATCATAATGTCTACTTTTACTTTGTTTATTCGGATGCAAAATCATGGTGTCTACTTTTACTTTGTTATTTGAATGCTTAATCATAATGTCTACTTTTACTTTGTTTATTTGAATGCTTAATCATAATGTCTACTTTTACTTTGTTTTATTTGAATGCTTAATCAAGGTGTGTACTTTTACTTTGTTTATTTGAATAGTAAATCACGGTGTCTACTTTTACTTAGTTTATTTGAATGCTAAATCATGGTGTGTACTTTTACTTTGTTATTTGAATGCTTAATCATAATGTCTACTTTTACTTTGTTTATTTGAATGCTAAATCATGGTGTGTACTTTTACTTTGTTATTTGAATGCTTAATCATAATGTCTACTTTGACTTTGTTTATTTGAATGCTTAATCATAATGTCTACTTTTACTTTGTTTATTTGAATGCTTAATCATAATGTCTACTTTTACTTTGTTTATTTGAATGCTTAATCATGGTGTGTACTTTTACTTTGTTTATTTGAATGCTAAATCATAATGTCTACTTTTACTTTGTTATTTGAATGCTTAATCATAATGTCTACTTTTACTTTGTTTATTTGAATGCTAAATCATGGTGTGTACTTTTACTTTGTTATTTGAATGCTTAATCATAATGTCTACTTTTACTTTGTTTATTTGAATGCTTAATCATAATGTCTACTTTGACTTTGTTTATTTGAATGCTAAATCATGGTGTCTACTTTTACTTTGTTTATTTGAATGCTAAATCATGGTGTCTACTTTTACTTTGTTTATTTGAATACTAGATCATGGTGACTACGTTTAAGTAATTTGAAAATTGCGTGGTACATAATTAACTAAAGTAACACATTTGTAACTGTGTACCTTCATGTGTATCTGTGTACCTTTGAACATGTGTAAATTATTTTAAAGATGAACGTCGGTAATTTTTTTTTTTTTGTTATTCATCAATTACAACTGTGTATTAGAAGTAATAGATAGACCCATTTACAGTTCGCCACTATGCTTTCCTCTTTAATTGTGCGATGACAGAACAGGATATGGACTCTCTGATGACGTCTACCTGTAGCCCAAAAGGACGGTGACGTTTGATGTTTGTCTGCGATTTTGTCATGTCGTGCCCTCAATGGTTTGTTCGCTTGTTGCTCTGGCTTCTGCCAAGTCATTGAGTACCTTATTTGTGGCTTTCTAGGCTATTGTTGTTGCATTTATATATACACGAGCATCTTTGTGTTTTATTTATATTGCCTATTAATGCTGCCTTGTTGGTTAGAGAATTGTTCATGGCGGGGATTTCTTTATTTACACTGTCCCGTTTTATTGGGATAACAGTAGGGTAAGTGTGAGGTTTGATGCAACGTAGAACCTGTTTTAAACCCCCATAGGCCTTTTATTTTGACTCTGACCGTTCCAAGGCGTTAGCCCTATTGTCAACCCATTTATATTTGAGTATTATAATGAAGTAAAGAAGTAAAGAAATTAACTATTTTCTATAAGATCACTTGTAATTCATTTAAAATGCAAAGTTGATTGCCTTAACGGCAATTCCGAAGCGGTTTTGAGTCTGAATACAACTAAAACATGAACATAAATAGGGCCCATATGATAATCACTTGAAAATTTAAGTAAATATGACTTTTATATTATATTGTAGCATGGTCACTGAAATTCCCTTTGTTATAGCTTAGGTGTAAATCGTTTAATTGAAAATACTTGCATATGTTCACTTTAACATGTGTAATAACGTATACATAATACTAAAACTTATCTGTATTGATACAGTATCATTTAATTCTTCACTTTACTTTTCTGTCATCTCCATATCAACGACTACAGGTATGTGACTTGAACAAAGCCTCTACAAACTAACCCATTATTAAAAATCGTCTACATATAACGCATGAGTTATACTTTTCTTGTTAACTTAAACACATGCATTTTGTGTTTACCTTTTGTGGTAGTAGGAAAGACGATAAGCCTTTTGATGTGTTCATATCGTTAGTATTTATCTATTGAATATTTATATTTATCACAAAACGTATGGTGTGGGAGTGGAATAACACCATTCTATATTTTCGATATACCACTAGTTATATATAATATATAAGTATGCAAATAAGCTTACTATGCACTGTCAAAAAAACACGATAATGACTATGTGTGTGTATTTCTAAGGATTATAGTCCCTCCACCTACGACAGGCGTCCTACCCGACGATTATAGGCACAATGTCTGGACTTTTATCTGTGTGTTGTTGTGTGATGTGATTATATGTCTACTTGAAGCAGCGAACGCAATGGTTTCTTTATAGTGCTGCTACACTGGAATACCACGCCGTAGTAGACATGATACCCCCACCCACCCAGTCACATTATTCTGCTCAATCAGTCGTAGCACTACCCATTATTTGCTCGTCAGGGAAGGGTAACAAGTGACTACTCCATTTTTAAAGTCTTTGGTATGACGCGGTCAGGAGACTCGAACCCACTTGTCGGTTTCGCGTGTTAAAGCGACAGGCCAGATGCAAAAAAAGTTGATATGTGAATTATGTGATCAATACAATCTAACATTCGTTCTCATTCATTACTGAATTTATTAAACGAGTTGGCAATATGATATAACGCGAGGATCTTGCCGAGCATTATATCATTTTTGCTAACGAGTTCAATAAATTCAATAATGAATGAGTACTCATGTAAGATCCTATATATATATTTGTATTAATAAAGTTAACTAGAATACCGCTCGATATATATTGAAATCTGCACTTGTTTCAGTGATTTGATCATTCGCTTTAACAGTATTGCTTGTCATGTGAATCATTTGATTATATACTAAAGGAAAAAAGAAACGCAACGCATTAATTTCCGCTATATAATGTATATACTGCACACTTAATTCCATGTAATATTTCAGAGAAATCCAAGATATGTTGTAAAACAAAACAAAAAAATTTGCAGCTAGTTACGGAAAGGACAAAATTGTGCTGTTGTAGATTTTTAATCACAGTACACTTCGTAACACGAAATCCATAAATGTTGAAGTTCCACTTTGAAAATTTGAACCATTTCAGTACCGTTTTTAATGTAAAGAGATTGCAAAATGTTATATCCTAAGTTTGCTCACCTGCTTGAGCCAAACGCATATTCTGTCAATAATGAAACTTGAAGGGATAACATTTGAGGTGTTGTGTGTTGTTTTAATACTTCTTCTAACAGGAAAGGTCTAAAGTAACCATGAATCATTCGATTATCAGTAGCTGTTTTAATCTTTCTTCTAACAGGAAAGGTCTAAAGTAACCACGAATCATTCGAGTATCAGTAGCTACTGATAATCGAATGATTCATGGTTACTTTAGACCTTTCCTGTTAGAAGGGAAAGGTCTAAAGTAACCACGAATCATTCGAGTATCAGTAGCTACTGATAATCGAATGATTCATGGTTACTTTAGACCTTTCCTGTTAGAAGAAAGATTAAACCAGTAGCTACTGATAATCGAATGATTCATGGTTACTTTAGACCTTTCCTGTTAGAAGAAAGATTAAAACAACACACAACACCCCAAATACGGCACATACGATATGCGGAAATTCCGAGTTATCCTTTGGTATAATCCAACGGATGATTTTATAATTATAAAATTATACAATTTTATGTGTGTACATTGAATTTTATTTTCTTTCAGATTTGGCCTGTGAATCCTTACTACCACAAGCTTGAGAATTAACATAGAATTGGTTAATGCCGATTTATATTCCAGTGAAAAGACACATATATTTCCTGTTAGACTTCCATATCTTTTTTTGAATTGCAGAAGTGAGTACTGAAACATTATGTACGCCCACAAGGAGACATATATACATACTAATCTAGCAGAAACAACTAATCGCTATGGACACGGATTTAAAGAATAAAGAACGCGGTGAGATTACTACTGGTTGTTTCGTTGAGGTTCTAGGACAAGTGGGGATAGCGAAGAAGCCACCAGAGAGATCAGTTAAAAGCTACTGGATCTACCTACTTGCGAAAATTAATCAACCCATATATACTTCAACAATATTCTGGTTGCACATTTCAGATTGGACACAGCAAGAATTCATCAAATCAACTTTAACCTAATTTGACTTGGACATATATCATGTCATGACTCAGAAACGGAAAGATAAAGAAATATATCCAGATCGAATCAACTGTAACACACAATAAAAACACACACCATTGTCTGGACTACCCTCGGGTTTAATCAACAAACTACTGTCGAATGTCAATCAAATCTTGACTAGAATGCTTATGAACCGTAGCTATACCTGTAAACTACATGGGATCTCCAGCTAGTCAGAGTTTCACGGCGAAAACAAACACGACCACGATAAACGCAGCTTTTCCGACACATATAAATATAAATTCGGCCTGGAAACAAATGCAAACAAATCAAAAATAATAAAACCGGAAAGCAAATGTAAACAAAACCTGAAAGCAAATGTAAAAACAAAAACTTATATAACAGTATGTAAATCTAACACTCAGAGTCAATTAAAACTAAATATGTTTAAACAATACGTATAAAATACAAAAATGTCATAAAAGACAAGCTTTTAAAAAAAACTCATTATTTAAAAGTGTAATTGGGTGATACGTAACTTTAAACGTTACACATTTTAAGCACACCTTAATAGTAATGACAAAAACACATCGTTAACATAACAAATAGTAATAATATTTACTTTCATCTATTCACGACATTACTTGATGATGTGTTTAGCATGCAATTAAACTGTGATTGATCGAGAATGTTTAGCACTTTGACATAAAACCAAGGTTAGTCGTATGTCAATTCTAAAGATGAATGGCCACCCTTTTTGTAGTATTATCAATTAAAAAATTTAACTCTTAAATATCATATGAACATTTTTTGTTAGTCCCGGAGAGAAACATATATTTAAATCCGTTACTAAATTGTATGTAAAAATAAGTGTTATTTGCATGACGTAGATACTACTTTTACCACTGTGTGACTGCACGGGGAAATGATTTTAATCCGAATTGTATAGCTGCACAACTATTGCCAGATAAATGATAGATACATTTACCTGTGGGTTAATTAACTTTTCAAAGTATTCTACGTCATCAAATAAAATCGTATTCTCGCTTTTCACAGATATTGCAATGTGTGCAATATCTAGTGTTGTGTATTGATCTCGATTTAAATAACCATAAACATTTCCATGAAACAAAACATGGCCGGAGAACTTTAAGTTACTTTAATGAATTGAAGCGCAACTCTCTAAATTGAAAACAACAACAACAACATATACTTATAGATAGATATATACCCTAGCACTCTACTACCCACGCGCCCTAGCTCTGATCAAAAATGTATGTTAGCATTTATACCTGTCCTTCATTACGAAACAAATATGTTTTTGATTCAAGCGTTATAAGTTATGTAATAAATAGAAATCTTTAGCAAAACATGATATAATGCTCGACAAGAGCCTCACGTTATATCATTTTGCCAACTCGTTTAATAAATTCAAAAATGAATGAGTACTCATGTAAGATAATCTATGTATCACACTGGCTGCTGTATGATTACTTCTATGTATGTATACCTAATTGATGTTCAAACGTGTTTAGATGTCAGATGACTCATTCTCCACTTCTCTGATTGACTGTTATTATTCCTGACACAAGTAATATGGAGGTGGCAGAAGGAATTTCACAACCTGACTTCTTTGGTGACGTGATTTATAAACTTCGTAAGATCCTTGATCATGATCACTGTACACTATTTTTTAAACATGTTAGACAGTTTATCAAAAGCGGTTGAGAACTGGACAAAATCAAAAGAACTAAAGATCGATCATTTTGCAAAGCATTTTATGTTTAGTGGTTTGAATCATTTGCAGTTCCGTACTATGCTTTCCTTTTTACTTGTGCGATAACCCGACAGATTTTGGTCCCTACGACAATCCTATAAGTATGAGAACGTTTGATGTTTGTATTCAATCTTGTCCTGTCTGCTTTTTATGTTTTTTTCTCTTGTTTTTGCTCTGGCTTCTGCCAAATCATTTTGTTATTGCTTTGTATTTTTCTAGGCTTTTGTTTTTATATTCATATATACATGATCATCTTTGTGTTACTTATATTGTTAGTAATGGTGCCTAGTTTAGCTTAATGGGATTTCATTATGTATACTTTCCCACTTTATTGGGATGCAAATAGGGCACGAGTGAGGTTTGGTGTACATTTTGCCACTTTTCTTTCCAAGGCGGTACCCCTATTGTAAACCCTTTTATGCTTTTGGTGTCGCATACTTTGTATATTTCATTATTGTTTATTTGTTTTGACATGTAATGGGTTTGTCGCGAAATCGTCCATCAACCAGGATCTGTAGACCCATTACGTAAGTCATGTGAATTTACATCGTTTGTTTCAGTCTAGTTACACACTCCATGGCACGTGTTGTCATTTTTAACATGTATCGGGATTGTCATATACTACTTGAAGCATGAACGTTATTTAAAAATCATTCATTTTATACTTTAAGTTGATTGTTGAAGTATAAAAGGTGAAATGGATCGTTTTTTAACAGTATGTTTTCTTGTTTCTTGTATATATTGGGTAAGTACTTTGTTGTTATTACAATGGCCACGCATATGCATATATTTCATCATAGCTTATGAGGTGATAATTGTGTTTAAAATAAACGTGCGTCTATAATTTATTTCAGATAATGCCTTTATTTATTTGTTTCTTTTAAATGGTAGTTAGATTCAAGTTTCGTACGACTTAAAACGTTCAAAACTGAAAGTGATTTAAATTTAAGTAACATTTAAATTAATTTGTTGGCAATATAAAAATCAAGAAAAGGTATCGAAACTGTGTTATATCACTCTTTTGTCTGCTAGTAAGAAAATGGTATTTACAGAAGTGAATTGTAATGTTTTTGTGTCGATTATTACGCATGACGGGAGGTGTACAGTACTGGTTCTATCCAGGAAAAGTGGGTGGTCTGTGTCCACCACAAAAAAGGACCTTTATATATAACTTTACATGTGTTGAAAATGACGTAAAACACCATACAAACAAACAATAATGTTTTGTTTAATTAAATGAAGATGTTTAACTTCGGAACCTACTTTGTGAACGTATATATGGGAGTACTCCACGAAAATACTATCGATCGAATAGTGCATAAGTAAGGTATCTCACGACGTGTGCAAATGTATGTATTTTTTCAGTTTTGTTTTAACGTCTCTGTGGTCGAGGAGTTAACGACTAAAGCGTTGTTAACCATCACGCCTCTCACCGCTGCTGGTTCGAATCCCGCTAGGAGTTCAACTTGTAAGTGAAAAAGTGTCGATTCTTATGGATGGCAGGAGGTATACAGCACTGGTTATACCCAGGAAAAATGGGGTGGTCTACCTCTAACATAAAAACAAATCGACCGCCATCTATGGCTAAACATTTCTAAAAATGACGTGATTCATTCAATCAAACAAACAAATCGATTCTGTTGTATTCAGGTTGTTCAGCAAGTCAATAATGTATACAGTTTACTATATTTAGAATGGATTTGAATCTTATATAGGGGTTGAAGCACTATTTTCAAACAAAATTTGTTTAAAAGGGCTCTGAAAAACTTGAAAAAAGCCTAAAGAATTATCAAAATGCCATGAAAAATAAAGGAGATATGACCTAATGAAATTGTGCAAAGAACATAAATGGAGGCGGTGACGTCATCGCGCCCTTTTACCATCAATGGCATATTGAGAAAATGTATTTTAAAGCAAAGAAGTTCGCTGAAAATAGTGCATCAACCCTTTTAAGACCATGTATTTGTTTTTCGTAGGTAAACTAGACGCTACACATATATATAATGGACTGTTCTTTCTTTGAATTAAGACCATTCAATTTATGTGACAAAGGGGTGTTTTGGGGAAAATAACTTATCAGCAGCCGGACATTGTAAACTGTTAAAGTTACTCGCAAGCTGACCTGGGTTTACAATGGAGGGAAAGACTATTATAGTCGTGCTTAGCGGGATAAAGGTTAACACTATATCCACAAACAGTGTATCACACGTAATACCCTTATATTTTCTGTTTGTTCAGGTTTATATGAGGGCTGGCGTGGCGCAGTCGGTAGCGCGGCGGATTTGTAACCGGAGGCCCCGGGTTCAATCCTCCGTGGTGCCACTGAGTTCGGTGTGTTCTTGGGCAAGACACTTTCCCTTAGCCTCGTCCGTCGGATGGGGACGTAAACCGGGCGGTCCCGTGTATCGGTCTATCCTCCGAGCACGTGAACCATATAATAAGAGTAGGGCAGGTTCCCGGATTCCTATGTATTCTTCCCTTAAATAACCTATACTGTGTTGATGAACCGTTAAACAACATTCAATGTTTGTTCAGGCTTATACAATTAAATCTGTTTCAATGTGAACAAATTACATATGTAAAACAGGATAATTATATTGCTATGGTAAAATGATTAGGATTTCTAAAGGGAAAGATAATTCATAATCACTAAATATTATTAACTAGCTCTGAACAATAAGTAATAGATAGAGTCTGGTCTCAGCGAGTTGGCTTATTTAAACACCGATATGGGCGTATTTTTTAAGTAACCAACGAGCTGAGACAGACTCTATCGTTTTGTAGCATGGTGTACTTAGTAACACTGTGATGTCAGAGTGACGTCCATACTCTAAATTCCTCTATCTGGTAGTTGTAGTACGGTATAGCCACGTCGCTTTAGTTACCCTAAATAAACCGATTTAATGCTTTGTATTCATCAAGGAAATATCACCGACCATGCTACAACTGTGACATAGAGCCAAACCGTCATATAACGTGTTGATGACATTGATGTCATTGACGTCATTTTCAGAGAACGTTCAACATAGCGAAACACAATAAATGGCAATTAGAATCGAATACAAACTAATTTAAAAAGCAATACATCAATCAATTAAACTGCTGGATTCGGTTATAAGGAAATCCTCCACTCGAGGGTAGCCGAGCTTTGTTTGTATGTCACCCTCTCGCATCGGATCGCTCGTGATAAAAATCAAACGCCCACTATCTCGTGAAGGATTTTCCCCATTCTTGAACCCAACAGTTCTATAATATGTATTTAAATGCTGCGTATGAAGCTATGTTTGCCGATCAATAGTCTGTTGTGTTACTAGTTATGTTTTGAATATGGAATGTTAGTTTTGTTTGTGTCGTGTTTTACGTCATTTTCAACACATGTAAGGTTATATATGACGGTCGATTTTTTTGTGGTAAAGGCAGACCACCCACATTTCCTGGGTAGAATCAGTACTGTAAACCTCCCGTTATCAGTAAGAATTGACACTTCCTCACTAACAAGTCGAGCTCCCAGTGGGATTCGAACCAGCAGCGGTAAGAGACGAAGGTTTACAACTCAACGTCGTTAACCATTCGGCCACGGAGTCGTCTAATATGGAATGATTATTGCTCTTGTTTTCAATAAGCCCATAAGTTCACAAGAATGTCCGTATGGGTGAAAGAATATTAATACACCACGACGACATTTTTAGTGTTGAATAGTGCACGTATCAGTAAATATCAAATGCACAGTATTACCGTTTGATCATTATTATCCATTGTCATTAGGTATTACAGAGCTTGAATATACCTATTGTCATTAGGTATTCCAGCACTTAAATATAATTAGGTATTCCAGAGCTTGAATATACCCATTGTCATTAGGTATTTCAGATCTTGAATATACCCATTGTCATAAGGTATTACAGAGCTTGAATATACCATTGTCATTCGGTATTTCAGAGCTTGAATATACCCATTGTCATTAGGTATTCCAGCACTTAAATATAATCAGGTATTCCAGAGCTTGAATGTACCCATTGTCATTAGGTATTTCAGAGCTTGAATATACCCATTGACATTAAGGTATTACAGAGCTTGAATATACCCATTGTCATTAGGTATTCCAGAGCTTGAATATACCATTGTCATTTGGTATTTCAGAGCTTGAATATACCATTGTCATTATGTATTTCAGAGCTTGAATATACCCATTGTCATTAGGTATTCCAGAGCTTGAATATACACATTGTCCTTAGGTATTCTAGAGCTTAAATATAATTAGGTATTCCAGAGGAGCTTGAATATACAGATTGTCATTAGGTATGTCAGTGCTTGATTATACCCATTGTCATTAGGTATTACAGAGCTTGATACCCATTGTCATTAGGTATTTCAGAGCTTGAATATACCCATGGTCATTAGGTATTTCAGAGCTTGAATATAATCAGGCATTCCAGAGCTTGAATATATCCATTGTCATTAGGTATTCCAGAGCTTGAATATACACATTGTCATTAGGTATTCCAGAGAATGAATATACCCATTGTCATTAGGTATTCCAGAGAATGAATATACCCATTGTCATTAGGTATTCCAGAGAATGAATATACCCATTGTCATTAGGTATACCAGAGAATGAATATACCCATTGTCATTAGGTATTCCAGAGAATGAATATACCCATTGTCATTAGGTATACCAGAGAATGAATATACCCATTGTCATTAGGTATACCAGAGAATGAATATACCCATTGTCATTAGGTATTCCAGAGAATGAATATACCCATTGTCATTAGGTATACCAGAGAATGAATATACCCATTGTCATTAGGTATTTCAGAGCTTGAATATAATCAGGCATTCCAGAGCTTGAATATATCCATTGTCATTAGGTATTCCAGAGCTTGAATATACACATTGTCATTAGGTATTCCAGAGAATGAATATACCCATTGTCATTAGGTATTCCAGAGAATGAATATACACATTGTCATTAGGTATTCCAGAGAATGAATATACCCATTGTCATTAGGTATACCAGAGAATGAATATACCCATTGTCATTAGGTATACCAGAGAATGAATATACCCATTGTCATTAGGTATTCCAGAGAATGAATATACCCATTGTCATTAGGTATACCAGAGAATGAATATACCCATTGTCATTAGGTATTTCAGAGTTTGAATATAATCAGGCATTCCAGAGATTGAATATACCCATTGGCATTAGGTATTCCAGAGCTTGAATATACCCATTGTCATTAGGTATTCCAGAGAATGAATATACCCATAGTCATTAGGTATTCCAGAAAATGAATATACCCATTGTCATTAGGTATTTCAGAGTTTGAATATAATCAGGCATTCCAGAGCTTGAATATACCCATTGTCATTAGGTATTCCAGAGCTGGAATATACCCATTGTCAGTAGGTATTCCAGAGAATGAATATACCCATTGTCATTAGGTATTCCAGAGAATGAATATACCCATTGTCATTAGGTATTCCAGAGCTTGAATATACTCATTGTCAGTAGGTATTCCAGAGAATGAATATACCCATTGTCATAAGGTATTCCAGAGCTTGAATATACCCATTGTCATTAGGTATTCCAGAGCTTGAATATACCCATTGTCATAAGGTATTCCAGAGCTTGAATATACCCATTGTCATTAGGTATTCCAGAGAATGAATATACCCATTGTCATTAGGTATTCCAGAGCTTGAATATACCCATTGTCATTAGGTATTCCAGAGCTTGAATATACCCATTGTCATAAGGTATTCCAGAGCTTGAATATACCCATTGTCATTAGGTATTCCAGAGCTTGAATATATCCATTGTCATTAGGTATTCCAGAGCTTGAATATATCCATTGTCATTAGGTATTCCAGAGCTTGAATATACCCATTGTCATTAGGTATTCCAGAGCTTGAATATACCCATGGTCATTAGGTATTCCAGAGCTTGAATATACCCATGGTCATTAGGTATTCCAGAGCTTGAATATACCCATTGTCATTTTGTATTCCAGAGCTTGAATACACCCATTGTCATTTTGTATTCAAGAGCTTGAATATACCCATGGTCATTAGGTATTCCAGAGCTTGAATATACCCATTGTCATTAGGTATTCCAGAGCTTGAATATACCCATTGTCATCAGGTATTTCAGAGCTTGAATATACCCATTGTCATAAGGTATTCCAGACCTTGAATATACCCATTGTCATTAGGTATTCCAGAGCTTGAATATACCCATGATAATTAGGTATTCCAGAGCTTAATAAACATGACAGAAAACACACGCTGCGAGAAAACGTTTACATTGAACACTAGTATCTACATCCATGCTGTTACTGAATTTTTTTTTTCAGTGAGCTAATGAAAGGAAAGGATACAGTGTGTATACTTTTATATTGATTGTTTTGTCTTTTAAGCGATAAGTTTGATTAAAGTGTAGTGCCTGGCCAATTACTACTTTTGCATATGTATACTTGTGCTTTGACTTACAAGAAGTTTGTAGTAAATTAGCCTCGCCTCTTTATTTATACTTGAATACACACAACTTAATTTGGTTGGAATTACATCAAAAACTTATATCAAATACATAGAATATAATACTATAAGGAAATCCTTTTCTCAGTGGTAGGGGTTATGTTGTTTTCTCACTCTGTCGTATCCGCTCGTTCGTGAAAAAGCGTATGCCAGCATATCGTGGGGATTTCATTATACTCGAATGGAGCAGTTGAATAATCTGTTTATATTCTCCTTCTCTACAATAATTTGTAAAATCAAGCTGAGTGTACGAACCATACAATCTTGTCCATTGAGCTGTCAACCACGGATTAATCCTGCCTTTTTTCAATTTGAGAAGTAGAGTTCGCGGGATTTCATGTATTTATATCTGTCAATAATCAACATACACGCTGATCTACATGGTTACCCATGCCTGTGAAAAATTGTATCGTCAGAAGGTAGACATTCTTTTTTCACTGCTTAACACATTTACACTATCAATGTCATTTAGTGGTATATCTACATCGTAACTGACATGCATCTGTACATTTACATTGCAAGTGTCATGTAGCGGTACATTTAAATAACATCATGTAACGGTATATTTATGTTGCAGCTGTCATGTAGCTGTATATTTACATTGTAACTGCAGTGTAGCGTTACATTTACATTATATATGTCCTATAACAGTGTATTTACATTGCAGCTGTCATGCAGCTGTATATTTACACTGCAATTGTCATGTAACGGATATTTACTGTATACTTACATTGCAGCTGTCATGTAGCAATATTGTTTTATTACAGCTGTCATGCAGTTATATATTTAAATTGCAGCTGTCATGTAGCGGTATATTTAGATAGCAGATAGCATATAGCGGTATATTTACATTGCAGCTGTCATGTAGCGGTATTGTTTCATTGCAGCTGTCATGCAGTTGTATATTTACATTGGAGTTTTCATGTAGTGGTATATTTACATTGCACCTGTCATGTAGCGGTATATTTACATTCCAGCTGTCATGTAGCTGTAAAGTTTCATTGCAGCTGCCATACATATATTTACATTGCAGATATCATGTAACTGTATATTTACATTGAAGTTGTCTTGTAGTGACCTATTTATATTGCATCTGTCATGTAGCTGTATATTTACATAGCAGCTGTCATAAAGCGGTATATTTACTTTGCAGCTGTCACGAAGTTGTGTATTTACAAAGCAGCTGTCATGTAGCGGTATATTTACATTGCAGCTGTGATGTAGTGGTATATTTACATTTCAGTTGAGATGTAGCGCAATATTTACATCGCATCTGTCATGTAGCAGTATATTTACATTACAGCTGTCATGTAGCGGTATATTTACATTATAACTGTCACGTAGCGGTTCTTTACATCGCAGCTGTAAAGTACTTATATGTAAAATGGTTGCTAGTGTTATATTCAGTAATTTAACGCTTAAGGATGTACATAATAAATCAACGGTGTTCATAATAATACAAGCTGTGGTGAAATACCAAACATAATAAAATTAAATGATAAATGTGTTTAAACCTTTATTTCAGTATTAGTGTTATACCACATTTGTAGGTAACTACCTAAATGTATGAATCGATAGTGTAGTAAAACGTATGTTTCATGCATGGTTGGGTGATGCAAACAATTAACATGATAAATTACAACAATTTGAGCATACTGTAATGAGCATGTTATTAAACCGCATAAACACATGGTTGTATTTATTATGGTACGTTTATTTATCATTATACGTGTATTTATCATGGTACGTGCATTGACCATGGTACGTGCATTTATCATGGCACGTATATTTATCATTGTACGTGTATTTATCATGGTACATTTATTTATCATTGTGTACGTATATTTATCTTGGTACGTGTATTTATCATGGTACGTGCATTCATCATGGTACGTGCATTGATCATAGTACGTGTATTTATCATTGTACGTGTATTGATCATGGTACGTTTATTTATCATGGGTTATAATAGCGTCTATATCATGGGTTATAATAGCGTCTATGCAATCGTTCTCGAATTTCCGGAAAATCCGGAAACACTCGAGCAACAAAGCAGCAGTTAAAACATCTTTGCCGAAATAAATAGTGCCTCCGGGTTTGCATGAACTGAATTCAATGAGAAGAACTGACTTAAACTAAAACGAGCTATGTACTTATATGTAATAGGAAAACAATATTATTCCAAATGACAATATATCATTTGTGTCTACAGAATTTGCTTTGTTTAACCTTGTTTTTCTGCGGAAAAACGTTTTGGTTACGGCATTGTTTTATTTGATTTTACTTCAGATAGAACGTGAAAACAACATGAGTATTGCTTTATTATGTAAAATTGTATATAGCAACAACTATTTTGAAAGTTGTTCAGTTATTCACGATGTGAATGCATTATTATTAATGATAAGACGAAATGAAGAAACATGTTTAGACACCACTGGATTGTTATTATGTTGGAATATAGTATATAAATATTGTTATCGTTATATCTCCTGTATTTAAGATCGGATTCCATCAAAACTCATAGATTGTAGAGGTCAGGGTCTAGTCGTGCAAGAACGGAAAGGTCGAGGGGCATTCCGGATCTGAACGCTATACCAATTGACAAGATGCAAAAATTGCAAGAACAACTCGGTCCGGTGCTATTTTCCCCCAATTTCTACACTTTGTTATTCATGGCATGTTCATCTTATTCAGATTGTGTTCGTTACACAAACCCCGCCGCATTCAGCACTTTCAGTGCTTTGATTATTATTATTATTATTATTATTAATAATACTACATGTATTATTATTTGGTCCACCTTCTCAACCCCTTATCTGCTACGTTCTTTCGCTTCCCCTCACGACGTCTTCCGCCAGCTCTGCTGTTGTCCCTCCTACTGGATCTGTTGTGACATACTTTCTGCTGAAACATCGCTGTATTTCTGTTTCTACGACGACTCTCGCTGTTCACCCGCAATTCACATGATATTTTTCTTTTTTCCTTTGGAGTGGACTGTTTCTGGGACATTGCTGTTATGTCATATTTTATTGTCTATTATTGTGAAACAGCCTCCACATAGTACTCCATGGTACTCCATTCAAGCTACTATGCCAATACTAGGCTACTGGCCACTGCATACGTCAGATGCGACAGACATTTAACCAACGAATTTCTGTCTATATATGTAACTTCCTTTTTTAGGGAACATCCGCCTAACATCATCACATGATAGCAGCGAGGTACTCCTGATGCAAATTTGAGGGTCGAGAAGGTGGATTTTTGCCAAATTGTGATGAAAGATAGGCAAATAATTAATAAAACATGATTTGGAGACGACTGGGGTTGACGACGGGGGTTGAACCCACGACCTTCCGCAATATGGGCCCAGTGCTCTTACCACTGAGCTCTAGAGGCCTCAAAATAATTATTATTTTCCGATATTGCTTTGAAAATTACCTTGATGCCTATGTAATTTATTGCAGTTAACAGAATACCTGCCTCATTTCCTCATAACTCTTATAAGAGTCTTGTTACATAGTCGAGCGTCCTTACGCCTGTTTTGCGCTTCTTGATCACTATTAGTTTATAAACAACCTTTTGCTTTTTCCAGAGTAACGTTGTGTGTCAACAACTCGGTGATAATGTTTCGGAAGTAGAAATGTTAAAGGTCATGCTTCGGAGGGCATTCTTGCAAATCAGAAATCTAGAACAACAAAACTACCGACTGAAAATAGTAAGTATTGTTGTTAATTCAACACTAATAGTTTTGTCAAACAGAAACATTGGTTCTTATAAATCCTGTTGCGTAACGGTAGTTTTTCTACAATACTTAAATATTCTTCTTCTTCGGAAGTTTTGAACAAATTAGTTCGCTATGTTCCAAGTGTTAAATGAACCATTCATTGAAAAAACTCCGTGTTAAAAAGCGTTAAAATGCATCATAAATTGTGTTAACCCCATGGTACAGTGTTACACAGAATCATTAATTGTGTTAACCCTATTGTAAAGTGTTACACAGAATCATTAATTGGGTTAACCCTATTGTAATGTGTTACACAGAATCATTAATTGGGTTAACCCTATTGTAAAGTGTTACACAGAATCATTAATTGGGTTAACCCTATTGTAAAGTGTTATCATGCATCATTAACTGGATAAACCCTATGATAAAACAACAAATGAAAACATATGATATCTTTAAATTATATAATAGAATAGAATAGAATAAATTTATTTTCCAATCATGGGCCATATAGCATACAGCATATAATCACATAGTTAACAATACAATACCACATAGTTAACAATACAATACCACATAGTTAACAATACAATATCACATAGTTAACAATACAATACCACATAGTTAACAATACAATAACACATAGTTTAATAAGCAAGTCAACAAATATAAACTTGATTTTGATTAGAAAAGGAAACATAAATAATACAATTAATATAAACAATCTGGATAGTTTTACTATAACACACTTCAATAGATCTATGGAGTATTTATAATAACAATAATAATCCTATGAACAAACGCCCTGATATTGCTATTGACTAGAGTTATACACATACAAAGGTGACAGTGAAAGGATGAAGTATACAACTGAGTTATGTCTGACCTTAGGTGGTAGCACTTGTATAAATAGTTAGATAAAATGGTAATGACTTCAGTACTTTCATTACTGAAGAGCCAAACAAATTTCTGCACTGTTGTCATTGTTTTAAAGTTACTACAAAGCTTTGTATCTTTTCAAATAATTCTTGTCTGTCTGCCTCATAGAGGTTACAGTTAATTACAAAGTGTATTTCATCCTCCACTATCCTCAAATTACAAAGGTTACATAATCTTTCTTCAGGTGGAACTTTCATGGTATCTCAATTTCCAATTTATGAGCAATTATTCTTCGGTTTGAAAAACATCTTTTAACTTTAATGATATTCAAGTATGGCTTCCTATGTAGTCGACATTTAAATAGTTAGTATATTCGTAACTTACCAGTTTTTTTCCACAGTCTGACAGTGTCTTACACCATCCATATTTAAACTGTTCTTTAACTGTGTTTCCTTAACAATACGATACAAATTTTTACTAAACAATAACTTAATTGGTATATCAAGGTAGTTTAACACAAAATAAACACTAGAGACCCAACTTTTTTGTTTGCTATCATGCAAGCTACAGCTTTCTCTATGTGCATCTGAAAGAAATTCACTTATATTTTCAGACTGTAAACGTTGGAAAAAAATAATTGTAGTACATAAAGCTTCAGTGTATAATGGATATCTTCCCAGTTCACTCATAACATTGTATTTGATGCTTTCTTATTAACTCCTAGCACATACTTTAAAAACTGGTACATGAAGTTTTTCACATGGTAGACTATTCAATGTATTAAATATATTGCAGGACTCCTTTTTTTACACTTGAGCATGTTGAGGAGGTTGTATTTATAGTGCACCAAATATCACTACCATATAACAAATAGTATGGTAAAACAAGAGTTAAACTTGTTAAATGTTTGCATGCAGCTCTGAAGGACAAATAACATTATACAAATACAGGTTTACATTTTAACGCGTCATAAATACTCTCTGATGTCCGTCTATTCCTTTTAACTATATTCCACTTTCAGATTTGGTCTGGTCTTCATCAAATGTGCAGTGCATTGCGTTTGCCTCCATGCGACTGTGGTGCAAGTGAATGGGTCGACGTATTTAAGGTACTACGGTTAAGTTATTGTTATTGTTATGTGACACCTACGTGGAATTTCTTTGCTCGTTAGGTTAGCTTTTAACGAGCGTATGCAGTAACGCATTGTCCGTGGTCTTCCGTTAGCTCTAATAGCCATAGGACAAACGAGCGTTTGCAATAACGCATTGTCTGTAGTCTTCCGTTAGCTCTTAGGGACATAAGATAAACGAGCTTGTGCAAAACGCATTGTCTGTAGTGTTCCGTTAGCTCTAATCTACACAAGATAAACGATCGTATGCAATACCGCATTGTATGTAGTGTTCCGTTAGCTCTTATTGACATAAGATAAATGAGCTTATGCAATAACGCATTGTCTGTAGTCTTCCGTTATCTCTAATGGACACAAGATAAATGAGCGTATGCGATAACGAATTGTCTGTAGTCTTCTTTTAGCTCTTATGGACACAAGATAAATGAGCTTATGCAATGACGCATTGTCTGTAGTCATCCGTTAGCTCTAATGGATACAAGATAAACTAGCGTATGCAATAACGCATTGTCTGTAGTCTTCCGTTAGCTCTAATGGATACAAGATAAACTAGCGTATGCGATAACGAATTGTCTGTAGTCTTCTTTTAGCTCTTATGGACACAAAATAAATGAGCTTATGCAATAACGCATTGTCTGTAGTCTTCCGTTATCTCTAATGGACACAAGATAAATGAGAGTATGCAATAACGAATTGTCTGTAGTCTTCTTTTAGCTCTTATGGACACAAGATAAATGAGCTTATGCAATAACGCATTGTCTGTAGTCTTCCGTTAGCTCTAATGGATACAAGATAAACTAGCGTATGCGATAACGCATTGTCTGTAGTCTTCCGTTAGCTCTAATGGATACAAGATAAACTAGCGTATGCGATAACGCATTGTCTGTTGTCTCCCGTTAGCTCTAATGACCATAGGAGAAATGAGCGTATGCGATAAGCGCATTGTCTAAGTCTTCTGTTAGCTCTAATGGATACAAGATAAACTAGCGTATGCGATAACGCATTGTCTGTTGTCTCCCGTTAGCCCTAATGACCATAGGAGAAATGAGCGTATTCGATAAGCGCATTGTCTAAGTCTTCCGTTAGCTCTACATATGATCATAGGACAAATGAGCGTATGTGATAAACGCATTGCCTGAGTCTTCCGTTAGCTCTAATATATTATACGCCTAATTTCTGACTACACCTTACCTATAAGATTATTTTTTTCATAGATGGCTGCCAAGATGGGCGCCGTGACATAAAAATGGCAATAGCTTGGCTTTTGCATTAGCTAGGGCATTCATTTTTGTGTCTATGGATTGTTTATTTTTGGGTCAAAGAATTAATTTCTGACTTATTCAAGAGCTTATTCATATTATTACTTATAAGTTAAATACAAATATCCAAGACGGCTGCCAAGAAAGATGGCCGCCGAGAGATTAAAATTACAATATATTGAATTCTAGATCAGCTTGGACACTGCATTTGGTGTATATGACTAGGTTTTGGGAATCATCTTGGTGACCTAACCTTTTAATAAGTTATCTAGAGGACTGCCTTAAATACAAACCTGCAACCAAATGCATGTATACGCCACTTATAGATATGGTGCTAACTGGTCCAGACAGAATGATGACTGCTGTGGCAGTGCGGGTCAGGTAGGAAATGTTATTACGGCAGAAATCGGCGATTTTACTTAAATTTCTCCGCACAGCGTCCGTTTTGTGAATTTAATGTGAAAAATGAGAGTCAGACCTAACGAACTGTGAAGAGGATATGAATCAATTCTGTAATTTGACAAAGATTCAGCCTTCGAAACGAGGTTGGTCATATCAAAGATGTCTACCATGTGTTATATAGGTAATAGGGGGATATCGTTTTTTTTTATATTTTTTATATAATATATGCGGCTCCAGTGCCAGTGCACGTATGCTCTCCGGAAAGAACTATCACAGAACACTAGGGCTCTTAAGATAATCATTGAGGAAGTATTGCACTGCGTGTTAGATCACATCGAAAGTCATAAGGATTTATTGGTATAATTAGATACTGCTCGTAGAAGAATATCTAAACTTTTGTTAGATATACTGGGCCTGGACTATGGAATGCTATTTGGTCTGATATGTTTATCGAAACAACATGTATGCGGTATGGTTGGCGGGCTTGTTGGTATAACCCTCAATCCATCTGCTCTGAAAAGATAGGCTTTGAGTCGGTGCATCAAAGATATAGCCGATATAAGAGAAGTTAGTATACAATCGCTACAGATCACACAAATGAGAAAAATGGTCATAGAGAAATCACAGCACTCAAACGAAATGGCATCGTAGGTCAACACTGTACCATAAACAGAGAGAAAATTAACTAAACAACGAAAAGGACGATACACAGCACAAAGAGTGGTGAAGACAAGACTACCGACTTGGAACGGGCCAGTAGGCAATACAGCCCACTGGTTAAATCGATTTTAAGTATACACAACCGCGCTATTATCCTGTCGTCAGCGCTCAATTTGACAAGAAAGTGTTGTTTATGAAAATAGAAGCACATCCCTAACAATAAAGTCCACATCCAGAGAAATTAGGAAATGATACACGTATATATGTTATTGTAAAACTGTATAAATCATTATTAGAAACACCTTAGGATGTACCCAAACGTGTACTGACCAAACACAGCAGTTGCAGCCAAAGAGAAAACCAATTTAGGGTACGACCACAAAACCCGAGAGACGAACGTTCATGCACCAGCCTCCCCTTTCAGGGTTTCAGATGGGGCAATCATGACGTCCCATGAGGTTGTCCGGTCATCGCACAAGAGAAAAGTGAAGCGCAGTGACTGACTGTAGAGGGGTCAGTCACCAAGCATGAAGTGCGTTGTAATGCTATAGGGTCGTATACTTTTCTGACGAATGTCCTGATTAGTTTTGTAAAATGATCAGGAAATCTGTCAGACCTCTTTAATTTCCGAAGTTCATATATCACATCTGCATAGAATAAAGGTTGTGATATTCCTAGTCTCAGAAAAATGTTTAGGTTGGTGTTGTACTTCTCGTTTTCGTTGCGGCATTATAACTTTGAGAAAGATCTACATAGTATATGATGATATGATAACGAAAACCTTGCTAAAGAAGTTTATTTGTAATAACTTGATTTCGACAATTGAAATCATTCAGATCGTTACATGTCAGTTCAAGACAAACCATAAAGAAGAATTGAAGCACGCATGCAATCCCATGCACAGGATAGAGAGAAAATTATGGAGAAGCTCAATACCCGAGATAACTTAATCCACTATATCCTAATGAATACCAGTCGGCATTATAAACAGGAGTATTAGTCAGGAACCAGTAAATATTGATAATGCAGTCGCTATTAGTAAACACATGAATACATATGTAGCGAGCTCGCCTGAAGGATTCAATAAGCCTTTAACCAACAAGATTGTGAGCAAAACAAGCTGTCAATTCTGGATCTGGTGCAATTTTTGATATCCAATTAATATATTTTAGAGACACATAGGCTTAACGGTCTCACAAGACATAGAACTGCAGAATGGTTTCAACTATACTCACATCAATGTTGTGATATGAGAATAACCAAACCAGAATCCACACTGAAAAAAAAGACAACTTGAGGTTGAGTACTCATCTCGAACCGTAGCAAAACATGAAGTCAGTATAATCGATAGTTGAGACGTCCTGTGGAAAATTTATTGGCCGTCAAATGGTACAGTTCAATACTTTATTGACCAATTTTGGAGCTATATTTCTAACAATCTGGTCATATGTGAAGCCTCTCTCTCTCCTGTGACAATGCGATCAGATATACCACCAGAGCTAAACTGCTATCCTTAAGATGATAGGATGTGGTTATGCATCTGAACAACCCTGTTCAACTGCGAGATGTGGTTATTACACTGCTCAGCTAGCATGCACTGTTTTCTGTCAACGCAACATGTCAAGCAACTGCCAAAAGAGATGGACAGAATTTGATGCTGAGTCTAGCGATGAAGATCTTGGCGATGATATTCAGGTCACTAGTCAACCAGATGACGTGTGATTGACCTAGTTAACTGATACATCCTTCAGAAGTCGAAATAAAGCACTTATATGTTTGTATAGGCATATTGGCAGCATTTTTTTCCAAAGGTGCAAAGCAGATTGTAAACATTATTTTAGTTCAGGTTTACTCGTGGTTTTGGCTTTTATGGCCCATTTTGTATTGATATAGCAACCTCTGCAGCCATACATCAATATTTTAAGATATGATACAGGTAGAAAATTCAAATGAAGTAAGAAAAGTGTCCCTTGTCACTATAAATCTAGCAGTGGACACCAAAAGTATTGTACTAGCCTATGTATAAGTCAAGATATTGTCATTTTAATGTCACGACAGACATCTTGGATATTTGTATTTAACTTCTAATTAAGGTGAAGTTAGAAATTAATTCTTTTACCCAAGAAACCTATCCATAGACACCAACATGAATGCCCTAGCTAATGCAGAAGCCAAGATATTGTCATTTTAATGTCAGGGCAGACATCTTGGCGGCCATCTTGCGTTTTCTTACAATTTCGTTAAGGATGCCAATATGGCATCATTCCGGCATCATAGCATCATTCAGAATCAGAATCACCATTCTTAAATATATTAAAACCACTAAAAACATTGTGTGGATCGTAATGTTGGGTCATGGCTAAAAACGGGGTTTGGCAACCGGACTATTGAGCAGAACTCAATGGAACCTTCAATGTAGTCTTTTCATACTATGCTAGCTGCCCAGTTTCCAACAAAATGATTTGACCTAAACGAGAAAACAATGGGCGAAAAAAAAAGGAATTTGTTTGGGAGCAGAGGTTATGAAGCATGTGTTTCACAAGTAACAGTCAAAATACTAAATTAAAAAAGTAGACAACATATCCTACGGGTGATTAAACAATACTCAGAACCTTAAAGGCTGGAGTGGTGGAACCATCTATTCCAAATTAAAATAACACACAATAATTTGAGAATGTACCACTGCTATCTCTATAAATAGCGGGCTCAGCGATCTCCAAAGATCGGAATGAATAAAAGTTCTGATTGCAAGCACGGGGAGACGTTTTACCGCTGCCACCTGGGTGCACAGAACATGCAGTATTCACAGAACACAGTCCAGGTGCACAGGAAATGCAGTATTCACAGAACACAGTCCATGTGCACAGAACATGCAGTATTCACAGAACACAGTCCAAAAACCCCGACAATAACAAGGCAAAATAGAAGCAAACTTAGTCTCGATCATCCAGACCTCTCGCGAGACTTCTCTCAAAGAAGTCCATAGCGCTCGCAGTCAGTTGAGTGTGTCTGGATGATAGAGACTAAAGCACAACACAAAGGTTGTAGGGTACACCAAACATCCTTACATAATACAGACGTTGGACGTATGACATTGCCTGTGTGAAAGTAGGTGGTTGTTAAATCTATAAATAAACATTGTTGCATTTTGATGGTGGAAGGGCGGAAGACAGTCCCCTCAGGTAAGAGTTTGACGCTCAGTCTATGAAGGTCATGGTTATGGGGAGGGTATGGTTATCGCCTCTCTTCATTGGGCGGCTATGGTTATCGCCTCTCTTCTTGGGTTGGCTATGGTTATCGCCTCTCTTCCCTGGGCAGCTATGGTTATCACCTCTCTTCCTGGGGCGGCTATGATTATCGCCTCTCTTCCTGGGGTGGCTATGGTTAGCGCCTCTCTTCCTGTGGCGGCTATGGTTAGCGCCTCTCTTCCTGGGGCGGCTATGGTTAGCGTCTCTCTTCCTGGGGCGGCTATGATTAGCGCCTCCCTTCCAGGGGCGGCTATGGTTAACGCCTCTCTTCCTGGGGCGGCTATGGTAAGCGCCTATCTTCCTGGGCGGCTATGGTTATCGCCTCTCTTCCTAGGGCGGCTATGGTTATCGACTCTCTTCATGGGGCGGCTTTGGTTAGCGCCTCTCTTCCTGGGGCGGCTATGGTTATCGCCTCTCTTCCTGGGGCGGCTATGGTTATCGCCTCTCTTCCTGGGGCGGCTGTGGTTAGCGCCTCTCTTCCTGGGGCGACTATGGTCAGCGCCTCTCTTCCTGGAGCGGCTATGGTTTGGGGCGGCTATGGTTATCACCTCTCTTCCTGGGGCGGCTATGGTTAGCGTCTCTCTTCCTGGGGCGGCTATGGTTATCCCCTCTCTTCATGGGGCGGCTATGGTTACCGCCTCTCTTCCTGGGGCGGCTATGGTTATCGCCTCTCTTCCTGGGGCGGCTATGGTTACCGCCTCTCTTCCTGGGGCGGCTATGGTTATCGCCCCTCTTCCTGGGGCTACTATGGTTAGCGCTTCTCTTCCTGCGTCGGCTATGGTTAGTGCCTCTCTTCCTGGGGCGGCTATGGTTAGCGCCTCTCTTCCTGGGGCGGCTATGGTTAGCGCCTCTCTTCCTGGGGCGGCTGTGGTTAGCGCCTCGCTTCCTGGGGCGACTATGGTCAGCGCCTCTCTTCCTGGAGCGGCTATGGTTTGGGGCGGCTATGGTTATCACCTCTCTTCCTGGGGCGGCTATGGTTAGCGTCTCTCTTCCTGGGGCGGCTATGGTTATCCCCTCTCTTCATGGGGCGGCTATGGTTACCGCCTCTCTTCCTGGGGCGGCTATGGTTATCGCCTCTCTTCCTGGGGCGGCTATGGTTACCGCCTCTCTTCCTGGGGCGGCTATGGTTATCGCCACTCTTCCTGGGGCTACTATGGTTAGCGCTTCTCTTCCTGCGTCGGCTATGGTTAGTGCCTCTCTTCCTGGGGCGGCTATGGTTAGCGCCTCTCTTCCTGGGGCGGCTATGGTTAGCGCCTCTCTTCCTGGGGCAGCTATGGTTAGCGCCTCTCTTCTTGGGGCGGCTATGGTTATCGCCTCTCTTCCTGGGGCGGCTATGGTTATCGCTTCTCTTTCTGGGGCGGCTAAAGTAAGCGCCTCTCTTCCTGGGGCGGCTATGGTTATCGCCTCTCTTCCTGGGGCGGCTGTGGTTAGCGCCTCTCTTCCTGGGGCGACTATAGTTAGCGCCTCTCTTCCTGGAGCGGCTATGGTTTGGGGCGGCTATGGTTATCGCCTCTCTTCCTGGGGCGGCTATGGTTAGCGTCTCTCTTCCTGGGGCGGCTATGGTTATCGCCTCTCTTCCTGGAGCGGCTATGGTTACCGCCTCTCTTCCTGGGGCGGCTATGGTTATCGCCTCTCTTCCTGGGGCGGCTATGGCTACCGCCTCTCTTCCTGGGCGGCTATGGTTATCGCCTCTCTTCCTGTGTCGGCTATGGTTAGCGCCTCTCTTCCTGGGGCGGCTATGGTTAGCGCCTCTCTTCCTGGGGCGGCTATGGGCCTCTCTTCCTGGGGCGGCTATGGTTAGCGCCTCTCTTCCTGGGGCGGCTATGGTTATCGCCTCTCTTCCTGGGGTGGCTATGGTTAGCGCTCTCTTCCTGGGGCGGCTATGGTTAGCGCCTGTCTTCCTGGGGCGGCTATGGTTAGCTCCTCTCTTCCTTGGGCGGCTATGGTTAGCGCCTCTCTTCCTGGGGCGGCTATGACCTAAGATACTTTGCTGATAACCTGTTAATCAACAATTCATTTTGAAAATGCTAATTTTGGATATGTTCTTGGTTTTAACGGTGTCGTTTGTACGTTGATAGGATGATTTATTTTTTGACAATCTTATATTGGTATATTCCAAGAACATTATATTGTAGCTTTCTCCTCGAGACAAGCTGCTTTAATATCATATAACTTCCTATTTCAGATGCATGAAAATAAAACCAGTGTTTCAGGTAGACGTCTGCATGAAACGAATCAAATAATTAATGAGCGCCCGACGTCCAGACCGGAAGTTGTTGACAATTCCATTAAATCGGACATCAATGACTTTTCCAGAAAAGATTTATACATCGGTACAGAAGGAATAAAAACAACGTATGGTACATTTGAAAGACAATTTATAGATATTCCAAAAACTGTTATCTACATAAACGGGCCACAAACAGTTAGAATCACAGACGATATTTCTAAAACGGCTCAAAACTCAAATCCTAATAATGTTATCTATATCAATCATCCGGGAAGTTTAAGTTACCGAAATCCACAACACACCGCTGATAGCTTTCGCATTAGACCGCTCAATGTCACGAAGCGTCAACCCGGTAGTGTAGACACATTCTGGAAATACAATACTACATATAAACCATATGTAAGAGAAAACACGACGTACATTGATAATATTCCTCCGCGCAATATCAATACATCAGCGGTCAAGGTCAGCACGAGGCAACCAAGTAAATTCTGGAAATATAGTTCTACATATAAACCATATACAAAAGAAAACACGAGGTACATTGATAATATTACTCCAAGTACTACTATTAATACCTCAGCTAGATATATTCACATCCCTGATATAATCAATCGTGGCGGTGGTTGGAAACACATTGAAACTAGAGACAAACTTCTTCACAGATATTTTTCCTCGATCGTTAAACCACCCACAGGTGCAACTTCTGGGAAGGGCACAAACACTAAAGGAACAAATCATATTTTTACTGGAACGCCGCTAACTAGCACCGATACTAAATCACCTATAGTAGACGCTTGTAAAGAAACTAGTCAAAAACTAAGCCTGATTTCTGTCGCATCTGGAGGATTATCGGACAACTCTGTCAATGTATCTGTTAACTATACGGCGCCAAGGGAACACACTACGGAATGGATTGTGCCACGTAACAACTATGGGACATTTAGAACAAGTAAGATTCTATTTTCTTACATACGTTTCACAAAACTCAAATTAAATTTGACCTATGGGATATAATCTGCATAACCATACGACATATGCTAGTTTTCCTTTGCTAATTTTATCACTAAGTATGTTTGACGATATGACTTCAACAACTTTAAACAATTAATAATACTAAAGTAAGACTGATAATAAATATAGATATAAAAATCGAACAGGAAAAGCAGCATTTAAGGACGACAGTCAACCACAACACACACAGAAACAAAGAACAAATTTAAAGAAGAATAAAAGGCCAAATAAGACATCATTAGCACATAAGGGTAACCCTGGAACGGACAGTGGTAAAAAAGGCCGCTGGGGGTTTAAAGTCCGAGGATTATGCTTTCTGAAGTTGTTATTGTGAGCAGTAATGTTCAAGGACATATAGCTCTTACAATGGAGACAACACGGTACATTATTAGTTTTTCTTAATTATACAAAAAAGCAGTAAGCTACAATCATATCATTGTTGTCATTATAATACGTTTTTCTTGCCTTTTTAGGTGGTGTACAATACAAGCACATGGATGGTCCATGCAGATCGCATTTTTCCTCACAGATTTCTGTCATTCACTTAAACGAGACAAAACACGTAGTATTCCGCATATACACAGACAACCAATCGAGGAGTATTCACATGAACCTATCAGTAATACAGGTCAAAGGAACGCAGTTAATTATGGAACCGGATATCAGTATAGACGAGTTAAAAAGTGTATATTCCGCGCCTATGGACAGCGATCTTCAAGTCAATGTTATTGCAAATGGTAATCCAGGTCACATTATAGACCTGGCGGAATCAGATATATATTTAACAGGTTTAAATACGAGTACTAGTCCGCCATCTCCGTTTGAAATTCGCAGTTCGTGGAAATTAAGTTTACAACCTCGGTCTAACCTTACAACTGATATTAGTATAACGCTGCAGAAACGGTATATCAAATACGGCGGAGTCCTGACAATTCGTCTGTCTCAGAATATCGGCGGCAAAATTGAACTGTTATCACATGGATACTCGTCTAAGATCCTTTCTCCTGTGACACGAGAAGTAGTTCCTTATAACAGCGTAGGTGTGTTTCCTTTACCAAAGCAGACGGCGATTGTAACGCCTTCTCAAAACATCGTTTGCGCAGCTATAGGAAACCCACGGCCAAATGTATCAATTCTAAAGATATCGAATGAAGGTGTCCTTACAGAATTGGAAACGGAAACTATCCAGTTGGATAGTATGCACAGAATAGAAGTATTGAATTTATTTACAGACACAACCAAATCAGTAGAGGGATATTACATGTGCAGGTATATTAATCACTTCTTTGAAAACACACAACTTATGACTTTAAGCAGAATAAGTCGGTGTTAGTGGGGCCATGAGAGATGTTGTACTTTATAATACCTCTCACAGAACATACTCAATTAAAAGTAGATGTAAATATTGTACAGGTAATATAGCTTTCAGACAACCAAAAACACGCATTAAAACAAACAACAGTTACAATGTTAATAAGAAACAAGACAAAAGACATCACAAACACAAACGGGTCGACATTAGGGCTACCTTCTTTGAACGGTCAGTGGCAAAAAGGCCGCTGGGGTTTTAAAGCAGGTCCTTGTGTGCTCCATACCTCACGCGTGTCCGACTTTTCTCTTTTGCTTGTGTTCGTTTATTCCAAGTGATCCCTCTACAGTATTTATTTAAAATGGTTTTGGAAGGCGGAAACAGTGATGGAAAAGAAATTGTAGTTCATCCTCAAAAGTTGGATAAGAGCCCTGCTCTCCCTCACACATAATCGCAGAAACATATTAGCGGTTCTTATGTAAGAAACAAACAACACATGTCTTAAGAATATGTGCAACATTTGTATAAAATGTTATGGAAGACTTAGCCACTGTCAGTCATTCTCGTCTTCCATGACCCCTCCACTAAATGAATTATTTGGTTACGTTATTGTTAACGTCCAGTTAAACACATACAGTGAATCTCTCTTAAGCCTAACTAAAACCAAATGTATTTATGTTAGGTTTGGCAATTCTAAACTAACCATTTCCCCAATTTGTGTACAGAATGTCCAACTTATATTTAGATAGATATAGCATGGTTTAAAATCACTTTTATAGTAAAATCACTTTCAACTTATATTTAAAATTTTTAATTCCAGAGCCGAAAGTGGTAGGAAAAGGGTAGAGACGATTACAGAAGCAATACTTATGAAACCTGTGACATTTAATGACGTCATCACTGGGGTCACCGTGAACACGACGAAGAAAGTTGTAATTACGTGCGAAGCATCCGGATCACCAGTACCTAACTTAGAGATGCGTTTATACTTTGAATCCGGTCCAGATTTGATAAAGGCTGGTTTGTTTACGGTATGTCGTATATTTACATAATATTTTTCGTCTTTGCATCGGCTGAAAAAAACTCACTGAACTGATCATTGCATGTATATGTTATAGATCTAAACTGGTCTATATAAACAGTATAATAATTATCCAAAATTAATTAAGTCAAATCTGTTATTTAGGTGATAATTAATTCGTAATTTCTGCATATCCGCAAGCAGTCTATCAATTCAAACTAAGCGTGTTGGAACAGAAACGTAATGTAATTACAAATAAACGAAAACAAACAAAAACAGTACAGGTAATACACTCTAAGTTATACATGTGCTATGTCTAGTTAAATATATCCGTTAGATCAAGTATCCGGGATACACAGTATGATAAAACAATTGCTACGCGATGACTCTTCTATTACGCAATCTTGAACATATGCTGTAATGTCGTGGTTAGAATTATATGCGTCATAATTGTATTGTAAACATATACCGGAAGTGTTGTATTAAGTAGAGGATCTTTCATGAGTGACTGTGTATTATTGATTTTAATAAACGAGTTAATATAATGGTAGGATACGAGACTCTGCCTTATTAAAGTCAATAATACACAGTCACGAATGTAAGATTCTGTGTAACACATAACATATCTACGACGTGCTAGTTTCACGTTAATGTTGTCTATTTACCTTATATATGGCGGCAAACACGACGTCGTTTTGTTGTTTTCATGGCGTCAGCTAAACGCGTGCGCTCTACACATAACGCGAAACCTTAAACCAAATTTAACGTTACTAACCTGCATTTTACAAATTAAGATTTCAAATAATGATAAATAGTTAATGTCTCTGAACGTATCGTATAATATACCATTGCAAATAATTGGGATTAAATGTTTTACTGTATACACACCCAGTGATTCGGTCCTCATTTGCATTTGTAATACACTAGTTTATTATAAAATTAAATAATTGAAGAAATTCTATTGGATCAAGGCGGGTCACATGATTCCTGCTAAAAAGACGTATTGACCTGAGAAATGTATATTGACTTTTCGTATTGAGTCAAAGGCGTGAATAGGTACGAATGTACAATAGAATGACGTCATCGGGATCAACAAAATGTCAGCCGACAGGTTTGTTTTTTTGACAGCTGATGAAAAAAAGAAAATAATAGAAAATGGAGATGCCGATAATACTAAAAGGGCAACATTTACGGCGGTAAATTTCTTTAATTTTTTGATTTTATAATAAACTAGTGTATTACTAGTCCTCGGTCAATATGCCTTTTCTCGGGTCGATAAAACCATGTATCGACCTCATCAAAAGGCAATAATTGTATAGTATTACGAGAAATAAATCATGGCTTTATTACACTCCCAGATGACATGTTTTGTGATAAATAGTTATATGACCTGAATTATTATGCATCTTTAATTCTTGTTTTGATAATAGTATATTTGGTGTATGAGTTCAAATATGTTAAAGATGTTTTCGCATGTCATAAATTAAACTCATATTACAGGTTTCTAAGACGCTACAAGGAAAAGACACTGTCCGGCTCACACTTGCCATGTCGCCAGTCGACCGTGACGTAAGTATCGTCCATTGTGCAGCACTACAGAAAGGGATCTTCAAGGAAACAGACACCTACCGGACGATAGAGCTGTTCCCGGGTACATCTCGAGCATATAATTTTGAATTCTACAGTCGTGTACAGCAACTGGCAAATTTAAACAAATAACGTGTTCATAGATATTATAAATAATTAAAAAACTGTTTTAATTTATAATTATTTGGAATTTTACAGTCAGGTACAGTACAGGAGTTGGCAAATTAAAACAAATAACGTATTCATGAGTATTGTAAATAACTGAAAACTGTTATAACCTATACATTTGAATTCTAGAGTCATGTACAAAAGATGGATTTTTTAAACGAAATAAGTATTTATATAAAGATCCGTAAACATTTCAGAAACTCCCCCAACATTGTCCAAACTCAATTTGACCACACACATTGACCGTGTGTTCTATTGTTTATTTAACCCTTAAACCTCTAAGCAAGACTATAATAGCCTTTGCGTGCATTGTAATCTCAGATCAGCCTGCGAGTAACTCGAAATGATTAACATAAATGAAATGGTCTTAATTCAAAGAAAGAACAGTCCATTTTATATATGTAGCGGGTTAATTTGTTTGTGTAAAGAATGTGCTTTATCTAAATATGTAAATACCTGATGTGATTTTATTTGGTCAAAGGTCAGATACCTGGGCCCTATTCATAAAGCAACTTAAGTGAAAAAATATTACTTAAGTCAAAATTTAAGAATGTTACATATTTTTAAATATCCTTATTAACCTCTCAGGAACACTACAAACCATATATTTTAAGATTAATGTTTAGCTGTAGGTTTCGTTTATCCATGAGCTTATTAACAATATTAAGAAAATGTCTTAAATCGATAAAATAGGGTGTTTAAGATATTGATAAAGTTTGACTTAAGTTAATATATTGCTAAGAAGCTTTATGAATTTGAACCCTGTTCGATTGACAGGCCGGATCTATAGGTTCATGTAGACATTCGTATACTTTTATTACACATATTTAATATATCTATATATAAAATACTGAAAAGGGGATCCCTTGAAAGCAACAAAATCAAACCAGGAGAAAAGTAGTAAATTCCGATTTTATCAAATCTTTATCAAATCTGTTGATGAGATTTAATATAATTTGCAACACATTTGACGCCCCCTAAATGTGGAACAGGTAATGCAGCATTCACAGTCATGCAAAACACGTATTCAAAACAGACAACAATTACAAGGGCGAATATAAGTATGCGACATCACAAACTCAAGTGGTTAGCTACATGAGTATCATACGCCTTCATACGTTCAGTAACAAAGAGTTCGCCTTTTTAAACCTTTTGTTATCCCATTTACACAGAACAGCGTCAAAAAGAAATCCCTGCCAAGCTATATCATGTTACAAACTAGAAAAATGTAAAAACATGGTCCCAAAGACCACACCACCCAAACACAATGGCACCGTAGGTCCGAGTTGTACCACTAACAGAATTACTAGGCAGCATCAATAGGCAATAAAGTAAAACACAAAGGTGATAATGTATATATGAATATATAAAATACAAAAGTAGGTTTAACAGAAAAAATCACTTCTATTCCTAGGAGGCTACTGTGGTTCTTTGGATTTTTGAGATACATCTTTCAGGTTTATATTATGATGTTATTAATTAAGTGTTTTCATAATGGCCCAGTTATCTGTCCAAGGACTGTCGCTGGCCAATATGACAGTCCAAGGACCAATAACTCGGACACTATGAAACACTTTATTAGTGGCAATTTTATTAATTAACTTCCACTACAGTAGAATACTAAAGTAGAATTTTACTTTAATAACATTGTTTTTTTGACAAGATTTGCGTTTATTTATATTAGCGTTAAATAATTTAATTTATAAGTTAATAAGCGAGCGTTAATGACTTCACTTAACGTAAATGACGTTTCTTTGCGTGTTTTTTCATACTGGCCTTGTTTTTTCATATTGGCCTTGTTTTTTTTTATATATTGACCGACTTCCGGTTCAAACTGGCCGAGTTTGCGTCGTATTATATGTAGAGTTTCTAGTAAAACACGGCTAATGTAGTTCAATTAATTAATAATTAAAAATATTGTATGAAAAGTTTACCGCCTTTTTATTAAGACATTCAGATTCCTAGATGTACAGCACCGTATACTGTATGTATGGGTAATGCTGTGTTGATTATGTAAGATAAACATAAATGGAATTTAACGGTTAGTTCTCTTGTTGCTCCCGTTTCTGCCACGTCATTCAGTAGCTGCTTTGTTTTTTATATTCGTATATTCGTGATCATTGATGTTATACGTATAATGCCGTGTTACTCTATACGCAGTTATGTATATAATTATATATAATAGCGACTATTAGATTGTTTAACGTTCAATTAATTGAAACTCATTTTACATGTAAAGCATGTTTAGCTTCATTTATGTTAAACATGTTAAACCGCGTTTAATGTTTGTCGTAAATATTTTTTTACCATGTAATTTGCGGTTTATTTTCTTGTTTCTCTGACTTCTGCCACGTGACTGAGTACTTTCTCTAGTTTTATATTCATATATGCATACTTATCGGTTTATATTCATATATGCATACTTATCGGTTTATATTCATATATACATACTTATCGGTTTATATTCATATTATGCATACTTGTCGGTTTATATTCATATATGCATACTTATCGGTTTATATTCATATATGCATACTTATCGGTTTATATTCATATTATGCATACTTATCGGTTTATATTCATATTATGCATACTTATCGGTTTATATTCATATATGCATACTTATCGGTTTATAATCATATTATGCATACTTATCGGTTTATATTCATATATGCATACTTATCGGTTTATATTCATATATGCATACTTATCGGTTTACTTATATTGCCTATTAAAGCTGCCTTGTTTGTTAGAAGATACAGCCCGACAGGGATTCCATTATTTACACTGTATGCACGCTGTGAACTTCAGCGAGCACGCCAATGCATTAACACCCGACGAAAGACTCAGTTCTTTGAATATTGCGAGTTCAGAGCTACATTATAGAACAGAACAGAATGTTATTCAACTTGTACATAGTGCCTCTTTGGTCAACATGATTTTACACAATACATGATTTTACACAATACATGATTTTACACAATACATGATTTTAAGTGAACAGTATCAAGCAATTATTATACAATTTATGGATAGAATATGAACAATATTGAAACACAAATAACAAAAAATAAAACTACAATAAAAACCCATATTTAACAACATGGTGAAAAGTGATTATACAATACATTTGCATTATATTATTGTGAGGATTTCTTTATTTACACTGTCCCGTTTTATTACGATGACAAAAACGATAAGAGTAATTTTGTTATTGATGTGCTCGTTTTTATTATCATTTCTTAAAACTCCCCCGCTTTTGGTTGGTTAAAAACTAAGGTGTATCAGACTATATTACCCACCGGTAATACGAAATCCCACTGGAAAATGTCAGTATTTTTTTTCTATGAATTCAACTTTTTTTTTTCAGTATTTGTCTAACCGCGAAAACACGATACAATTACAAATACGTTCATTCAACCGTGTGTTTTGAAACTTCACATATATAAATACTAAAAACGGGATCCCGTGGAAGCAACAAACACAAACAAAAGAAAAAAGTAGCAAACTCTGTTCTTGAGAGGTAATATATGGTGCAACAAAAATGGTATTCAAATTTAAAGCCACACATATTGGGGTGATTATCCCAAAGGACCAGTAAGTAATAACACTACTGACTACTGATATGTATTGAGGGTGACGTTTTATAGCCGCCACAATAAATAATCGGAGTGTAAATGTCAATACATACTGAAAAGGGGATCCCATAGAAGCAAGAGACATACCCAAGATAAAAAAGTAGTACACTCGGTTGTAGTGTCTTTTTATGAGAAATAATATAAGGTGCAATGCCTCTCACTCCGGCTTAAGCGACATTTTACTTAAAAGCCAAACGATTTGTATTGTTGATCACAAAGAACCAGTAACTAACAAGAGATGTTTGTAAAACATATATGCTCCCCTTCGATGACTATGACACAAACATTCCTGCCAAGTTTCGAGTTTGTTGTGCAAGCTGTTTTTGAGTTATCGCGGAGACAATCGAGTCTTAGTGATTGTTTAAAAGTTTTGTTACCATGGCAACCACATTTCTAATGCGAATCTACCAAAAAGGGGAGGTGCACAACTACACCATGACAGAAACAATCCTGCCAGGTTTCGAGTTTGTAGTGCCAGCTATTCTTGAATAAATACTGAAACGGGACCCCTTAGAAGCAACAAACACAAATAAGAGAGAAAAGAACATCCTCGGTTTTATTGTGTCTGCTAATGGGAGGTAACACATGATGAAACATATCCCCTAGCACCGTCTTAAGCAGTATTCTACTTATAGACTTGCAATATGTACCAGTCAGCATGTCATAATGCTTCTTTGATTCGATAAAACCTCATATTTCGTCAATTTGACCTCAAACCGAAGAACGCTCTGCCCGAGTTTGGCAAAATACTGTACGATCTAAGGGAAATAACTTGTGTTTACTATAATTGAAATTATGTCTATCAATATCGCTCGGAAATGGTGATACATTCGTTACACAGATTTCCTGCAGGGTGTATGAGAGTATTCCAACCTGTTTGAAACCTTACGGGTTGGAATTGAGAATACACCCTGCTGGATAGCTGTGTAACTAATAGTATTACCACAGTGGTTGAGTGAAGAAATTCTTTTTGATCGTTCGTTTTGCTTTATATATTTTGATCGTTCGTTTTGCTATATATATTTTTCATCTAGTAAGGGAATTGATAAATGAGTAACTTTAGGAGCTAGTTCTTTAAGAAGTATACTGTCAACTTGATCAGGTCCTGCTTTATTGCCTAAGTTTGTAACAGACATTTGACACCTGAACTGGGAAGTGATTCATGTCACAAGTAAAGCAAGTTTAGCATCTGTATTTTATTGGATTAAAGTCAAAATCTGAAAGTGAATTGTTGTTACTATGTCATTACTTCTAACGCTGTGCGTTCTAAAGGACTATTTTTGTTCATTCGAATTATTATGGTATTGTGTACAAAGTTATTTAGCAAACATGTCTCTTCTGTGATATTGTCCCTCATTTGTGTGAGGACGCAAACCAGCTGGCTTGCGGAACGTCGGAGGTTCTCCCCAGGTGCTCGCCCGTTCACGAAAATTGCCCGTAGGGGCACCTGGTGTCTTACTCCACCAATGGAATGTAGAAAAGTGCTCATATGACCTTAGTTGTTGGAGCGAATATAAAAAAAAAATCCATTCAGTGATATTGCAGAATCAAAACGAATATATTATATTACGTATTTGATTTGAGAGGGTATACCAGTTACACGTATGAATTGAATTGAATTGGGATTTTAAGGCGCACCAACACATGAAAGGTTATATGGCGCCTAACAGAAATGACCATGCCAGGCTCATCCTACATGTACATCGAGATAAAATATGGAGAACGGGCCTAGAACAGTCTCACCCTGAACTGCAGAGTTGCTGCAAATTCGTTGTAGACACTCCATTTACGCTGGAGCCACGTTATAGTTTTTCTGCCACTGCTCTAGTGATATTATGAGAGAGATGGCACCTGAAACAATGCAAGGGTCATGATGAAGACCTTTAATGAGCATGAACAAAATATGATAAAATGAACATGAATTTGGGGGTGGGGAGGGGCGGATTGTACCCCTCTGCCTTCCCCTCCAACGGGATCTGCAGTGGCCCTATTCTTTGCCCCGTAACCAACGGGGCCCGGAACCATACGGGGCAGTTACACGTATGAGTGATATAGATGATATCGCTGATTGGGTGTTATCCCTAATATCTGAGTCAGTGTTACTGAGTTGGTGCTATCACCTATTTGAACCGGGACATATTTGGTGATAGCACCTCATTAAATCAAAGATACGGATTTTGGTGATATCACCTAATCAAAGATAACACTTATTTGCGTAAATATCATAACAAGGAGACAAGTGGTCTTATAGAAATCACAGCACCAAAACACAGTGGTACCGTAGGTTCACGCTGTACCACAACCAAAGAGTTAATTAAATATACAATAAAAAGGACTAGACTAACCTATATCCCCCATTCATATAGGTGATATAGCCCAAACCTGTATTAACGAGAAAAACGGACATGGCTATATAACCAAATCAACAAAACCCCATAGTATTATTGTATGATAAAGCCGCTATCTACATTTGGTTCATGTGTTTAAAACAAGTATAGTGAATGTCTGCCTATAAAAAAACGATTACCAACTCGCGACCATAATACCCAAGTTTAATATGCGTTAAATAGCTTTGAGTTGGATTAATTACTCAAAATATAACTAGAAAAGCATGGTATAAATAGGGCGAGCATAAATAAAAACGTTTACTACTACCATGACTACTGGCATAAATAGCGATAAAAGTGTATTTACCATCGTTTATTTAACGTGCTTAGAAGAATGCTTATGAAAACAATTAATAATAAAATGTTTACAAAGTCCACGGCTCATTCTGGATAGAGTTGAAACTCAGTGTAGAGTTGAAAAGAGCAACTATATTTTATTTAAGAAAATACACGTGGATACCAAGAGCGGTAGGCTCACGGTTTCGATGTTTTGTCAAGTCCCAAACACCAGGTTTCGATCTAACGCGAAATAAACCCGCTAGATATTCTATGGCTTATACGATTTTCATTTCTCAATTTCAAACGAAAAAAATAAGCAGCTTCATCCTGTTTTTAATAATTTAAATGTGTTGTTGGAATGTAGCGTTGGTTTAGATAACATACTAGGGAAAAAAGTTTAGCAAGTTTTTGTTGCACCCTAGAAAAAATAATACATTTTTGGTTGTAAAATCAAGAAACTACTGCCATAGACACAATATTTTATTAAACACACGCCAATAACAGTCGAACATCTCTATGACGTAACGAATAAATGAACGTAGAGGTCAAGCTCGTAAAGTCCCAAAATGGCAGTATATCTAGTATACAGTATTATTTCATCTAAAAAACTTGCTATTCCCCCCCCCCCCACCCCTCAGTATATATTTCATTTGTGTTGTGTTTGTTTTCTGGTGTTTACAAAACGTCTTAACTGTACACGGTCGTGACATCATATGACGTCCAGAGAGGTGCTGATAGGAAATTTAATACTTCCTCAATAATCACCTTTTAGTATTTTAACAAACCATGTTAAATACAGAAATACACTGTTTAAAAGACGCAAACATACTAATTTTAGTTAATGTATTTTAACTGTTGTTAAATTGTCCACGCTAAGTTTCCTTTTATCCTTCTCATAATTTATTTCGCAATTAAAACGACAGGTGACGGCAAATATCACGAGTACAAGCGAACAATGGATGCTTTCTTAAAGGAGCTATTATCTCCTCTGTTAAACACATTGTCCTATTCATAACGTTCACATCCGGTCAACTTCCAGTAGGTTAAGATGATACATAGATGTACACAAAAAATAAAGTTTTTAATATAATTATCACTACAAACTAGTTTTATAAAGGGCTAAAGTCAGTTGAGCACCAACGATAAACACCGAGTTTACCCCCTACCAGAATGTGAAGGTCTTTTATTTTATTGATCACTGATTGGTCAAATTATTTTGATGATGTCATGTGAAAGTTATGAATTTCGGTGATTTCAAAATGAAGATAGTAATATTCGTATAATTACTAAAAGGTTATATTCACCTTTTATTTTAATTTGTCCTTTGTACGAATACTTAAGCTATATGTTAAACAATATTATTACAGACATCCAAGTGTTTTTAAATATATTCAGCTGATGCAATCTTCATGCCAGCAAGAGTTTTTTTAGGTTATCTAGGTTTGTTAGGGAAGCATTTATTATTCGCAATACTGCAATATATACTGAGTAAATTGCACATCCTTATTGGACATAGCATGTAAACTATTTAAACTTAAAATAGTAATATGAAACAATGTTATAGGAATAGTATAATCATTATAAGAGGGTAAATACGTGCGCCAGGGTGAATGTGTGAGACATTTTGGGCGTCAGGGTGAATGGGTGAGTTGTGAGAGTTGTATAGTATGTATGATTTGTGCAGTGTACGTTTTCATTGTTTAATGTAAAAAATGCATGGACATGTCACACATTATCAAATGAAATATGTATTTATATGACGAGAAATATTTGTTTAAGTCACAAATAAAGAATATGCTCTGTTCTGTTCATGATACAAACATCAAATGCCAATAAAAAGTAGAAGACACCGCATATATAACACGATTATGACCTCACATTGTTGAACGATGTTGGCGGTGCCCCTTTAATCATGGTGAATTAACCACACAGTGTTCGCTGAGGAAACATCCCAGATGAAAGTAGTCTGAATGCCAGTTTGCACATTCAACGATGAAGTGTGGATTAACGACTGCGTTAGCGATATTCGTTCTTGTTTCTGTATTTACCAAGGTAAGAATGTTCTGTATTTGTTATAGAAATGTTGATGAAATATAAAATGTAAGCTCAGTGAAATGAAGACATGTTTTTTCTTCTGTTCTTGTGACTATCTAGTTATAAGTTATACTTGCGACTGTGTCCAAAACCAGAATACATATCAACCTATGTTCATCGGAGGCTATGCCATTTGAATTTGATGGTAATTAAACTAAAAGCAAATAAATATACAGCAAACATTTTAGAGCAGTTTTATACATGTCAATATTGTTAGAAACCGGAATGAAACATGTTGCCAAACATAGTTTTTCGTTAGAATATACATTTATAATGTATGTACATGTATATAAAATTATGTGGAATATAATTAGTCTAGCGCCTACTGAAACCCCGACCAAGGGAAGTAGTTTCATGAGCTTTCGTCCCATGAGCTTTTTGGTCGTATCCTAGATTGGTTTTCTCTTTGACTGCAACTGCTGTAGTTGTTCAGTACTATTTTGGATACATCCTGAGATGTTTCTTATTTTGTCTTTTATATAGCTTTACAACAACATCTTTTCTTTTGTTACTTTCTCTGGATGTGGACTTTATTGTTAGAGAATTCCTATGGATGTAGTTTACACTGTCTTGTCTATTTGGGCGCTGAAGACAGGATAATAGCCAGGATTGAGTACACATAAAATCGATTTAAGCTCACCTGTCGGCCTTATTGCCTACTGACCGTTCCAAGTCGGTAACCCAACCCCTTCTGTTGTATTTTGTCTTTTTCATTGTATACTTAATTAAATATTGCTCCCTGTTTGTAGAACAGAGCGGACATACGATGCCATTGCTTTTGGATTCTGTGGTTTCTATAGGACCCTATATCACATTTTTAGCCGTAGACCGTATTGCCTGCTGAACTTTCCAACTTCGTAACCATGACTTCGCTACGCTTTATGCTGTGTATTATACTGTTCATAGACTATTTAATTTGGTCATTTGATTTAGTTTGTGGTAGAGTGCAGACCTACATTGTAATTGCGTTTGGGTGCTGTTGTTCCTATAATGATTTTTTTCCTCGTTTATTCTTTAGGTTATTTTAACAAAATGATAAATATTTTATTTTTGACATAAGCTAATACCAGTGGTTCAATGTCATTTAGGAACATTTTCTACAACATTACTGACTTGATGAATGTGTACTGTTTGTATACATGTAGAATCTATTGAAATAAAAAAGGTCTATGCTGATGTTAACAGTGGTAGACAAAGTATGTGCTTCTTTTCTTCAAAACTCTTCAATTTCTTTAGAAATGTCAGGGCTATAATTGCTTTTTGTCTCAAAGGCAAGTACCACAAATGTTTTTTTTAGTTCATTATCTTGAAGTACACGATATTTTCTAACAATACAGAAGTTTAAAAAAAAAAGGAAATTCTTAATATCTCTCAAAATATATATTTTCCCCGAAAATATTTGTGCTGACGGTTTGAAACGCCGTAAAAGTAATATTCCACTCTATTTCCGCATTTATCATGCATTTTTCAACATATATACATAGAATAGGATAAAAAAGTCACATACAGCTTGAATAAAATTAACGCAATTTGATTTAATTTTTGTGATTTTTGTGATTACATTATTTTGAATGAAGTTTGATGTACCGAGATTATAGACGATTTGCCAAAATTGGAAGTTTGGTATAATACTTACCTAACGATATCAGAGCCAAGTCTGCGAAAAAGAAATTAATGATGAAATATGTCTTTGAATAGACGGTTTAATAAATACTGATCAGGGAGATACTTTGGAAGCAATAAGAAGGAGTATGATAATGGACCTTTGGAAACGACCGAGCACGACACATACGAAATATTGCAGTCTCGGTTTGACTGAGAGCGGTAGTGAAATATGCTAGCTACTGCTCACGCCCTCTGACCCCGGGTTGAGCAGAACTCAATATTCATAAAAATCAACAGTACAGAATTTTAACCATCCCGAAGATGGCAAGCATATGGCGGTGTATTTAGCAAAATGTGTATCTTTATTTCATTCCCTATATCCAGCGGCGTATGGTCCCAGGATCTAATACAACTGTATGCCCCGAAGAGCGAAATAAACAAAAAGGAATTTAGTTGGGAGAAGCGGTTATGAAGGCTGTGTATCACAAGTAACAGCCAAACGACTAAATTAAAAAGCAGACAACATATCCTATGAGTGGTTAAACAATACCCAGAGCCTTTTATCGGCCGGAGTAGTGGAACCACCGAATCGAAAAATAAGTAAGAAAACAAAAGAAATTGAAAATGTACCACCGATCACTAAATATAAGTATCGGGCTCAGCGATCTCCAAAGATGAATGAATAACAGTACTAACACAACCAAGGGAATGAAGTAGAAGGCTCGGTTTTATTCAGCCTGGCCATGAGAGGTAATGTAAGAGGCAACACATCTCACTCCCTTTAGCACCGCCTTAAGCGGTATTCTACATCAAATCAACCTGTATTGAGCTCGTTGATCCCAAAGGACCAGTAAAAATAACACTTCCGATTCGTAGCGCGTGGAGACTTTTTACAGCCGCCACTCTGCACTAAACGAATGCGCTATTATGTAATAAATACTGATAAGAAAACTGATACAAAGTATCACAATCTGATTAGATCAATTACATAGGAAAACAGTAAGGGGAATGAATATGATAAACAAAAAGACAAATTAATGATTACATGTATAAACAAAAAGTATAATAACAATTGAATTGAAAGATTAGTGTCTGTGAAGGTAATCTCAGGTTTTAGCAATGCACACTTACATTTACATTACAGATTTATAGACTGTAGCTCTGAAATTTACATCTAATTATTATAGTAAAATACGGATAAATTATCCGTAAACCAATTTGACTGCGTCCCTGTTATTTGCTCGCAAATATTACGAAAGCACAGTCTGTTTATGCACAGTCAAACACCCATAGTAGCTTTCTGAGTCCGGGATAAATACAGTCTGAGCCTGAAGGCTCCGTCAATAAGGGAGATCCTTTGGAAGCAACACATATAGCCAAGAGAATAGAGTAGCAGAGTCGGTTTTATTGTGTTTGTTCAAAAGAGGTTATGTAAGAAGCAACCCTCTCCCTTTAAAGCCACCTATAGTGGGTTCGTTGATCCCTAAGGACTTGTAACACTACTGATTCGTATCTCGGGGAGACTTTTTACAGCCGCCACACTGCACTTAATGAACGCTAGTGTGAATATTAATAAATAATGAAAAGGGAGATCCTTTGGAAGCAACAAACACAACCAAAAGAATAAAGTAGCAGACTCGTCTTAAGCGTTATTCTACTTCAAATCAACCTTTATTGGGCTCGTTGATTACAAAGGACCAGCAAAAAAAGCACTACAGATTCATAGCACGGGAGATTCTTTACAGCCGCCACACTAAACTACGTTCAAAATTAAAACACAGCTATATATATAGGAACAAACTGTAAGGCGCCTTCAGCGTATTTTACAACATCTGTGATGTTGAAAATATATTACAAAAACGGTAATAAACGTATAACTAGTTAGATAATAAATCACCATGAAAATAGAATTGCATTATTATTTTGGACATGACGGGTGACAACGTAAAACCTTCATTAAATAGTTCACTTTTGTGGGAAAATGTGTCAGTTTCATGAAACGCCATGAATAACTTATAAAAATCCGTTAAAGTAATGTTCGTTGTTCTTAAAGGTACACACTGCAATGTTGATTTTACTGAGTTAATGTTTTAAACTAAATATTTGTAAATCGTTATTAATAATTGTTTGAATATTTCCGAGCATATTGTTTTTGCATATTGCAAAGTGTTTATTATATTGCACCAGTATTATAGACAACCCGGCCTATGGAAGAATAAGGAAGAGAAACTGAAATTATTATTTTTTTATATTTTATTTAATTGTATGCAAGCAGGTTTAATTTCTGCATAATTGTAAGGTAATTTGTTTAGGCATGGGAGAGATGTACACCAAAGATGACCCGTCACTTGTGATGTTTGCAACACGCATTGTAGGGCATTGTTTGCATCTAAGAGCTTCCCATCATCATGTGAAACTTATTTACCAAGTGTTTCAGAACCTTTTATAATAATGGAAGTACATTGTTAATACATAAGAAAGTACACCATGATACAACTGCAAGCTTTATATTTTCTGTATGCAACAATCATTGTTTTGAACCGGCACATTATAGACACGTGAACAAAGACATACATATTTCTTGCGTGTTTTTGATCGACTATGCTCTGTGAAAGTTACATTTCCTGTTCGACTTTGATACTTACTTTTATTGATATTTTTGCTTGTGAAACAAATTATATATGCTTAAGAGATCATCTACGGTGACATATTTTGTCATGGGGATCCAATACATATAGGTAATATCAAATTACACGACGAACAAATCGCATTAGGATGGTGAGTGAAAAAAATGTCGCTGAATGTTTAAACCAGGTTCAAGAGTACACCAAACCTCACGTTTACCCTAGTATCATTTCACTAAAACCAGACAATGTAAATAAAGAAATCCCCGCCAGAATAAATCATAAACAAGGATAGAAACGTGTAATGTTTGTCTCCAATAGTATCTTGTCTTGTTCTAAACGGTTTGTTCTCGTGTTGGTTCTGCCAAGATCATCGAGTACTCACTGTGTGGCTTTCTAAGCTTGTGTTTTTATGCCCCCACCATCGAATGGTGAGAAGGCACATAGCGTTAACCATGTACGTCCGTCCCTCCGTCTGTTCTTCCGTCCCGAAAAGTGTGTGTATCTATCTCCTCCAACAGTTTTCAATCGATTGTTTGAAAACGTTATACGATGCTTACCCGCCAGTATGATGTCAAGATGTGCATAACGACGGTGTCAAAAGTGACCTTATATTACCGAAGTTATGGCACTTTTTTCTTCGAAATTTACCTAAACATATCTAGTGTTTCCATCTGTCCCCCCGGGTTTCCAACGATGGATTGTTTCGAAACTTTACAGAATGCTTATATATGATGTCAATATGTGCATATCGATTCAGCGTCAAAATCGCCTTGTAAAACATTAAAAAGAAAGAAATAATCACAGTATATATGACACAGTTTATGACACAGTGTAACATAAACGTCACACCAATGTTACAAATTTGTCCCGCATGCCTAATTTACTACCTTACAACTTTCTATCCTTGTTACTTATATATAAAACCTTCTCGAAGACTATATTAAGTAGTTTAAAAAATAAATGTATTGTAACCGTTCGTCCTTGTCATACGTTATTAGTTAAAGCTGTACACGCCCTATTTTAACTGGTAATAACGCATGAATATGAATGAGTGACGTGTGAAGTAGTTTCAAATCGACGAACACTCCAAAAGTCGGTATATAAGGAGAAATCGATACGTACAATTTCACATTTTTATTTAGCCTCCGTACAGGTAACATCGATAAATATACGGCTCCAGAATTTATGTGATAAAAAATAGTTGCCTGGAACGGGATTTGAACCACAGTCTTGCACTTGTAAGATTTGAAAGATGTACGCTAAACCTCTAGACCACTGCTATTTATTGGTATTTTGTAGCATTTTTAACACTAAATAGGCATTACGTAATGACAAGAGCGCGCACAAAACTCATCAAGCGCTAATAACAAATCGATATATGGTTGATTTGAGACGAAGTATTAGTTTCATATTGATAAGATACAGTATTACACCAGGCAATTTTAATTTACACGTGTGACAATATGGACTGCATATTTATTGAACCATCTTTAGTTGCGTTCAAATATGTTAAGTTATTTTGCCTCATACCATATGGTAGTTAGTACACTATTTTCTCAAGTAGCGTTGTAGTTCAGTGGATAGAGCACAAACTTGAAATCAGAAGGTCGTGTGTTCGAGCCCCGAAAGAAGCCAACTTTTTTTTCGGTAAGAATTACTGTTACCTGTGTATAGGTACGATGTGCACTGGTCGATGTATATACAGTAAATGATTTCATGCGCTATATTTGCTCGCTTAAATACCCGATTTCGACATGAGCTGGTGAACATAAAGTTACTAATAAAGACACGCCTACAAAGAAGAAATCGATTGGTATAGGGCGTCTGTAGCTTTAAGTGTACTTTAGTTAGAATGATTAATATTGCAATATAATAAAATTAGTTATAATAATACTTGTCAAAGAACGTGTGACGCAATGTAACACTGACTTGTGTGACTTATATACTGAAAGGTAAAAGAAACGCATAATGGGTATTTCCGTTATATATATTGTATGTTTAATATGCTACTGCTAATCCAATAGTACAGGGCGATATTAGGCCTGCCCTTTCGCAAAGAAGGTTCAAACAGCACCGAACACACCAATGGTTACTCCTTTAAAGTTTCATTATCGACAGAATGCGCATTTGGCTCAAGCAGGTGAGCAAACTTAAGCTTAAACGTTGCAATCTCTTAATATTATACTCAATACTGAAATGGCTTGACTTTTTAATCAGAACTTCAACACTTATGAATTTCGTGTAACAAAGTATACGTTGATTAAAAGGTCTACTACATGACAGACTTGTCCTTTCTGTAATTAGCTGTAGCCACTTTTTGGACAAAACGTAGAGATATATCTGGAATATTACGTGGAATTAGGTGTATATAATAGTGTAGTATAGGCAATATTTTGATTATGTGTTTCTTTTTCCTTTCAGTATATGAAGTTAATGGCAAGAACAAACTAAACTGAAATGCATTCTGAAAACGTGATATTATTTTGTTTTTTCGGGCTAACATCATTTATAAACCTCCTTTTTCTTTTAAACGTTTTTGAATTCAATTGTTACACGCTTGAAGCAAATTAGAACTTAATTCATCATGTACGACTCGCATTCACATGAAAACGTCAGTAAGAAATGGGAACAGTATTTTAAATATGTCAGACAAGAAAGAATATGTTCTGAGTTCTTTTGAAACTGTAATTAGCCAGGTACAGCATTGAGAGTATATCTTTAACGGCAGTAAAAGCAGGTACAGAAGTAGAACAGGAAATATAGCATTGACAGATTACAGTCAACCAAAAATATTATTCAAAACAAACAACAATCATAAGGAAAAGTACGAGAGGTGTTCAACTTATAACGTAACACTTTCATTTTGTACCTGATTCAAACATCTTGACATGCTCGCCGAATATGTTTATTTTAATGTCAAGTCTAATGTTTCTTTCGATATAAAACATTATGACATCAACTATTATGTGATTCCTAATTTTGCCGCCTCCGTATTTTTGTAAAATGGTAAAGAATGACATTTTGAAGCAAAAATCTTCAATTATAAAAAAGTAACGGCAAAACAATTTTTTTAAAACCAAATGCTTGTGATTTGTCGTTTAAGGTTATAGTAGTCTGTTATGTCCATGTGTGGACGTAAAAAAAATGGAATATGCATTTTTTTGCTATTTGTCGGTTTTCACGATTTCAGCGAAAATTAACATGAACAAAAACTTTGAAAATTATTAAATCTATAAAAACTTCTAGTTCGAAGCATCAACTGCAGGCATTTTTATGATGTCCTCCTCTATAAAACATAAGTTTCGTTACTTTCTTATAAGAAAAGAAATGAACAAATATATAACTTAAGACTGAGGGGCAAAACACAGACATTTGCAAATAATGATGAAAAAATATAAACTTTGACCAAAATATTATATCTTTATATGGTATATGATAATACAGCAACAATAACTATTCATTTTTTGTCTCATAAAATATGAATACAATGCTTATTTTGGTAAATTTATAAAAGCATCGGTTACATACTAGCAAACTGTCCTAGAATTTGTTAATTCAACATTTATATATTTGACTTAAAATAAAACATACGATCATATTTAACTTTCAAACGCAGTTTTAAACAATTATGATATGCATTTAGTGAAATTATTTGGTTTAAGGTAAAACTCTACGGCAATATAAACATATAGGATTAAAATTGGAAACCAGTGGGTATCTATCCAAAATGTAATTTAAAGCGAACCACGTGAACTTGTAGATTATTTTTAAATGGATATGTTCTCAATAACAGTTTCACAACATTAAATCACATTAAATCACAATATTAAATATGATAACCATTTCCGCTGACAAATAACATCTTAAACAAAAGTGTTACGTTATCAGTTGAATACTTCTCGTAGAAGCAAAGTATGTAACACCACAAACATAAATAGGAAAGAATTCCTATAGGAAAAACAATAGGGGTAGATGTCATCAAAGGGTTCACAACAATAGGGGTAGATGTCATCATAGGGTTCACAACAATAGGGGTAGATGTCGTCATAGTGTTCACAACAATAGGGATATATGTCGTCATAGGGTTCACAACAGTAGTGGTAGATGTCATCATAGGGTTCACAACAATAGGGATAGATGTCGTCATAGGGTTCACAACAATAGTGGTAGATGTCGTCATAGGGTTCACAACAATAGGGGTAGATGTCGTCATAGGGTTCAAAACAATAGGGGTAGATGTCGTCATAGGGTTCACAACAATAGGGGTAGATGTCATCATAGGGTTCACAACAATAGGGTAGATGTCATCAGAGGGTTCACAACAATAGGGGTAGATGTCATCATAGGGTTCACAACAATAGGGGTAGATGTGATCATAGGGTTCACAACAATAGGCGTAGATGTCATCATAGGGTTCACAACAATAGGGGTAGATGTCATTAAAGTGTTCACAACAATAGGGGTAGATGTCATCATAGGGTTCACAACAATAGGGGTAGATGTCATCATAAGGTTCACAGTAATAGGGGTTCACAATTTAACACAAGTGTTGATTCATCGCACAATGAAATAGGAAGTAAAAATGGGTTTCCCGCTATACATTTAGTTCGATGCAACAATATTGGTCAAAGCATATGTTGATAAACTGTTCAACAATTTTATAATGACTGTAAGAAGGTGATCATGAACATGGACCTTACACAATGTGTAAATCTCGTCATCATAGACGTCAGGGTATTAGTCCTTGTCGTGGAACAGTTCTTAAATTACTTCTATATTTAAAAAGCAGATCAGGTTCCAGTATATGTTTGAAATGGCATTTAACTTTAACTTTTGAACACTTTTTAGGATGAAGTTTTATGCCAGAAAGTTGATGAAATGGGAGATATGAAATACATGTTGCGTTCGGCCCTCGAGCAAAACAGAAAGCTGGAACAACAAAATAACCGTTTAAAGTTGGTAAGTATTAAAGTTTTATATTTTCATATGGTCCCGTTTACTTTTCATTGAGATAGTCGTTCATTATTCTACGAAACTACTTCTACCGATATTGAATGTTGATAAAGAACTACGTTTAACTGTAAAGGAATGGACACGTAACTAGTGTCCTCATAAAAACGACATGGCTTTTCAAGGTTCCGTGTAAGAAAATGACGAACAAATTAAAATGACCACTCACCTACTGTTTTTAACGCTAACGAATAGTTAAAAATTTGTCACAAAATCGCGTCAACGTCATTCGTTGATCATTTCCCGGCAAATAATCATTCACACAAAATAATAATGAACGACAAGACACGAATTCAATCCAAATATATAGAAATAACACAAAAACAATGAAAAATAGCAATCAACCAATTCATAACATTCAACAATAATATGAAAGTGTGCAATAAAAAGGTTATTGAATTTGTATGGAAAAATCTATTGCTTTGAACTCGTTGTTTTGGTACAGGACAACTCGCAAGCTCATAGTCCTTCTCCAAAACAACTCCTTCCAAGTTTTCAAAACATCACGTTCCGAGTAATATTCTGCCATACAAATACAACAACCTATAAAATAAATTGTATCATGTTTGTTAACATACTTCACAGGTAACGATAAATATAGATTGTCATCACGGATATGTACTAAATACTATCTGGTTGACTTCCAAGGCGGTAGCCCTATTGTTAACCATTTTGTGTTTGTGATGTCGTTTGCATTTTTTATTACTTTTGTTTCTCGTTTGTCTGTTTGCGTGTTTGTTTTTGTGTTTTGTGGTTGACAGTCGTCCTTTTATGCTGCTTTCCCTGTCCGATATTTTTTCTTTCTTTGTTTTTAAAACATACCATTATAACAAAAAGGTAGGTAACGTCAACTGTTTTTGAAATATAGAACACAAAGGCCTTCCTAATCAGATCGTGTTCATTTATGTGCACTACTAAAGGTTTAAACGTACGTAGATTACCTTCCATGTGTTGCTTAAAGGTCACAATTGCATTTTGAAACCACAATAACTATTGTAATTGAAAGTCTAAATGAAAAATTCAGGTCGATAACGCGTAATCAGTTTTGCAGTTATCAGATATCAATGCGGAAATAAAAGGGTTGAATTGTGTTTTACGACTTTTATAGAACATTTTAGGCTATGTATGATTTTTTTCGGGGTGGAGGCAAACCACCTTTTCCTAGGTAGAACCAGTACTGTAAACCTATAACCATCCATAACAATTGACACTTTCTCACTTACAAATCGAGCTCCAAGTGGAATTTGAACCCGCAGTGGTGAGAAACGAGAATGGCTCAAACCTGATTATTTACAATATAAGCCATGGATGCGTAAATTCAACGAATTACTTTAAGATTTACTTCCTCCAAAAATGTAATTAGAGGAACACCTATTTCAGCTTCATTGCACCTTGGTTGGATATGTACATTTTTCTGATGAAAAGGCTGTTCCTTCGGCTTCATTCATTTGTTAAACTAATAAACAGCATATATAATGAGTTTGCTTTGAGAACGAAGTAGTACCACATGTGCGTATTCGTTTGATGTTTAATGCTTAATGTAAAACGAGCTATTTCAGTATGCTAAACTATTTACTTTAAGTGAGTATAGGTGTTAATATAATATTTCTACCTATTCAGCAGTGTTTACAAACGCAGGTTATACAAACAACATGTGTTGATGCTTTCCATCTCATTTCGATAATATCAGTTAAACCGCTTGCTTAACCCGCTCTACCAGTTCGAGAAACCTTGTACCTGGAAATAGACGTGGGAAAAATTTAGCGATCTAAATGTTTATCAGATATTTGTAGAAATATAGGTTTGGAACGTATATAGCATAGTAGAAGTTAACTTACAATTTGAAATATGGCACATACTAACAATCATCAGATGACTGTTCAATGAAAACATATTTATTTTTATTTTTTAACTATTCTACGCCAATTTAAATCAAACGAGTTAAAAATCCTTATGCAACATTTGTGTATTGTGTGACTAAAATTTGTGACATTTTACAATAAATAATATTCTATGAAATTCTTAAGATAACTTTATAAAGAAACACATTTTGCGATTTTTTTTAAATGTTGAAACTTGTTAACCTATATCAGGGCATGTTATTCTAGCCACAAATCATAAGGGATAAAGGGTCTATATATCACCTCTTGCGGCACGCGGACGTCAAAATAAATTTACTTTATATTTTCAGATTTGGTCTGGACTCAAGAAGATGTGTGGTGCTTTGCAAATGTCTCCGTGTGACTGTAGTGTCAAAATTGACACCGTGCAACGGGTAAGTTACCGCCATTTACAGTTTCATAGTAAAGTGAGAATGTTGACAACATGTTAAAATCTCCAGCTTGGTTAGAATTCTGGGAAACTTACTTTATCATGCAAATAAACATGTCTGCTATTAAACCATCAGTAAGAAAATGGGGTCCTTGGGGGCGTTAATATATTCTAGTAAGAAGTTTTCCTCAGCTTTATCCTAACACTGGGTCAAAGGTCAACGTTATTTGTAATCCTTGCAATGTCATACCCTGTCTACTTTCACTTATAATATCAATAACATGTCCAGAATACAGTTAAAGTAAAAAAATAACAGGAAACTGCACTAAACAGTATTGCTATCCACAGATAGCAAAGTCGATTCTGAATCCGGAAACCACGGGTATTAGCCTCACTGGCATCACTTCGGTGAGTCCTTAGGCAAGACACTTTCCAAACCTCGTCTTTTGGATAGGAACGTTAACCTGGCCGTCCCGTGAATCTGAGTTTATCATACTAGCACGGTAAAACATCAGATGAATCTATTCAATAATAAGCTACATATCATTTCCATCTCTCTGGGGTGGCTGGAAACAACAATTCAGTTCCTATCAGATTTAGATATTACGAGAAATTCCAAAAAAAACTATAGGTTATGTTTAAAATTAAACACGTTAAACTCTGTAATAAAGATATAAAGAATAGAACTCAAGAAGAGCGTTCAATCGATTTGTAGTTAATAGTTTAAGATATTTAGGATAGTATAGTCTGTAAAAAAACGCCACATGGCATAGTAATCTAACTAAACAAACAACATTTACGAACAAAATAAATTTGGATAAACCAAACAAAACAATTAAATTACCAAGAAATTTTACTGGTACAAGTTCTGCACTTTAACATAGTTTTGAATACGTTTTCTGATTTCCACCTAGAGAATATTTTTTGCAGATTATGCCTGTTTTATGTCTTCTTACACGAAATATTGCACAATGTTCATTTTCATATATATAATTATGTTATCACATAACTTATGGTGTGGGAGTGGAATAACAAAACTCTATATTTTCGATATAACACTAGTTATGCAAAAGCCTAGTTTGCGCTGTCAAAAAAATCGATAATGACTATGATCCAATTCCCACGGTTTATGTCGGTTTCGTGTCTTAACGCGAAAAAAGTCGATATGTGAGTTATGTGATAAATAGAATCTAACATTCGTTCTCATTCATTATTGAATTTATTAAACTCGTTAGCAAAAATGATATAATGCTCGGCAAGAGCCTCGCATTATATCATTTTGCCAACTCGTTTAATAAATTCAATAACGAATGAGTACTCATGCAAGATCCTCTATATATTAGAATAACATTTTTGCTGCAACATTTAAAATAAATCAAGATGTAAAACTCCAATGGTTCCAGTATAGGATAAACCATAGGATTCTAGGTACCAATTATTTACTAAAAAAAAAGGAACATTTCTCATTCTGATAAATGTACTCTTTGTAATAAAGCGGTAGAAACAATTAAACATCTACTTTATGACTGTGAGGTTTCAAAGCTATTTTGGTCAGACTTATCTATTTTAATTAACAGCACATGTACTAACATAGTGACTAACTGGTCAGACTCAGATATTATATTAGGGAATACTAAATTTGATAATATCCTTAATAAAATTCTAATATTAGGAAAATACCATATATTCTTTCAAAAACAAAATAATTCTGCACCATCCTGCCTCAACTTTATTTACTATTTAAAATCAGTTTATAAAACTGAAAAATTCATTGCTTATACAAACTCAAAAGATACATACTTTCATAAAATATGGAACCGATATGAAAATATTGTCGCCGAACCATAACACTACTATTTGCTACTATAGCAATTGCTATAAATTGCTATAAATATCATAAAATACATCTACTGTTTATACCCTTCCGTATTCTATTTTATTTGTCCAAATGTCAAATTACTCAACTTTATAGATATGTGAAACATGTCATCTTTTTCTGCCAAAAACCTTTTTCTAAATTTTTTCTTAACTTATGGAACAAATGTTTATGTAACAAGAGGTAAGACAAGCATTTGTAGTTTTAAAACTAGTCATTCTTCGATTGCTTTATTTGATAAGTCGATGCTTGTTATTGCCCCTTGGTAATCTACATCATGATGTAAAGTTTAGCATACAATTGTAATACAAGTAAAATATGTACATATCTCATGCCAATATGCTTTAAACCATACATAAACATAGTCTTATATTATTCAATACATTTGTAAAAACTTTGTATTTATTACTTGGTCATGAACGGGGGTACATTTGTAATGCAAGAACTACAGATAAGCTGAGTATTTACATATTTAACTGGCATTCGTCCTGCAAATTTTATTTTATGAAGCTTGCTCAGACTCTGCCACTCTTCCCTCATTCTAAATCCGATGGAAAAAATACTCATTACAGACAAAAGATGGTAATAGTTCTATTATGAACAAGACAATGTCTTACAAGTTATCTCCCCTTACAAAAGATAAAAAAGAACACATTGTCTTTAAACTAAATAGAACTAACAATGAAAGGTAATTGTATTTAAGATATGGTATACAACTATCAATTGATATTTTAACAATCACAATGTTTTTGTAATTAAAGTTCTCAAACCCAAATCACCCACTCATGACCTCAAGAATAGATAAAAAGAAAAAATCCCCATTAATAGCTTTTCTACACATTATATTTGAATTTTTTTCACTTTTATAGTGTCTATAATTGTATGCATAATATATTGTAAGGTGCATAGAGGGATGGTCCTCCCCGACCCTCGTGCACCTATGACGGGGAGAATAAATGGACCACCACTTTGGTGATCGAATTTAAAAAAAAAGAAAAAAAAAAGATCCTCCATATATAGTTTTATCAAATTGTTTTATTTTAATAATTTGATAAGAGTTTTTTGTTACCATAATGTCAAAATAAACAAAGCACTTCTGCACTTTGCATATGAAAAAGTACATATGTATCACTGCGCAACACCTTGCGACGCAGTATGCCATACTGCAGCAGTAAGCCGTAAGCTGCTGCAGTGAGCCATACACTACTCAACTTTTATAATCGATCACCCAGGATTTTTTGAAAATAACACGAATACTAAAAACTGGAAAACCAATATGTTATTAAGTTTATCAACAATGTGATCTGAAATCATTTTTATTTTTTTCAGATTACATTATTGATAAACTTAATAAAATATTGCTATGTGATTTCCAGTTTTTAGTATTCGTGTTATTTTCAAAAAACCCAGGTGACCGATTATAAAAGTTGAGTAGTGTATAAATGACATATTGCAGCAATATGGCATACTGCGTTGTCACACTGGTGTATACCCGAATAAAGGTATGACGAATTATGTCAATATCTCAAATGTTATTTCATATGTATTTGTTTATTTGGTGTTGATCGTCAATTGTTCAGCACCTTTTCGGCTCTGTATAAAAGTCGCCCTTTTATTTGTTGTGGTGGAGGCAGACCACCCACGTATTCCTGGATTGAACCAGTACTGTATACCTTTTGGCATCCGTAAGAATTTACACTTCTCACTTACAAGTCGAGTACCCTGTGGGATTTGAACCTCAACGGTGAGAGGCGAGACGAGTTGTCCAACTCAGCAACGTCAACGTGATGTTATTTGAAATGTTTGGTACACGTTTATGTGCTAACGTGACACTAGTGACACCGTATACATTTCTTTCCGGCAGAAAAACAAAACAATCTCGGATACGAACGTCACTTTAGCAACATCTGTACAAGACGATGAGCCACTAAGAGTACTAGCTGTTACGTCTAGCGGAATGGTTGATGACACGTTGAATGTGTCAATAGATTACAGAGCACCGACTACTCATTCATCAGAATGGCTAATACTCCGCGTAAATGGCGGAATAATGAGAACCAGTAAGAGTTTATTCATTGTTTCCCTTATTCTCTGTCAGTTATATGCCGATACCAACGTTAACGATAAACATGGATCTATAGAAAGCACAGCAGCAAAACGCGTTTGCTTTGATAGTATGTCTTGTTCACTTAGCCTTATACGGCTGTAGGTAATATATGCTAAAGAAGAAACGCAACTCGGGAATTACTTCTATATAGCGTATGTATAATATGATGCATGTTAATCAAATGGTAAATGGCTACAATAGACCTTTCCTTTCGGGAAAAAGATTAAAACAACATACAACATACCAAGTGATATCCCTTCAAAGTTTTATTATTGATAGCACACGCGTTTGGCTCATGCAAGTGAGCAAACTTAGGTTACAACCTTTTTCAATTTCTTCATATTAAATACAGTACTTAAATGGCACAAATTTTAAAAGCAGGAATTTCAACGTTGATGATTGTCATGGTAAAAAGCGTATTTTGATTAAAAAGTCTACACTAGCACAGTTTTGTTCGTTCTTGCTGTGACCCATTTTTCACCAAACATATTGGGTTTCCTCTGGAATATTACGTGGAATTAAGTTTGCATTATATAATTATCCAGAGGAAATTGCCGAGTTGCGTTTCTTTTTTCCTTTATACTATAATAAAACTGGCATCTATGTAAAACAGCGTTCATAGAAAACATGTTTTGTAAACTTAGGTAAAATTAGTTGTCTTTACCACGTTACAGAGTAATATGTTAACTGAATCATTTTAATCAGTAAATGTTACCATAGAAACGAGTTTAATATATGGCATACAAATGTTTTGATATGTATATGGAATTTGAAAATAGCATGATGCAAGGAAACTATTGTTTTTCCAAGTAATATATATCTTTAAAACGAACTATTTTCAATCTAATCAATCAAATTACTTTGTATAATACGTTTTTCTTCACCTGATGAACCTTGTTATAATGAACTCGACAGGCGGTATCAGAACGATTCAAGAAAGCGGAGCAGGCGGCAACAAATTTGCCCACTACCGATCAAGAATTACCATCACCGATTACAACCAGACGAAATTGTCGTTAGTACGAGTCTACACTGAAAACGAAAGTATAAGTCTTAAATTTAATCTTACTGCAGTGGAAGATGCTGGAACACAACCCATTGCTGAAATCAAATCGAGGCTATCTCAGTTAAACAGCACGTATATAGCTCCAAGTGACTCTGACCTTAACATATCGATCATCTTTAAAGGAGACCTACATCAAAACGAATTCCTCGCTGGTGCGGACGTATATTTCACAGGCCTAAATACAAGCGTTAATCCTTCAGTCTTGTTTGAAATTTTATCTTTTAATAGCGAAGGGTTAGGTCTCAGCTCAAGTTTTCGAAATTCATCGACGGTGATGCAAATATCGCTCAGATACCCGTATGTGCAATACGGTGGTATTTTAACATTTCGTCTTCCACACCGCATAGATGGTTACGCTGAAGAGTTCACTTCCGGTAACCTTATTAAAATCATGTCTCCTCTAACGCACGAGGTAGTGCCGTATAACCAGGTTGGAGTTTATAATTTGCCACAGCATACGCCAATCCTGCCTCCATCACAGAGCTTACTGTGCGCAGCAATGGGAAATCCACGACCAGAGGTCTATATTTTGAAGGTTTCATCCAATGGTACACCAATGGAAATGGCCACCGAGACGCTCATACTAGATAGCGTGTCCAACATGCAGGCACTCAACCTGTATACCGAGGATCGCGGGAAAGCTAGCGGGAATTATATATGCAGGTAACGGTATGTTGTAAATATAAAAAAAGAGTATGATAATGGACCTTTGCAAACGGCCGAGCACGACACATACGAAATATTGCAGTCTCGGTTTGATTGAGACTGTTCATGAGTGGTAGTGAAATATGCTAGCTACCGCTCACGCCCTCTAGCCCCGGGTTGAGCAGAACTCAATATTAATAAAATCAACAGCACAAAATTTAAACAATCCCGAAGACTAAGTTCGTGTTTGCTTGTTAAATATAACTAGGCGGTTGTTCCGCGGAACACTTTTGTCGCTTGCCGTGTGCTTCTTTCATCAAGTGCAATCTAATTATAATGTTTGAAGGCAGAGAGTATACTCCTTCATGACTTATGGAGCAGATTGTTTTTTAAATTGTTAAAGTTAATGAAAAGGGGCATAACTCTGCATTGAATAATTGATAAAGAAGAACTGTATAAAGTTTTATGACCATAGGTCAATTTTTTGCCAAGTCATGACCTAGGTTTCGTTGCAGGTACACGTTTTATAAAAAGGGGTATAACTCTGCCAAAATGAAGGTCGGAGTTATTGGACACATGTAACGACATTTCTGTGGGTAAGATGAAGAAGTGTGTAAAGTTTCATGAACATAGGTCTAACACTTTTCAAGTTATGGCCAGTTATGGTTAGGTTAGGTTGCAGGTTGAATTTTATGAAAATGGCATAACTCTGACAAAACTGAAGTCGGAGTTCTTGGAAATGTCTAACGATATTTGTTGAGGTAAGATGAAGATAAGTTTGAAGTTTTCTGAAAACAGGTCAAATACTTTTCAAGTTATGGCCAAGGTTAAGTTGCAGGTTAAAGTGTGACAGCCGACGGACGACGACGGACGATGATGAAGGACGACGGACAAAGTGATCCATAAGTGTCTGCCATGCTACGCAGGCGACACAAAAAGGATGATAGTCTGAACAAACTATTGTGTTGTACTATTTATCCATTCTTAAGGTGTCAATACTACTATTTGGTAAAAATGAAATACTAAATGAAGGTGCGTGAGTGTTGCCAAGGTAGAAGATGACATTTTTCAGTAAAACACGGGCGATAACTCTGGATTACCAATGCGACCTGGCTGGTTTACGAACTTGTCCGAGCTTTCATTGATATAAAGACCCTGGCAAAGGTTGATAAATATCCGATTAATAATGAAGTCCCTATCGTGTTCACAAGGCAAAATTTAAGACGAGCGGACAGATGGACGAGTGACGGCGGACAACTCGGCATCCCATAAGCTCTGAAGAGTCAAACGCTTTCCATCTCGTAAAGGGCTTTTCTATAATGGATCGCAGCAGTTAAATAATATCTATATTCGTATATGAGATCTGAGAATGAAATCTGCGGTGTAGGTAGCTTATATCAAAAGGAAGTTTGGAATTGCATTTGGGGTCACTTGGGGCAATGTCAAGGTCATTGTTACACTAATACTACAAACACGGTTTCCGTTCAATAATAGTTGGGAATGAGATATTGGAACGAAATTTGCCTTTTGTTACTTCATTTTCATCTTACTGGTACTGTAATAGCATTTCAAATGGTAAACCCGGTTTTCATGGAATTTCCACGTTTCTTGATTATTAATGTAATACATTATAACATTCGTGTTAATTTAATTTAACATTATATTCTTACATGTAATTCGCTTTTGTGTTATACGTTATACTATTTGAATTATGTAAATACATTATCTACTAAACCAACTACTGTATAACAGAGCCGTTAGTGGAAACAAGACCGTCGACACAATGACAGAAGCTATTATACCGGAACCGATTACCTTTGATGAGCTCAGAAGCGGAGTGACCAAAAATACGACGAAGAAAATAGTTATATCATGTAGAGCATCTGGGCGACCTAGACCACAACTAGAAATGCGGCTGAGGGATAAATATGGTCCAGATCTGATGAAGTATGGAGTGTACAAGGTAAGTTTCACAGAGATTATTATATTCGTGTGCAGACCTCCACCAAACATAATCGCAAAATGGGTTCGCCGCCTCCGCGGGCAATGAGAAGTATATGAAAAGGTCCTACTTATTGGGTTGTGCAAAGTTGTTTATATATGTATTTGGTTGTATTTCTTTACATATTAGCACAGACGTTCAATTTGGCCTCCAGAAACACTCCACTGGCCATGTATAATCTGTCTATGCAAACATAGTTGTGGTCAGTTTGGTTGCATTAGAAAAATACAGTAACTACATTTGAAAAATACATTAGACCCGGCAATGTATTTTGTGATGTAATCTGGTACAACTGATTGAGGCTACACTTTTTTTTGACCACCAACACAGACAGGTTATATCTGACCTCTAATGTCTGTATTTAGGTAGTAATTAAAGGAACCGTACAGAAGAGTGCCTCGTGCGATATTGCTAAAAGTACACTTTCAGGAAATATTGAATATCGAAACCATCAGATAACCATGGCCCATGGGCCATGTTTCATGGTCTAACAACGTAGAAATCTTTAGGAAAAGTATAACAGTACACGAGTCCCTTTGTATTTTAGAAGGCTGAATTAAAGGTTACAAGTAATGCCTAAGAAATTCCTAAAACAAAAGTGAAATACTAGACATAAAATCAGGATATTGGCGTGTTGAACTCCTGGAAGAAAAAATGGAAATACAACAGTTCAGTACGGAGGTCTCGGTTTCTATGAAGCAAGCGGATATGATTGGACTTCGCAATGCTTCCACCACATTTCCAAGTCTCATAAAGCATTGCATGGGAGATCTCTCCTCGACATCAACCCCATAGTTTTACAACGCAATTCATGCTACGTGGTTGACCCATTTGCAGTTTGCCAGTAAGCTTTCTTCTTTGTTTATATGATGACCTGACAGATTGTAGTCTACATGATGACGTCTACCTACATTCTGATAGGGCTGACAACATTTAATATTTGTCTTTAGTCTTGTCTGGTCGTGCCCCTAATGGTTTATTCTGGTGTTGCTCTGGCTTCTGCCACATCAATGAGTACTTGCTTAGTGGCTTTTTAGGTTTTTGTTTTTGTTTTTGTTTTTGTATTCATTTATACATGCTCGTCCTTTTGTTATGCTTATATGGCCTATTATGCTACCTTGTATGTTAGAGAATATAACCTGGCGGGGATTTCTGTTTTTAGACTGTCCCGTTTTATTTGGATAACGGTATGTTAAGAGTGAGGTTTGGTGCACCCTAGATCCTAGTTTAAGCCTGCAACGGCCTTTTTTTTACTGACCGTTCGAAGGCGGTAGTCCTATTGCCATCCGTTTGTGTTTGTGAGGTCTATTGCCTTGTATCGTATTAACATTGGAATTGTCGTTTGCTTTTGGTTTACTGTGTTCTGTGAAAGTGATATTATTTTTCCTATTCGACTTTTGTACCTACTTTATCATGTCGTCGTTTTGTGGAGTTTGATTCGTCATTGTTAGAGACCCTATTTCTACTAGACATACACATTTATAGTGTTGTTGTTTTTTAACGCATTGCTGTCACGTGATGGCATGTGAATATCAGTTACACATGAAATGTTTAAGCTCAACGTATAATTACATTTCCCCTTTATTATAGTGTATTTTTATAGTGATTTTGTTATTTTTAATTACGGGATATCGACCTTTAATGCCCCGTGTGGTTCCGCGGGCCCCGTTTGATTCTGGGGCAAATAATAGGGCCACTGCAGATCCAGTTGGAGTAGTAGAAATAGGGTAGAAACCCCCTCCCACACCAAATTCATGTTCATTTGATCATTTGTTTCATGATCATTAAAGGTCTTCATCATGACCCCTGCATTGTTTCAGGTGCCATCCCGCTCATTTTACTAGAGCAGTGGCAGAAAAACAATAAACGTGGCTCCAACGTAAATGGAATGTCTATAGTAGAATTTTCAGCAACTCTGCAGTTCAGGGTGAGAGGGTTCTAGGCCCATGCTCTATATTTGCTTTTTAGAAATGTCTTCATCAAAAATGTCTATGCTATTTTTTACATTTACTTGTTCTTCTTGGAGTAATGTTTTCCATTTTTTTTTTCTTGGAGTATGCATTGTCAAAAGTCACTGTTTCTAACATCGAATAATTCTTTAAAATCTGTAAATGTAAACAAATCGTCTTACACGCTAATCGTATAGTTGGTCAATATATTTCAATTCTAAATTACCTCAGTTTTAGCTCTCGTGGCCAAAGGCCAGGCGAGCTTATGCGATCACTTTTCGACCGTCGTCCGTCTATCTCTCTGTCCGTCTGTTAGCAATTTTATAAAGTCGACATCAACACTGAAATCGCTTAAAGGATTTTGATGAAACTTCATCACATTATTACTTGGGAGGGTCCCTCTCAGATTAATGTTTTTCATGGCCGCCAGTCATCCATGATGGTCGCCATGGCTAAAACTAGGTCAAATTTAAGGAATTTCAAAGACATCTCCTCCGAAACCACTTATTCCATTATTATGAAATACCATAAACATGTTCCTTGGGTTGGTCTCTATCAAGTTTGTGTTTTTCGTTATCGTCGAATAATCAAAATGGCCACCACGGCGACTCAAATTTACATAGAGTTATATAGGAAAAGGCTAAGAATTACATCTTCTTTGAAACCGCTTGAAGGATTTTGATGAAACTTTATTACAATAATCTTTAGGATAGTCCTCTTCTTCAGATTTATGTTTTTCGAGGCCGCCAGTCATCCAAGATGGCCAACATGGCTAAAATTAGGTCAAATTTAAGGAAATTCCCACCGTTTCTCCTTTGAAACCACTTATTCCATTCTTGTGAAATATCATATACATGTTCCTTGGGTTGGCCTTTATCATGTTTGCGTTTTTCCTTATCGTCGAATAATCAAAATGGCCACCACGGCGACCTAAACTTTACATACAGTTATATAGGAAAAGGTTAAAGTGACATCTTCTCTGATTTTGATGAAACTTAAATCACCATGATATTTGGGATAGTCCCTCTCAAATTTGTGTTTTTCGCGGCCGCCAGTCATCCAAGTTGGCCGCCATGTCTAAAACTAGCTCAAATTTAAGGACATTTCAAACAACATCTCCTCCGAAACCTCTTATTCCATTCTTGTGAAATATCATAAACATGTTCCTTGGGATAGCCTTTAACAAGTTTGTATTTTTTCCTTACCGTCGAATAATCAAAATGGCCGCCACAGCGACCCAAAATTTACATAGAGTTATATAGGAAAACGTTAAAAAGGACATCTTCTCAGAAACTGCTTGAAGGATTTTGATGAAACTTAATCACAATGACCTTTTCGTTAATCCCCCTCAGATTTGTGTTTTTGGGGCCTCCAGTCATCCATGCTGGCCACCATGGCTAAACTTAGGTCAAATTTAAGGACATTTAGCAAACGACATATTACCACTTATTCCATTCTAGTTAAATATTATATACATGTTCCTGTTGTTGGCCTCTATCCAGTGTGTGTTTTTCGTTGTCGTCAAATATTCAAAATGGCCGCCACGATAACCCAAAGTTTACATAGAGTTACATATAGGAAACATGTTTCTTAGGTTGGCCTCTATCATGTTTATGTTGTTTGAATCACATCCTACCAGTAGAGCATCTAAAGGGCCACTTGGGCCACCTATTTAATATAAATGACTATATTTATTGTGTTTTAATAACGAGATGTTCCGGATTATCTGCTTGGAAATAGATTCTATATCCTTTTTATAATTTATTTTTGACCAGCTTTCAAATATTTCTTTAAAAATCTAATTCTTTAAGCCAATTGTATTTACGTCTTTACAATTAAGATTGCATTCGAAAAACGCACTTAAACCTATTTCATTTAGTTCTTTTGTATAATTACGTTTCCATGATCCGTTATTGTTTGGCTTTAAAATTCGCTTATTCCAGCTACATTTTAAGGAGTTTATACACAGTTATAAATTTATAATTTTAGACTCCATTTGTCGTATTCCTGTATTACATTTTTTCGTCCTATTTTAACAGGTTTGTCATTCCATCATGACCATAAGAATTGATACATGTTTTGTGTTATTTGTTTGATAATATCCTCTCTATGACTGTTAATGGGTATATAAGTTTGAAAAGAGCAAATATTTAATACTGTGATTTTATCTATTAGAAATAAATGATTTTTTTCCCAATTATTTAAACACATATACAATTCATAATTTTTTGGAATTAAATTGAGTTCATGTACTTTTTTTTGCTATTGTTTGTGAAAAACATCACTAAAGTACTGGCTTTATCTAATGTCCATCGAAATGTTTTGTTTTTACAATAGTCAATGCTGGTACTTTTAAGAGAGCCAGTTCTTAAAATAGTTATTTTTTCCGTATTAAAGTTTAATCCAGATGCATTTCGAAATGCTTCAACTACATTAACTAGTGTTTTTAATGATTTCTGTGAATCACACAGATTAATTTCTCCGTCGGCTATAACTATCCCTTTAATGTTTTTCTAACATTTGTTATGGCATGTGATAACACTTTAATAACCATAATAAACAAACGGACGACGTGGGTATCCTTGTCTAACTCCTCTTTCAACCTTAAAGAAATCAACCATCTATCCATTATTTGAAACAGAAATGTGTACATCATGATAAAACAGTTTTATCCAATTTATTATAGAATCACCAAATTTAAAATATCTCAAATAGGTAAAACATATAACCTATATTATCAAAGGCTTTTTCAAAATCTGCAATAAAAGTAAACTCTGACTTTCGTTGTCGTTAAGATAATCCATGACATCAAATAAAAGTCTTACATTTTCCCAAAAATATTATCCCTTTATAAAACCGGTTTGTGATGCATTAATAATGTGCGGGATAACACCTTTAACTCTATTTGCCATTGTTTATGTTGCGCTTTAGGAATCTGTAATTAGTAAAGTTATCGGTTTCCAATTAGTTAGTGTTGTTTGTTCTTTATCTTCTTTTCTCGTAAAAGCGTTATTATACCTGTTTTTGTAGTGTGGTTAAATCACCTTTGTCATATGTATAATTATTCGAGTTGAAGTAAAATTGTTTTACATCGTTCCAGGATATTTGATAGAATTCAGTTCTTGGGCAAGACACATTCCCTTAGCCTCGTCCGTCGGATGGGGACGTAAACCGGGCGGTCCCGTGTATCGGTCTATCCTCCGAGCACGTTAAAGAACCATAGGAATATATTCGATAATAGGAGTAGGGCACGGCTCCCGGATTCCTATATAACCCTCTCCTCCCTTTTGGACGGCTCTAAATAACATATTCTGTGTTGATGAGCCGTTAAATAACATTCAATTCAATTCATAGAATTAAGTAGTATACCTACCTTCTGAACCAGGACTTTTATTATCGTTTAAGATCAGATGATTACATTACTTCCTAACACCTGCTCAGTTCAATTATATTACTTTATTTTAGGTTTCTCGAAAAGAACCAAACCAAACAACCACACGAATTATCGTAACTCTTCCAGCAAACGAAACCAGAGTGGATAAGGTTTTCTGCGTCGCGTCGCATGGACACATTGCGATAGAAAAGTTCATGGAAATAGATGTATTTCCAGGAACAAACTCTAGCTTGGAATTCTACAACAATGTCACACAGGCAGTTTTCCCTTAACCCGCTAAGCACTTGAGTCCATTGTAAACCTTAATTCAAAGAAAAAACAGTCAATTATATATATGTAGCGGGTTAATGGTTAACTCAGTTGTATCAATCAGAACAAAGTGATAAAGAAGAACATCATTGTTAAACGACAGATACAACTTGTACTCCAGACGACACTTATAAGTACCCCGATTTTAACTGCTAATTTAGCATTTAGAATAATTATGATCAAATTATTTCATCATAATTTGCTCAAATGTTTAACACGTTCTTTTAAAGCGGTGACTGAATGTAATCCGATTATCAAATTGATAATTCATGTGTAATTTTCATAGCGTGGTCCTCCCTTAATTCCATTAAGCGATTTTATAATGGATATTTCGACAATAAACACGTTTAAAAATATTTTTTACTGAAAAAAAAAAGCGAAAACCTGTTTAAATTACCTATTAAGTGTTGTAATTTTACAATACGCAAACTTTTTAAGCCGGAATGAAGGTTTTATTTCGTACGCCAGTCAACCCCGTCTTCGCTTCTTGGAGAAGGGGTTGGATGGCGTGCAGTACGTTGCAAAATGATAGGGTCATAACCTCTTTTGATAAACATTTTAACAAGTTTAACAAAGATAGTATGAATGTGATCATGACCAAGAATCTTGCGAAGTTTATAAATCAAATCACCATAGAAGTCAGGTTGTGATAGTCCTTATCGCAAAAGAGTCCTTAAATTACTTTTATATTTGGAAAGAAGATCAGGATTACGATAATAAAATTTTACAAAGGTTTTACGAAGTTTATGGTAACGGTAGCCCTGACTGAGTAGCTTTTTAGTTCTACAAATACTACGAATATTAAAGTCCTCAACTCGAGAACAAGCTCTTGTAAAACAAATAAGGTGATTCACCCCATAAGAAGTAGCTCGTGGAACATCCCCATCCAAGTGGGGATAATTAACAATGTCAAAATTAAAATCATCTCTCTTGTCATAAATTTTGCTCACTAGTTCACCATTTTCAATCAAGAGATCTAAATCAAGAAAAGAAGCGTTATTATCAGATATATTAGCTTTGTTAAGCTGAAGTTCTTTAGGATAAATATTATTAACCATAGTTGTAAAGAAAGGGTTGTCAATGTTCAATATGTCATCCAGATACCGAGAGGTGTCATTAAAGGCTTCAATAACATCTGCCTGGGTATCTGGTGAAAGACTCAACATGAAATCTATTTCATAGCAAAATAAAAACAAATCTGCGACAAGTGGTGCACAGTTCGTACGCCTAGGGATACCAACAATGTGTCTATAAACGGTGGTTCCATACCTGACGAAAATATTATCTAATAGGAAGATGAGTGCTTCACAAACTTCATAGCAATAAATACTGATAAAGGTGATCCTTTGGGAGCAACAAACACAATTAAGAGAATAAAGCGGCAGACTCGGTTTTATTGAGTATTTAGTCCATTTAGTATAATTGTCTAAACTGCCGTTAGTAAAAAACGCTTTAATATTATTACATGCCAAAAATGTAGTATTTTCTCCAGCGAATGTTTTTTGAATAAGGGAAATTAGCTTGTCTTTAATAAGGTGATGTGGTAAGGTTGTATATGGTGTAGAGAAGTCATAAGTGTTTATTGATGAAACTTGACCTTTATTGAAAATTGTATCAAGAACGTCTCATGAATGATTTATAGACCAAAATAAATTATCCCAGAGTCTTCATAAGTTTTATCACAATATAGTTTAACGTGATCTTTAACGGCAGTAAGACAAGAATTTTAAAGTTTGGAGATGTTTGTTGTGGTGCAGGCACTAGAATTCGAAATAAAGCGAGACTTATACGGATTTTTTTGTAATTTAGGAATCCAGTATATAGTAGGCAGTTTATTTTGCTTATCGTTTACACCAGCCTTGAAAGTAGTGCACCGAGTGATATGTGCGGAAACAACATCATCATCAGTACAATTAACTGGAGTATACGAATTGGTGCAGCCGAGTTCCAGAGATAAAACATTGACGTAATGTAGGCGTCAAACAATAATTACATTATTAGCTGCTTTATCTGCAGGAACTAAAACAATTTATTATAAACTCGCTATCAAAAATGATATTGCACGGCGAGAGCCTCGCATTATATCATTTTGCCAACTCGTTTAATAAATTCAATAATGACTGAGTACTCATGTTAGATCCTCTCTATATATATATTGATGAGTTTGAATACGATTTTTTTTCGAAATTTTAGATTTAAAATAAAATATAAAGTAACTTGGGTACTTATACGTGTCGTTCAGTGTATAAGGCGATTAAGAGTCGATTTTTTTAATTTGTAAATATTAAAGGTATTTATACGAAGTATATTTTGTATTGATGCATGTATCATTGTCTTAATTAGTTGCAAAACTAAAATAAAATCGATGTATAGCCCAGTAATTGAGACATTAAGATTTTCCATGCACGGGGTATCGGTAGTCGGGAGATGAAGAGTATCCATCCACGGCACTTCGGTATCGAGACATAAAGATTTAATGGGTTAATGGGTAATATTCATGTATCGATTACCGATGTCCCGTGCATGGGACATCTTCATGCATCGATTACCAATGTCGCGTGCATGGAAAATCTTCATGTCTCGATTTGATTACCCCGTGCATAGGTAATCTTCATGTCCCGTGCATATGTTACCGTTTGAAAAGTTTCATTGAATGAAAATAGTCACTAAATGAAATAGGTGTTTATTATTTGAAAAGTTATTTTAAGTGAAATGTGAGTTTATTAAACGGTTTCGTTTGTAATTAAATTGTTTCACTTGACACCATCAAGAAATGTAACTGTGTGGTCTGAATTGTTGTTAAATTACTTCAAGACGTATAAAACGGTTTCGCCGATTACTAAATGGTTTGTTCTGTTATCAAAAGGTTTGGACTAGACAAGTGATTAAATGGACTGCCATTTCGTTAAATTAAAATACAAGATACATTATTTTAAATAAGTTACGTATTTTGACGGTTTTGGTGTGGCCTATACACACATGAAACAACACTGCCTGGCTTTATATAAAACAGGGGAAGATTTATTTTAACGGCAGTAAGCGTTTCACGAGTTGCAGTTTAACAATTCTATAAAGGAACTCTACCGTTACCATGAGACCAGTTTGGTATTACTCGAAAGTAATTCTAAGAGTAAGTATTTTGTTAAGACAAACAGCGTGATTAGTAGAAGAATGATATACACATTGAATGCTATCTATATTTTTTATACACTTACATAACTTCTAGTGAAAACAGCATCAATATGAGAGGTGATATGAACAGTTGCACCACTTTCTATGAAGCATGAGTTGTTGTTAAGAACTACTGGCCGGCCATTTTTAAAACAAAAATATCTAAAATGAATGGGATAAAGTGACCAAAATGTTCAACCAAATGCATACTTTAGGCATGAGCATTTCAACCATATTGTACATGACAGTAAGTCAACACTCTTGACCATACCCCATCCATTTTGGATCTTTTTTATACAGATGGCCGACCAATAGTCTTTAATCATTTTGACCCCAACTTCAAAACAAAATGGCGGTTACTTTCGATGAGTTCAAAATCTGGACAAAACTCTAGCCAACCTGTTTGCAAGTGTTATTTGTGCTTCGCCAGTTTTCAAAGTGCAGTAACCTTCTTTCGCATTGCAACTTTACCGCAAGAACCATATACCTGTGCTATTTCACATTTCAATATATCAGTATGTAATTAATAATTAACTTAATCTGCAAACCATCTTACAAGCGCCAATATTAAATTTATAGCAAACGGCTTAATAATTATCAGTTTGTACTATTTTTCTAAGTAGAACTACATCATTAGATTACTAGCTGAACTCATATTTACTGTCTCAAAGTCAAAGCAGAATGTCAGAAAGGACAAAGGCAATACAAGTGATTGTTATTTTTGGCGAGTTTTGTTATCTTTGACGATTTTTGTTATCTTTAGCGAGTTAATAGCTCGTACAGCTTTGTGAACTCTCGCACAACAAAAGTCACTCAATTATAAAACATACCTTTGTTCAACAAAAAAACACATATATAACAGAAGAAAATACAACAAGTAAACATTTATGGCTATTTCGTATGTGTCGTGCTCGGCCGTTTCCAAAGGTCCATTATCATACTCTTACCATCTAAATACATGTGATGATATTTCATTGTATTTTCAACAAAAATAACTAGAACTGTCACCGGAGGCGGACAAATACCCCCGCTGGCAACTTCACGAAATTATAACATGGGTTTTTAGAGAAATAGCGCGGACAAGGATTTTCTATTTCACTACCAAGTATGAAATGCATTAAAATACAAAGGACCTCTGTGGAAAATTATTGAACCGAAACGTCATGAAAGTATGCACATATCCACTTGATACTTCATTTATTATAGATATAGATCTATATACTAGGAAAATATCATGTAATTTATAGGATGCTGAATTTGTATGGCAAACATGTATTTGGAGCGAGTTGCTGTGGCAATTGTAAAATAACCCATAAATACAATATTAAAGTAGCTATCCCGTCAAATAACGGGAAAATTACGCAATAAAACCGTTTATCCAGGTGTCCAGGACATATAATAATGCGTATGTGCCGATTAAAGGTAAATATTTATTAACGGATTTTTCAAATACTCGTGAATGAATATGCGTAAAATGAATTATGAGTTGGTTACTCAGAAGAAGAAAAGTAAGCTGAGGGCTAGAATAGCACGCGCGGAAAATCAAAGATCACTAGCCTTATCAAATATTGCCAAATTAGACAAAGAAACCATCCAAGAAAGCAACCAAGGAAACAACTGAAAATAAATCATACATGTTTTGCAATCAATATAACTTATCTTAACTTACTTTAACTTATCTTAACTTAGCTTAACTTATCTTATTTTAATCTAACCTGATATCATACATTTCTTTGTTAAAATGGAAAGAATAGAAGGTAAAATGCAAAAATCAAGTGAACTTGTTAAAACTACTGAAAAGAGGATCCCTTGGAAGCAACAAACACAAACAAGAGATAAAGGTAGCAGACTAGGTTTTATTGAGTCTTTTCATGAGAGGTAATGTAAAATTGTACACCTCTCACGCCTCCTAGCATCGGCTTAAGCGATATTCTACTTTAAAACCACACATTTTGGGATTGATGACCTCAAAGGACCAATAAGTAATATCACTACTGATTTGTAGTCGGGCCAACTTTTTACGGCCGCCACACAGCTCTAAACAAACGCTAGTGTGAATGATAATACATACTGAAAAGGGGATCCCTTGGAAGCAACAAACACAAGCAAGAGATAAAAGAAGCAGACTCGGTTTTATTGAGTCTGTTCATGAGAGGTAATGTAAAGTGCTACACGTCTCACGCCTCCTAGCACCGGCTTAGGCGATATTCTACTTTAAAAGATGTTGATTCAAAAAATAAAATTATTCAAAAAAAAAAATAGAAAAATGATATAGTTAAACCGGTAACTAGCGAAATAAAAGATCAGTCTGAACAGTTAACTAAACAGTTAGCTACTCTTCCATAAATAAGCGAGTTATTAGCTACTCTTTCAGAAGCTAGAGCTAGGGAAGCGTCCGAAGAACAAGAGTACAGAGGATTACCTCAGTTATTTGAGGAATAGTCTGGTACAGTAGAATTCGATGGTAATTTTGATGCTGGTATTAATAAAGTCGTGATCAAAGCATATAACTTTCCATTACCAATGGAATTAATACAAAATGCAGTAATGAAAGGTGAGTATAATTTTGAACCCTTGCTTGCAGTTGTTTCCAATAAAATCGATACAATTGGGCGCGACAAGTGTACCTTATCTAAGCAGATAAAAAAGAAAAAGATGCAACAAAAAAAGCATCATATGAGTCAAATAGGCATGCACTAATATTAAAGCATTTTGTTCCCAATTAATTTTAACTAAATGAATGAACAAATACCAACTTGTTATATATCAAAACGATTGGATCAAAGATACGTACAAGATGGAGTATTTCTGGGAAAAAAATTAGTTATGAAATCTTTGTTATATATATGCAAAAGTGCAATTGATCCATTACATTAAAAACAATAATTATTGTTTGTGTGTATAAATTAACTGCATCTATAACACGGCAATGCCCTACAGTATATAGTGTAGACAAAAAAGGGACGAGTGGTAACACGAGGCAAACACTGTAAGAACGAAGAAGATAAGAAAAAAATATGAATATTGCATTCTAGTACGATAGCATGCAGTATTCGCAGGGTCTGTATTAACATTACTTTAACACTTTTTTTTTAATTAGAACGAAGTATCACTAGACTACACATGACATGTCAAAATATTGTAAAACAGACATATATATGTGAAGACGCTTTGACACAAATAATTATTTTGGTTTATATTCGGTATACTCTGCGTTTACCAAAGGAAAAGGCTATAAACCACATCACCGTGATGGAGCACGTTTTAAAAGTATAGAGTAATAGTATATCCAGTCAACACGACATCATAAACTATTGTAACTTCCATTAATCATGTACTCCCTATATATATATACATAGTCACAAGATGTTAACATTTCCTTTTTTTTTTAAAATTTGTTATATATATTAGGTGATATTTTAAACACATTTTATTTACAAACCTATACTAATCAACATGAACATGCATTCAACTACATGCACACACTGCAGTTACACAAAATACACAAGCCAAGCTTTATTTTACTACATGCACACACTGCAGTTACACAAAATACACAAGCCAAGCTTTATTTTATTACATGCACACACTGCCGTTACACACAATACACAAGTTAAGCTTTATTTTACTACATGCACACAATGCCGTTACACAAAATACACAAGCCAAGCTTAATTTTACTACATGCACACACTGCAGTTACACAAAATACACAAGCCAAGCTTTATTTTACTACATGCACACACTGCCGTTACACACAATACACAAGCCAAGCTTTATTTTACTACATGCACACACTGCCGTTACACAAAATACACAAGCCAAGCTTTATTTTACTACATGCACACACTGCAGTTACACAAAATACACAAGCCAAGCTTTATTTTACTACATGCACACACTGCCGTTACACAAAATACACAAGCCAAGCTTTATTTTACTACATGCACACACTGCAGTTACACAAAATACACAAGCCAAGCTTTATTTTACTACATGTACACACTCTAGTGAGACTTTATACAGCACATTCATATTTACGAAAAAGTTCTACCTTATTCCACTTATTTTATTTACGAAGAGCTTATACATATCGACATGAGCATGCAGTCAACTACACAGTATAGAACTGTCCCGAGAATATCTGTTTATTGAGAATCTCTCGGTTAAGCCTTTCGGATATCTACCCCGAGATGGGTACAATAGAGTCTGGACGAACAAGTTCTACTTTATTCCACTCATTTTATTTACGAAGAGCTTATACATATCGACATGAACATGCATTCCATTACATGCACACATTGCAATTAGACAATATACATACACCCACCACATACGTGCTGGAAACACCGAACAGTTAATCATTACATCAAACTAGTTCACATGTTATATGCACAATTAACCAGAGCACTGAGCTATATTATACTGAAGAAAGTAAATATTTCCAGCGGGAAATTCCACCGGGTTTATTCTGAGTCAGATCAATACCAGGCCGGTGGGTGGGATTTTAACCCGGCCGGAGGGTGGGATTTGAACCCGGCCGGTGGTTGGGATTTGAACCCGGCCGGTGGATGGGATTTGAACCCGGCCGGTGGTTGGGACCTGAAGATCATCGATACCAAGGGTCGTAGGCTCGCGGTTTAGATGTTTTTTTCAAGTCCCAAACACCAGGTTTTGATCTAACGTAATATAAACTAACTAGAGATATTCTATGGCTTATCCAATGTTCTATCCATTTCTCAACATCAAACGAAGAAAATAACAGCAGGTTCATGTTGTTTTCAATAATGTAAATATTTTGTTAGAACGTAGGGGTAGTTTAAATAACATACTATATTTCATTTGTATTGTGTTTGTTTTCTGGCATTTAACATTGAGCTAAATGGCACTATTCTACGATACCTCTTAACTGTACACGGTCGTGACATCATATGATTTTCAGAGAGGTACTGATTGGAAAATGTAATACCTCCTCAATAATCACCTTTTAGTATTTTAATAAAAAAATGAGATATAGGGCCTATAGAAACCACAGCGTCCGAACGCAATGGCATCTTAGGTCCGCACTGTACTGCAAACAAGTACTTGATAATACAATGAAAGAGACAAAAACCAACAGAAAGGGTGGTGAAGACAAGGTTACCGACTTGGAACGGTCTGTAGGCAATAAGGCCTACTGGTTAGCTTGAATCGATTTTATATGCGCACAATCCTCGCTATTATACTTTCTTCAGCGCCCAAATAGACAAGACAGTGTAAACAAAACTACATCCTATCAAAATGAATGCTCTAACAAAAAGTCCACATCCGGAGAAACTAACGCAATTAAAACCGACAGATGACGGCAGATATCACTCTTACAAGCGAACAATGGATTTCTTAAAGGAGCATTTATCTGCTATGCTAAACACATTGTACTATTTCGGTGATTTCAAAATAATAAAAAATAATATAAGGTAATATTAACATGTGCACGATAGAAAAATAAATACGCCAATAACAAGTAAACAACGAATATATAACACAGTAATGACCTCGCATTGTTGAACAATACGTTGTCCCTTTAATGCTGAATTAACCACACAGTGTTCTCTGGGATGTTTGTGGTGCCCCTTTAGTGTTGAAATAACCACAAAGTGTTCGCTGAGGAAACATCCCAGATGGAAGTAGTTTGAATGTCAGTTTGCACATTCGACGATGGAGTGTGGATTAACGACTGCGTTAGCGATATTCGTTTTTGTTTCTGTATTTATCAAGGTAAGAAAGTGTTGCTTTTTCAATTCATTATCTTAAATAATCTAATACATTATCTAACAACAAGTTAAAAACAAGCTATTCATATCAAATACTTGTTTCTCTCAAAATATCCATCCCACCCCCCCCCCCCCCCCCTACCCAAAAAAAATACGTGTTATTTGTTCCGACGGTTTGGAAGGCCGTTATAGTAATATTCCACCCTATTTCCGCATATATATCATGCATGTTTTCGTCATGTATACATAGAATAGAATAATAAACATTCAGATTGAATAAAATTAATGTAATTTGATTTAATTTTCGTGTTTACATAACTTGTTTTTTTTAATTAAGTTTGATGTACTGAGATTATAGGCGATTTGCCAAAATTGGAAAATTGATCATATACTTACTTTAAGATATCTCAAAAGCCAATTCTGCGAAAAGATATAATGATGAAATACGTCTAGTCGGTCTAATAAATACCGATCAGGGAGATCCTTTGGAAGCATTAAGCACACAACAAAGAGAATAAAGTAGCAGGCTCGGTTTTATTGAGCCTGTTCATCAGAGTTAATGTAAGATTTAACGCCTCTCACGTCCCCTAGCACCGGCTTAATAGGTATTCTACTTAAAAGCCACATATATTAGGTCATTTATCCCAAAGGACCAGTAAAATAACACTACCGATTCGTAGCACAGGGAGGCTGTTTACAGCTACCACACTGCACTAAACGAATGCTAGTATGAATGTTAATATATACTGATAAAGGAGATCATTTGGAAGCAACAAACACAACAAAGAGAATAAAGTGCAGACGCGGTAGTATTGAATCTGTTCATGAGATGTAATGTAGGAAGAAACATATATCACTCCCTTTAGCACCGCCTTAAGCGGTATTCTACTTCAAAGCAACATATACTGTACTCGTTGATCCCAAAGGATCAGTAAAATATCACTACTGATTCGTAGCGCGGGGAGACTTTTTACAGCCGCCAAACTGCATTAACCGAACGCGCTATTGTGCAATAAATACTGATAAATGAGATCTTTTGGAGGCAACAATCATAGCCAAGAGAATAGAGTAGCAGACTCGGTTATATTGAGTCTGTTCATGAGAGGTAATGTCAGAAGCAACATTACTCATGACCTATGAGGAAGCTATCCAGCTGGCTTGAGGAACATATGTGGTTCTACCCAGATGCCCGCCCGTGCACGAAAGATAATTGCCGGAGGTGCAGCTGGGGTCTTCAATTGCCACGACCCCTATCACCGGCTTAAACGTTATTCTACTTCACAGAAGCCTTTATTAGGCTCGTTGATTCCACTAAAAACAACATAGCATTGATAGCACGGGGAGACTTTTTACAGCCGCCAAACTAAAATACGTACACAATTAAAAAAAACATACCATATATTAGTATAGGAAAAAACGGTATACTAGGAAATGTTATCAGCGTATTTTACAACATCAAAAACTGTGGTGTTAAAAAATTATATTACAAACACGTCAGTAAACATATAACTAGTTAAATAATGAATCACAGATGTCATCACAGGGTTCACAGGGTTCACAACAATAGGGGTAGATGTCATCATAGGGTTCACAACAATAGGGGTAGATGTCATCATAGGGTTCACATATAACAATAGAGGTAGATGTCATCATAGGGTTCACAACAATAGGGGTAGATGTCATCATAGGGTTCACAACAACAGGGGTAGATGTCATCATAGGGTTCACAACACTAGGGGTAGATGTCGTCAAAGGGTTCACCACAATAGGGGCTGATGTCATCATAGGGTTCACAACAATAGGGGTAAATGTCATATAGGGTTCACAACAAAAGGGGTATATCTCATCATAGGGTTCACAACAATAGGGATATATGTCTTCATAGGGTTCACAACAATAGGGGTAGATGTCATCATAGGGTTCGCAATTTAACACAAGAGTTGATTCATCGCACAATCAAATAGCAAGGAAACATGACTTTACCGCTATACATATGGTTCGATGCAACAAGATTGGTCAAAGCATATGTTGATAAACTGTTTAACAATTTAATAATGACTGTAAGAAGGTGATCATGAACAAGGACCTTACATAATTTGTAAATCTCGTCATCATAGACGTCAGGGTGATAGTCCTTTTCGTGGAACAGTTCTTAAATTACTTCTATATTTAAAAAGTAGATCAGGTTCCAGTTTGAATTTGCTTTTAACTTTAACTTTTGTACACATTTTAGGATGACGTTTTATGCCAGAAAGTTGATGAAATGGGAGAGATGAAATACATGTTGCGTTCGGCCCTCGAGCAAAACAGAAAGCTGGAACAACAAAATAACCGTTTAAAGTTGGTATGTATGCACGCAGTTTTATATTTTCATATGGTCCTGTTTACTTTTCATTCAGCTAATCGTTCATTCTTCTACGAGAGTACTTATACCAATAAAGAACTGCATTCAACTGTAAAGGAATGGACACGTGACTAGTGTCCTCATACAAACGACATGGCTTTTCAAGGTTCTGTGAAAGAAAATGACGAACAAATTAAAATGATCACTCACCTACTGTTTTTAATGCTAACGAATAGTTAAAAAATCGTCACAAAATCGCGTCAATGTCACTCGTTGATCATTTACCGGTAAATAATCATTCACACAAAATAATAATGAACGACAAGACACAAATTCAATCCAAATACATGTATATATAAATAACACAAAAACAATGAAAAATAGCAATCAACCAATTCATAACATTCAACAACAATATGAAAGTATACAATAAAAAGGTTATTGAATTTGTATAAAAAATATAATGCTTTGAGCTCGTTGTTTTGGTACAGGACAACTCGAAAGCTCGTAGTCCTTCTCTAAAAAAACTCCTTTCAAGTTTTCAAACAACACGTTCCGAGTAATATTCGGCCATACAATTACGACAACCTATAAAATAAATGGTATCATGTTTGTTTACAAACTTCAAAGGTAACGATAAATATAGATTATCATCAAGGATAAGTACTAAATACTATCTGGTTGACTTTGTATTTAAAACATACCATTTTTATAAAAAGATAGGTCATGTCAACTGGTTTTGAAATATAGAACACAAAGGCCTTCCGATTCAGATCGTGTTCATTTATGTGTACGACTAAAGGTTTAAACGTACGTTGATGACCTTCCATGTGTTGCTTAAAGGTCATAAGTGCATTTTGAAACCACAATAACTATTGTATTTGAAAGTCTAAATGAAAAAATTCAGGTCGATAACGCGTAATCAGTTATCAGTGATCAAGGCGGAAATAAAAGGGTTTTACGACTTTTTCAGCACATTTTTGGTTATGTATGACTTCGATTTTGTTCGGGATGGAGGCAATCCACCTTTTCCTGGGCAGAACTAGTACTGTATACCTCCCGCCATCCATAACAATCGACACTTTCTCACTTACAACTCGAGCTCCAAGTGGGATTTGAACACGCAGTGGTGAGAAACGAGAAGGGTTCAAACGCACTTTATTTACCATCCCGGCCACGGATGCGTTAATTCAAAGAAATACTTGAAGATTTACTTACTTCCAAAAATGTAATCAGAGGTACACCTATTTCAATTTCATTGCACCTTGGTTGGATATGTACATTTGTCTGGTGAAAAGGCTGTTTCCTTTGGCTTCATTTATTTGTTAAACTAATAAACAGCATATATAATGAGTTTTCTTTGAGAACCAAGTTATTAGTACCACATGTGCTTATTCGTTTGATGTTTAATGCTTAATGTAAAGCGAGCAGCTGTTTCAGTATACTAAACTATTTACTTTAAGTGAGTATAGGTGTTAATATAATATTTCTACCTATTCAGCAGTGTTTACAAACGCAGGCTATACAAACAACATGTTTTGATGCTTTCCATCTCATTTCGATAATATCAGTTAAACCGCTTGCGTAACCAACTTTACCAGTTAATAGAAATAGACGTGGGAAATGTTTTAGCGATCTAAATGTTTATCAGATATTTGTAGGTTTGGAACGTATAGAGCATAGTAGAAGTTAACGTATAATTTGAAATATGGCATATGCTAACAATCGTCAGATGACATCAGATGACTGAAAACGTATTTAGTTTTAATTTTTAACTATTCTACGCCAATTTAAATCAAACGAGTTGAAAATCCTTATGCAACATTTGTGTATTGTGTGACTAATAATTTGTGACATTTTACAATTAAATAAAATTCTATGAAATTCTTAAGATGACTTTATAAAGAAACATACAGTTTCACATTTGCGTTTTTTTTAAATATTGAAACATGTTAACCTATATCGGGGCATGTTATTCTAGTCACAAATCATAAGGGATAAAGAGTCAATATATCACCTCTTGCGGCACGCCGACGTCAAAATATATTTACTTTATATTTTCAGATTTGGTCCGGCCTCGAGAAGATGTGTGGTGCTTTGCAAATATCTCCGTGTGACTGTAGTGTCAAAATTGACACCGTGCAACAGGTAAGGTACCACCAGTTACAGTTTCATAGTGAGAATGTTGACAACATGTTAAAATCTCCAGCTTGGTTAGAAATCTGGAAACTTACCTAATCATGCAAATAAACATGTCTGCTATTAAACCATCACTAACAAAATGGAGTCGGTGGGGGCGTTAATATCTTCTAGTAAGAATTTTTCTTCAGCTGTATCCTAACACTGGGTCAAAGGTCAACGTTAGTTTTACTCCTTGCAATGTCATACCCTGTTTACTTTCACTTATAAAATTTATATAAAAAACTGTCAAAAGCACACACACACACCCGCACGAACGCACGCTCACGCACGCGCGCACACGCGCACACGCAATCACGCAGGCGCACACGCACACACACGCACACGCACACACACACACACACACACACACACACACACACCATGAACTGCTCATCGAGCAAAATATTTTGAAACTGGCATGTGACAATACAGTATGCCATATTGTTGCAGTATGCCATTTATAAGGCTCACTGCAGCTGCTGCTGATATTCTGCTTAGCAACGATTGCTGCAGTACTACATCTGATTTTTAAGATGGGTCAGTGCAGCAGTTCCTTGATTCGTATCGACGGACTGCTGCAGTATGCCATCGCTCATTATGATGTAAGTGGCATTAACCAAATTAAACCAATATCTTGAAAGGTAGTTTGCTCCGCAACATGGTCTGAGAAAAATAAAGTGCTTCAGCTAAGTCCAAGGGCAAGAAGTTTGCAAGGTTTAAACTGAGCCGGACCAAATGTATGTCACGCACACCTCCACTTTATGTCGATCATGTATAGCAAGATCTCGAAAACTGCTGAAGTAGTTCTCGCTACAATATTGCTTATACAGTGTTTTGACCCATCAGCACTTGATGATGACCATGTATATCAAGTTTCAAGACAATATCTTTAGAAATGTAGAAGATGTTCACCACAAAATTGCTGTAACAGATGAACCGACCAACTGACCGACCAACCGCCCGACCAACACGACTGACCAACAGACCGCTCGCTGTGGTGACTCCAGTATACCCCCTCTCAAACTTCGTTTGTGGGGTATACAAGCAAATGTTTCTGCGTTCTGTCCCAGGAAAGGTCAGTTTAACGGAATTTAAGAATTACATGTCTAGACTTAAGTCTTATTTTATTGTAATTTCGAAAGCTCCTTTTAAGAGATATTTAATCTGATTAAACTACTTAGATTAATTAACTTTATCCCAATATTCACCAAATTGACCCAGAATACCTACTTGCAATAAATGCCTGCTTTCTTTAGCAATTTGTTCACGTCCAATCGATTTGTACTTAATAGTTTAAGTTATTTTAGATAGTACAGTCTGCATGGCATAGTGAATAACTAACTAAACAAACAACATTTGCGAACAAAATAAATCTAGACAAATCAAACAAAACAATTAAATTACCAAGAAATTTTACTACAGTACAAATTCTGCACTTTAACATAGTTTTGAATACGTTTTCAAATTTCCACCTAGAAAAGAAATTTTGCAGATTATGCCTGTTTTATGTTTTATTACACGAACTATTGAACCATGTTCATTTTCATACATATAATTATATATATAGTTTTATCAAATTCTTTTATTTTGATAACTTGGTAAGAGTTTCTTGTTACCATAATGTCCAAATAAACAAAGCACTTCTGCACTTTGCATATGAAAAAGTACATATGTATCACTGCGTAACACCTTGCGACGCAGTATGTCATACTGCAGCAGTAAGCCATAAGCTGCTGCAGTGAGCCATACACTACTCAACGTTTATAATCGGTCACCCAGATTTTTTGGAAAATAACACGAATACTATGAACTGGAAATCACCGAAACACATACCAATATGTTACTAAGTTTATCAACAATGTTATCTGAATTTTTTCAGATTAGATTGTTGATAATCTTAATAAAATATTGATATGTGATTTCCAGTTTTTAGTATTCGTGTTATTTAAAAAAGCTGGATGACCGATTATAAAAGTTGAGTAGTGTATAAATGACATACTGCAGCAATATGGCATACTGCGTTGTCACACTGGTGTATGCCCGAATAGGAGTATATGACGAATTATGTCAATAATTTGATACTTATTTGTTTATTTGGTGTTGATCGTCAATTGTTCAGCACCTTTTCGGCTCTGTATACAAGTCGCCTTTTTATTTATTGTGGTGGAAGCAGACCACCCACGAATTCCTGGGTGCAACCAGTACTGTATGCCTCTTGGAATCCGTAAACAATTACTCTTTTCACTTACAAGTCGAATACCATGTGGGATTCGAACCCCAGCGGTGAGAGGCGAGACGAGTTGTCCAACTCAGCAACGTCAACGTGATGTTATTTGAAGTGTTTGGTACACGTTTATGTGCTAACGTGACACTAGTGACACCGTATACATTTCTTTCCGGCAGAAAAACAAAACAATCTCGGATACGAACGTCACTTTAGCAACACCTGTACAAGACGATGAGCCACTAAGAGTACTATCTGTTACGTCTAGCGGATTGGTTGATGACAAGTTGAATGTGTCAATAGATTACAGAGCACCGACTACTCATTCATCAGAATGGCTAATACTCCGCTCTAATGGCGGAATAATGAGAACCAGTAAGAGTTTATTCATTGTTTCCCTTATTCTCTGTCGGTAATATGCCGATATCAACGTTATCGATAAACATGGTTCTATAGAAAGCACAGCAGCAAAACGCGTTTGCTTTGATAGTATTACTTGTTCACTTAGCCTTATACGGCTGTAAGTAATATATTCTAAAGAAGAAACGCAACTCGGAAATTACTTCGATATAGTGTATGTATAATATGATGCATGTTAATCAAATGGTAAATGGCTACAATAGACCTTTCCTTTCGGGAAAAAGATTAAAACAACATACAACATACCAAGTGCTATCCCTTCAAAGTTTTATTATTGATAGCACACGCGTTTGGCTCATGCAAGTGAGCAAACATAGGTTGCAATCATTTTCAATTTCTTTATATTAAATACAGTACTAAAATGGCTCAAATTTTAAAAGCGGGAAGATTGTCATGATAAAAAGCGTATTTTGATCAAAATGTCTACAACAGCACAGTTTTGTTCGTTCTTGCTGTGACCCATTTTTCACATAACATATTGGGTTTCCTCTAGAATATTACGTGGAATTCAGTTTGCAGTATATAATTATCCAGAGGAAATTGCCGAGTTGCGTTTCGTTTTTCCTTTAAATTATAATAAAACTGACATCTACGTAAAACAGCGTTCCTAGAAAACATGTTTTGTAAACTTAGGTAAAATCATTTTAATCAGTAAATATTACAATAGAAAATGAGTTTAATATACGGCATACAAATGTTTTGATAAGTATATGTATTTGAAAATAGCATGATGCAAGTAAACTATTGTTTTTCCAAGTAATATATATCTTTAAAACGAACTAGTTACAATCTAATCAATCAAATTACTTTGTATAATGCGTTTTTCTTCACCTGATGAACCTTTTTATAATGAACTCGACAGGCGGTATCAGAACGATTCAAGAAAGCGGAGCAGGCGACAACAAATTTACCCACTACCGATCAAGAATTACCATCACCGATTACAACATGACGATATTGTCAGTAGTACGAGTCTACACTGAAAACGAAAGTATAAGTCTTAAATTTAATCTTACTGCAGTGGAAGATGCTGGAACACAACCCATTGCTGAAATCAGATCGAGGCTATCTCAGTTAAACAGCACGTATATAGCTCCAAGTGAATCTGACCTTAATATAACGATCATCTTTAAAGGAGACTTACATCAAAACGAATTCCTCGCTGGTGCGGACGTATATTTCACAGGCCTAAATACAAGCGTTAATCCTCCAGTCTTGTTTGAAATTTTATCTTTTAATAGCAAAGGGTTAGGTCTCAGCTCAAGTTTTCGAAATTCATCGACGGTGATGCAAATATCGCTCAGATACCCATATGTGCAATACGGTGGTATTTTAACATTTCGTCTTCCACACCGCATAGATGGTTACGCTGAAGAGTTCACTTCCGGTAATCTTATTAAAATCATGTCTCCTCTAACGCACGAGGTAGTGCCGTATAACCAGGTTGGAGTTTATAATTTGCCACAGCATACGCCAATCCTGCCTCCATCACAGAGCTTGGTGTGCGCAGCAATAGGCAATCCGCGACCAGAGGTCTATATTTTGAAGGTGTCATCCAATGGTACCCCAATGGAAATGGCCACCGAGACGCTGATATTAGATAGCGTGTCCAACATGCAGGCACTTAACCTGTATACCGGGGATCGCGGGAAAGCTAGCGGGAATTACATATGCAGGTAACGGTATGGTGTAAATATAAGTATGTGTTTGCTTGTTAAATATGACTAGGCGGTTGTTCCACGGAACACTTTTGTCGCTTGCCGTGTGCTTATTTCATCAAGTGCAATCTAATTATAATGTTTGAAGACAGGGGGTATACTCCTTGATGACTTATGGAGCAGATTGTTTTTTAAATTGTTAAAGTTAATGAAAAGGGGCATAACTCTGCATTGAATAATTGATAAAGAAGAACAGTTTAAAGATTTATGACCATATGTCAATATTTTGCCAAGTCATGAGCTAGGTTAGGTTGCAGGTACACGTTTTATAAAAAGGGGTATAACTCTGCCAAAATGAAAGTCGGAGTTATTGGACACGTGTAACGACATTTCTGTGGGTAAGATAAAGAAGTGTGTGAAGTTTCATGAACATAGGTCAAACTCTTTTCAAGTTATGGCCAGTTAAGGTTAGGTTAGGTTAGGTAGCAGGTTGAATTAAAGACACTGGCAAAGATTGGTCAATATCCGATTAATAATGAAGTCCCTATCGTGTTCACAAGGCAAAATTTAAGACGGGCGGACAGATGGACGACTGACGGCGGACAACTCGGCATCCCATAAGCTCTGCGAAATAGCCAAACGCCTTCCATCTCGTAAAGGGCTTTTCTATAATCGATCGCAGCAGTTAAATAATATCTATATATTCGTATATGAGATATTAGAATGAAATTTGAGGTGTAGGTAGCTTATATCAAAAGGAAGTTTGGAACTGCATTTGTGTCACTGGGGGCAATGTCAAGGTCATTGTTACACTAAAACTACAAAAACGGTTTCCGTTCAATAATAGTTGGGAATGAGATATTGGAACGAAATTTGCCTTTTGTTACTTCATTTTCATCTTACTGGTACTGTAATAGCATTCTGGTTTTCGTGGAATTTCCACGTTTCTTGATTATTAATGTAATACATTATAACAGTCGTGTTAATTTATTTTAAATGAAATAGATTATATTCTTACATGTACTTCGCTTTTGTATAATACGTTATACTATTTGAATTATGTAAATACATTATCTACGTCATTATATTCGTAATGTAACACTTTACTAAACCAACTACTGTATAACAGAGCCGTTAGTGGAAACAAGACCGTCGACACCATGACAGAAGCTATTATACCGGAACCGATTACATTTGATGAGCTCAGAAGCGGAGTGATAAAAAATACGACGAAGAAAATAGTTATATCATGTAGAGCATCTGGGCGACCTAGACCACAACTAGAAATGCGCCTGAGGGATAAATATGGTCCAGATCTGATGAAGTATGGAGTGTACAAGGTAAGTTTCACAGAGAGTATTATATTCGTGTGCAGACCTCCACCAAACATAATCGCAAAATGGGTTCGCCGCCTCCGCGGGCAATGAGTAGTATATGAAAAGGTCCTACTCAATGGGTTGTGCGAAGTTGTTTATATATGTATTTGGTAGTATTTATTTACATATTAGCACAGACGTTCCATTTGACCTCCAGAAACACTCCACTGGCTATGTATAATCTGTCTATACAAACATAGTTGTGGTCAGTTTGGTTGCATTAGAAAAAAAACAGTAACTACATTTGAAAATTACATTAGACCCGGCAATGTATTTTGTGATGTAATCTGGTACAACTGATTGAGGCTACACTGTTTTGACCACCAACACAGACAGGTTATATCTGACCTCTAATGTCTGTATTTAGGTAGTAATTAAAGGAACCGTACAGAAGAGTGCCTCGTGCGATATTGCTAAAAGTACACTTTCAGGAAATATTGAATATCGAAACCATCAGATAACCATGGCCCATGGGCCATGTTTCATGGTCTAACAACGTAGAAATCTTTAGGAAAAGTATAACAGTACACGAGTCCCTTTGTATTTTAGAAGGCTGAATTAAAGGTTACAAGTAATGCCTAAGAAATTCCTAAAACAAAAGTGAAATACTAGACATAAAATCAGGATATTGGCGTGTTGAACTCCTGGAAGAAAAAATGGAAATACAACAGTTCAGTACGGAGGTCTCGGTTTCTATGAAGCAAGCGGATATGTTTGGACTTCGCAATGCTTCCACCACATTTCCAAGTCTCATAAAGCATTGCATGGGAGATCTCTCCTCGACATCAACCCCATAGTTTTACAACGCAATTCATGCTACGTGGTTGACCCATTTGCAGTTTGCCAGTAAGCTTTCTTCTTTGTTTATATGATGACCAGACAGATTGTAGTCTACATGATGACGTCTACCTACATTCTGATAGGGCTGACAACATTTAATATTTGTCTTTAGTCTTGTCTGGTCGTGCCCCTAATGGTTTATTCTGGTGTTGCTCTGGCTTCTGCCACATCAATGAGTACTTGCTTAGTGGCTTTTATGTTTTTGTTTTTGTTTTTGTTTTTGTATTCATTTATACATGCTCGTCCTTTTGTTATGCTTATATGGCCTATTATGCTACCTTGTATGTTAGAGAATATAACCTGGCGGGGATTTCTGTTTTTAGACTGTCCCGTTTTATTTGGATAACGGTATGTTAAGAGTGAGGTTTGGTGCACCCTAGATCCTAGTTTAAGCCTGCAACGGCCTTTTTTTTACTGACCGTTCGAAGGCGGTAGTCCTATTGCCATCCGTTTGTGTTTGTGAGGTCTATTGCCTTGTATCGTATTAACATTGAATTGTCGTTTGTTTTTGGTTTACTGTGTTCTGTGAAAGTGATATTATTTTTCCTATTCGACTTTTGTACCTACTTTATCATGTCGTCGTTTTGTGGAGTTTGATTCGTCATTGTTAGAGACCCTATTTCTACTAGACATACACATTTATAGTGTTGTTGTTTTTTAACGCATTGCTGTCACGTGATGGCATGTGAATATCAGTTACACATGAAATGTTTAAGCTCAACGTATAATTACATTTCCCCTTTATTATAGTGTATTTTTATAGTGATTTTGTTATTTTTAATTACGGGATATCGACCTTTAATGCCCCATGTGGTTCCGCGGGCCCCGTTTGATTCTGGGGCAAATAATAGGGCCACTGCAGATCCAGTTGGAGTAGTAGGAATAGGGTAGAAACCCCCTCCCACACCAAATTCATGTTCATTTGATCATTTGTTTCATGATCATTAAAGGTCTTCATCATGACCCCTGCATTGTTTCAGGTGCCATCCCGCTCATTTTACTAGAGCAGTGGCAGAAAAACAATAAACGTGGCTCCAACGTAAATGGAATGTCTATAGTAGAATTTTCAGCAACTTTGCAGTTCAGGGTGAGAGGGTTCTAGGCCCATGCTCTATATTTGCTTTTTAGAAATGTTTTCATCAAAAATATCTATGCTATTTTTTACATTTACTTGTTCTTCTTGGAGTAATGTTTATCCATTTTTTTTTCTTGGAGTATGCATTGTCAAAAGTCACTGTTTCTAACATCGAATAATTCTTTAAAATCTGTAAATGTAAACAAATCGTCTTACACGCTCATCGTATAGTTGGTCAATATATTTCAATCCTAAATCACCTCAGTTTTAGCTCTCTGGCCAAAGGCCAGGCGAGCTTATGCGATCACTTTTCGACCGTCGTCCGTCTATCTCTCTGTCCGTCTGTTAGCAATTTTATAAAGTCGACATCAACACTGAAATCGCTTAAAGGATTTTGATGAAACTTCATCACATTATTACTTGGGAGGGTCCCTCTCAGATTAATGTTTTTCATGGCCGCCAGTCATCCAAGATGGTCGCCATGGCTAAAACTAGGTCAAATTTAAGGAATTTCAAAGACATCTCCTCCGAAACCACTTATTCCATTATTATGAAATACCATAAACATGTTCCTTGGGTTGGTCTCTATCAAGTTTGTGTTTTTCGTTATCGTCGAATAATCAAAATGGCCACCACGGCGACTCAAATTTACATAGAGTTATATAGGAAAAGGCTAAGAATTACATCTTCTTTGAAACCGCTTGAAGGATTTTGATGAAACTTTATTACAATAATCTTTAGGATAGTCCTCTTCTTCAGATTTATGTTTTTCGAGGCCGCCAGTCATCCAAGATGGCCAACATGGCTAAAATTAGGTCAAATTTAAGGAAATTCCCACCGTTTCTCCTTTGAAAGCACTTATTCCATTCTTGTGAAATATCATATACATGTTCCTTGGGTTGGCCTTTATCATGTTTGCGTTTTTCCTTATCGTCGAATAATCAAAATGGCCACCACGGCGACCTAAACTTTACATACAGTTATATAGGAAAAGGTTAAAGTGACATCTTCTCTGATTTTGATGAAACTTAAATCACCATGATATTTGGGATAGTCCCTCTCAAATTTGTGTTTTTCGCGGCCGCCAGTCATCCAAGATGGCCGCCATGTCTAAAACTAGCTTAAATTTAAGGACATTTCAAACAACATCTCCTCCGAAACCTCTTATTCCATTCTTATGAAATATCATAAACATGTTCCTTGGGATAGCCTTTAACAAGTTTGTATTTTTTCCTTACCGTCGAATAATCAAAATGGCCTCCACAGCGACCCAAAATTTACATAGAGTTATATAGGAAAACGTTAAAAAGAACATCTTCTCAGAAACTGCTTGAAGGATTTTGATGAAACTTAATCACAATGACCTTTTCGTTAATCCCCCTCAGATTTGTGTTTTTGGGGCCTCCAGTCATCCATGCTGGCCACCATGGCTAAACTTAGGTCAAATTTAAGGACATTTAGCAAACGACATATTACCACTTATTCCATTCTAGTTAAATATTATATACATGTTCCTGTTGTTGGCCTCTATCCAGTGTGTGTTTTTCGTTGTCGTCAAATATTCAAAATGGCCGCCACGATAACCCAAAGTTTACATAGAGTTACATATAGGAAACATGCTTCTTAGGTTGGCCTCTATCATGTTTATGTTGTTTGAATCACATCCTACCAGTAGAGCATCTAAAGGGCCACTTGGGCCACCTATTTAATATAAATGACTATATTTATTGTGTTTTAATAACGAGATGTTCCGGATTATCTGCTTGGAAATAGATTCTATATCCTTTTTATAATTTATTTTTGACCAGCTTTCAAATATTTCTTTAAAAATCTAATTCTTTATGCCAATTGTATTTACGTCTTTACAATTAAGATTGCATTCGAAAAACGCACTTAAACCTATTTCATTTAGTTCTTTTGTATAATTACGTTTCCATGATCCGTTATTGTTTGGCTTTAAAATTCGCTTATATTCCAGTTACATTTTAAGGAGTTTATACACAGTTATAAATTTATAATTTTAGACTCCATTTGTCGTATTCCTGTATTACATTTTTTCGTCCTATTTTAACAGGTTTGTCATTCCATCATGACCATAAGAATTGATACATGTTTTGTGTTATTTGTTTGATAATATCCTCTCTATGACTGTTAATGGGTATATAAGTTTGAAAAGAGCAAATATTTAATACTGTGATTTTATCTATTAGAAATAAATGATTTTTTTCCCAATTATTTAAACACATATACAATTCATAAATTTTTGGAATTAAATTGAGTTCATGTACTTTTTTTTGCTATTGTTTGTGAAAAACATCACTAAAGTACTGGCTTTATCTAATGTCCATCGAAATGTTTTGTTTTTACAATAGTCAATGCTGGTACTTTTAAGAGAGCCAGTTCTTAAAATAGTTATTTTTTCCGTATTAAAGTTTAATCCAGATGCATTTCGAAATGCTTCAACTACATTAACTAGTGTTTTTAATGATTTCTGTGAACCACACAGATTAATTTCTCCGTCGGCTATAACTATCCCTTTAATGTTTTTCTAACATTTGTTATGGCATGTGACAACACTTTAATAACCATAATAAACAAACGGACGACGTGGGTATCCTTGTCTGACTCCTCTTTCAACCTTAAAGAAATCAACCATCTATCCATTATTTGAAACAGAAATGTGTACATCATGATAAAACAGTTTTATCCAATTTGTTATAGAATCACCAAAGTTAAAATATCTCAAACAGGTAAAACATATGACTTATATTATCAAAGGCTTTTTCAAAATCTGCAAAAAAAGTAAACTCTGACTTTCGTTGTCGTTAAGATAATCCATGACATCAAATAAAAGTCTTACATTTTCCCAAAAATATTATCCCTTTATAAAACCGGTTTGTGATGCATTAATAATGTGCGGGATAACACCTTTAACTCTATTTGCGATTGTTTATGTTGCGCTTAAGGAATCTGTAATTAGTAAAGTTATCGGTCTCCAATTAGTTAGTGTTGTTTGTTCTTTATCTTCTTTTCTCGTAAAAGCGTTATTAATACCTGTTTTTGTAGTGTGGTTAAATAACCTTTGTCATATGTATAATTTTTCGAATTGAAGTAAAATTGTTTTACATCGTTCCAGGATATTTGATAGAATTCAGTTCTTGGGCAAGACACTTTCCCTTAGCCTCGTCCGTCGGATGGGGACGTAAACTGGGCGGTCCCGTGTATCGGTCTATCCTCCGAGCACGTTAAAGAACCATAGGAATATATTCGATAATAGGATTAGGGCACGGTTCCCGGATTCCTATATAACCCTCTCCTCCCTCTGGGACGGCTCTAAATAACATATTCTGTGTTGATGAGCCGTTAAATAACATTCAATTCAATTCATAGAATTCAGTAGTATACCTACCTTCTGAACCAGGACTTTTATTATCGTTTAAGATCAGATGATTACATTACTTCCTAACACCTGCTCAGTTCAATTATATTACTTTATTTTAGGTTTCTCGAAAAGAACCAAACCAAACAACCACACGAATTATCGTAACTCTTCCAGCAAACGAAACCAGAGTGGATAAGGTTTTCTGCGTCGCGTCGCATGGACACATTGCGATAGAAAAGTTCATGGAAATAGATGTATTTCCAGGAACAAACTCTAGCTTGGAATTCTACAACAATGTCACACAGGCAGTTTTCCCTTAACCCGCTAAGCACTTGAGTCCATTGTAAACCTTAATTCAAAGAAAAAACAGTCAATTATATATATGTAGCGGGTTAATGGTTGACTCAGTTGTATCAATCAGAACAAAGTGATAAAGAAGAACATCATTGTTAAACGACAGATACAACTTGTACTCCAGACGACACTTATAAGTACCCCGATTTTAACTGCTAATTTAGCATTTAGAATAATTATGATCAAATTATTTCATCATAATTTGCTCAAATGTTTAACACGTTCTTTTAAAGCGGTGACTGAATGTAATCCGTTTATCAAATTGATAATTCATGTGTAATTTTCATAGCGTGGTCCTCCCTTAATTCCATTAAGCGATTTTATAATGGATATTTCGACAATAAACACGTTTAAAAATATTTTTTACTGAAAAAAAGAAGCGAAAACCTGTTTAAATTACCTATTAAGTGTTGTAATTTTACAATACGCAAACTTTTTAAGCCGGAATGAAGGTTTTATTTCGTACGCCAGTCAACCCCGTCTTCGCTTCTTGGAGAAGGGGTTGGATGGCGTGCAGTACGTTGCAAAATGATAGGGTCATAACCTCTTTTGATAAACATTTTAACAAGTTTAACAAAGATAGTATGAATGTGATCATGACCAAGAATCTTGCGAAGTTTATAAATCAAATCACCATAGAAGTCAGGTTGTGATAGTCCTTATCGCAAAAGAGTCCTTAAATTACTTTTATATTTGGAAAGAAGATCAGGATTACGATAATAAAATTTTGCAAAGGTTTTACGAAGTTTATGGTAACGGTAGCCCTGACTGAGTAGCTTTTTAGTTCTACAAATACTACGAATATTAAAGTCCTCAACTCGAGAACAAGCTCTTGTAAAACATATAAGGTGATTCACCCCATAAGAAGTAGCTCGTGGAACATCCCCATCCAAGTGGGGATAATTAACAATGTCAAAATTAAAATCATCTCTCTTGTCATAGATTTTGCTCACTAGTTCACCATTTTCAATCAAGAGATCTAAATCAAGAAAAGAAGCGTTATTATCAGATATATTAGCTTTGTTAAGCTGAAGTTCTTTAGGATAAATATTATTAACCATAGTTGTAAAGAAAGGGTTGTCAATGTTCAATATGTCATCCAGATACCGAGAGGTGTCATTAAAGGCTTCAATAACATCTGCCTGGGTATCTGGTGAAAGACTCAACATGAAATCTATTTCATAGCAAAATAAAAACAAATCTGCGACAAGTGGTGCACAGTTCGTACGCCTAGGGATACCAACAATGTGTCTATAAACGGTGGTTCCATACCTGACGAAAATATTATCTAATAGGAAGATGAGTGCTTCACAAACTTCATAGCAATAAATACTGATAAAGGTGATCCTTTGGGAGCAACAAACACAATTAAGAGAATAAAGCGGCAGACTCGGTTGTATTGAGTATTTAGTCCATTTAGTATAATTGTCTAAACTGCCGTTAGTAAAAAACGCTTTAATATTATTACATGCCAAAAATGTAGTATTTTCTCCAGCGAATGTTTTTTGAATAAGGGAAATTAGCTTGTCTTTAATAAGGTGATGTGGTAAGGTTGTATATGGTGTAGAGAAGTCATAAGTGTTTATTGATGAAACTTGACCTTTATTGAAAATTGTATCAAGAACGTCTCATGAATGATTTATAGACCAAAATAAATTATCCCAGAGTCTTCATAAGTTTTATCACAATATAGTTTAACGTGATCTTTAACGGCAGTAAGACAAGAAGTTAAAAGTTTGGAGATGTTTGTTGTGGTGCAGGCACTAGAATTCGAAATAAAGCGAGACTTATACGTTTTTTTTGTAATTTAGGAATCCAGTATATAGTAGGCAGTTTATTTTGCTTATCGTTTACACCAGCCTTGAAAGTAGTGCACCGAGTGATATGTGCGGAAACAACATCATCATCAGTACAATTAACTGGAGTATACGAATTGGTGCAGCCGAGTTCCAGAGATAAAACATTGACGTAATGTAGGCGTCAAACAATAATTACATTATTAGCTGCTTTATCTGCAGGAACTAAAACAATTTATTATAAACTCGCTATCAAAAATGATATTGCACGGCGAGAGCCTCGCATTATATCATTTTGCCAACTCGTTTAATAAATTCAATAATGACTGAGTACTCATGTTAGATCCTCTCTATATATATATTGATGAGTTTGAATACGATTTTTTTTCGAAATTTTAGATTTAAAATAAAATATAAAGTAACTTGGGTACTTATACGTGTCGTTCAGTGTATAAGGCGATTAAGAGTCGATTTTTTTAATTTGTAAATATTAAAGGTATTTATACGAAGTATATTTTGTATTGATGCATGTATCATTGTCTTAATTAGTTGCAAAACTAAAATAAAATCGATGTATAGCCCAGTAATTGAGACATTAAGATTTTCCATGCACGGGGTATCGGTAGTCGGAAGATGAAGAGTATCCATCCACGGCACTTCGGTATCGAGACATAAAGATTTAATGGGTTAATGGGTAATATTCATGTATCGATTACCGATGTCCCGTGCATGGGACATCTTCATGCATCGATTACCAATGTCGCGTGCATGGAAAATCTTCATGTCTCGATTTGATTACCCCGTGCATAGGTAATCTTCATGTCCCGTGCATATGTTACCGTTTGAAAAGTTTCATTGAATGAAAATAGTCACTAAATGAAATAGGTGTTTATTATTTGAAAAGTTATTTTAAGTGAAATGTGAGTTTATTAAACGGTTTCGTTTTTAATTAAATTGTTTCACTTGACACCATCAAGAAATGTAACTGTGTGGTCTGAATTGTTGTTAAATTACTTCAAGACGTATAAAACGGTTTCGCCGATTACTAAATGGTTTGTTCTGTTATCAAAAGGTTTGGACTAGACAAGTGATTAAATGGACTGCCATTTCGTTAAATTAAAATACAAGATACATTATTTTAAATAAGTTACGTATTTTGACGGTTTTGGTGTGGCCTATAAATGACACACATGAAACAACACTGCCTGGCTTTATATAAAACAGGGGAAGATTTATTTTAACGGCAGTAAGCGTTTCACGAGTTGCAGTTTAACAATTCTATAAAGGAACTCTACCGTTACCATGAGACCAGTTTGGTATTACTCGAAAGTAATTCTAAGAGTAAGTATTTTGTTAAGACAAACAGCGTGATTAGTAGAAGAATGATATACACATTGAATGCTATCTATATTTTTTATACACTTACATAACTTCTAGTGAAAACAGCATCAATATGAGAGGTGATATGAACAGTTGCACCACTTTCTATGAAGCATGAGTTGTTGTTAAGAACTACTGGCCGGCCATCTTTAAAACAAAAAGATCTAAAATGAATGCGATAAAGTGACCAAAATGTTCAACCAAATGCATACTTTAGGCATGAGCATTTCAACCATATTGTACATGACAGTAAGTCAACACTCTTGACCATACCCCATCCATTTTGGATCTTTTTTATACAGATGGCCGACCAATAGTCTTTAATCATTTTGACCCCAACTTCAAAACAAAATGGCGGTTACTTTCGATGAGTTCAAAATCTGGACAAAACTCTAGCCAACCTGTTTGCAAGTGTTATTTGTGCTTCGCCAGTTTTCAAAGTGCAGTAACCTTCTTTCGCATTGCAACTTTACCGCAAGAACCATATGCCTGTGCTATTTCACATTTCAATATATCAGTATGTAATTAATAATTAACTTAATCTGCAAACCATCTTACAAGCGCCAATATTAAATTTATAGCAAACGGCTTAATAATTATCAGTTTGTACTATTTTTCTAAGTAGAACTACATCATTAGATTACTAGCTGAACTCATATTTACTGTCTCAAAGTCAAAGCAGAATGCCAGAAAGGACAAAGGCAATACAAGTGATTGTTATTTTTGGCGAGTTTTGTTATCTTTGACGATTTTTGTTATCTTTGACGATTTTTGTTATCTTTAGCGAGTTAATAGCTCGTACAGCTTTGTGAACTCTCGCACAACAAAAGTCACTCAATTATAAAACATACCTTTGTTCAACAAAAAAACACATATATAACAGAAGAAAATACAACAAGTAAACATTTATGGCTATTACGTATGTGTCGTGCTCGGCCGTTTCCAAAGGTCCATTATCATACTCTTACCATCTAAATACATGTGTTTGATATTTCATTGTATTTTCAACAAAAATAAATAGAACTGTCACCGGAGGCGGACAAATACCCCCGCTGGCAACTTCACGAAATTATAACATGGGTTTTTAGAGAAATAGCGCGGACAAGGATTTTCTATTTCACTACCAAGTATGAAATGCATTAAAATACAAAGGGCCTCTGTGGAAAATTATTGAACCGAAACGTCATGAAAGTATGCACATATCCACTTGATACTTCATTTATTATAGATATAGATCTATATACTAGGAAAATATCATGTAATTTATAGGATGCTGAATTTGTATGGCAAACATGTATTTGGAGCGAGTTGCTGTGGCAATTGTAAAATAACCCATCAATACAATATTAAAGTAGCTATCCCGTCAAATAACGGGAAAATTACGCAATAAAACCGTTTATCCAGGTGTCCAGGACATATAATAATGCGTATGTGCCGATTAAAGGTAAATATTTATTAACGGATTTTTCAAATACTCGTGAATGAATATGCGTAAAATGAATTATGAGTTGGTTACTCAGAAGAAGAAAAGTAAGCTGAGGGCTAGAATAGCACGCGCGGAAAATCAAAGATCACTAGCCTTATCAAATATTGCCAAATTAGACAAAGAAACCATCCAAGAAAGCAACCAAGGAAACAACTGAAAATAAATCATACATGTTTTGCAATCAATATAACTTATCTTAACTTATTTTAACTTATCTTAACTTAGCTTAACTTATCTTATTTTAATCTAACCTGATATCATACATTTCTTTGTTAAAATGGAAAGAATAGAAGGTAAAATGCAAAAATCAAGTGAACTTGTTAAAACTACTGAAAAGAGGATCCCTTGGAAGCAACAAACACAAACAAGAGATAAAGGTAGCAGACTAGGTTTTATTGAGTCTGTTCATGGGAGGTAATGTACAATTGTACACCTCTCACGCCTCCTAGCATCGGCTTAAGCGATATTCTACTTTAAAACCACACAGTTTGGGATTGATGACCTCAAAGGACCAGTAAGTAATATCACTACTGATTTGTAGTCGGGCCAACTTTTTACGGCCGCCACACAGCTCTAAACAAACGCTAGTGTGAATGATAATACATACTGAAAAGGGGATCCCTTGGAAGCAACAAACACAAGCAAGAGATAAAAGAAGCAGACTCGGTTTTATTGAGTCTGTTCATGAGAGGTAATGTAAAGTGCTACACGTCTCACGCCTCCTAGCACCGGCTTAAGCGATATTCTACTTTAAAAGATGTTGATTCAAAAAATAAAATTATTAAAAAAAAAATAGAAAAATGAGATAGTTAAACCGGTAACTAGCGAAATAAAAGATCAGTCTGAACAGTTAACTAAACAGTTAGCTACTTTTCCATAAATAAGCGAGTTATTAGCTACTCTTTCAGAAGCTAGAGCTAGGGAAGCGTCCGAAGAACAAGAGTACAGAGGATTACCTCAGTTATTTGAAGAATAGTCTGGTACAGTAGAATTCGATGGTAATTTTGATGCTGGTATTAATAAAGTCGTGATCAAAGCATATAACTTTCCATTACCAATGGAATTAATACAAAATGCAGTAATGAAGGGTGAGTATAATTTTGAACCCTTGCTTGCAGTTGTTTCCAATAAAATCGATACAATTGGGCGCGACAAGTGTACCTTATCTAAGCAGATAAAAAAGAAAAAGATGCAACAAAAAAAGCATCATATGAGTCAAATAGGCATGCACTAATATTAAAGCATTTTGTTCCTAATTAATTTTAACTAAATGAATGAACAAATACCAACTTGTTATATATCAAAACGATTGGATCAAAGATACGTACAAGATGGAGTATTTCTGGGAAAAAATTTAGTTATGAAATCTTTGTTATATATATGCAAAAGTGCAATTGATCCATTACATTAAAAACAATAATTATTGTTTGTGTGTATAAATTAACTGCATCTATAACACGGCAATGCCCTACAGTATATAGTGTAGACAAAAAAGGGAAGAGTGGTAACACGAGGCAAACACTGTAATAAATGTATAGGAAGAAATAAAGAAAGAAGCATAATTGAGCTTGTCGAGAACGAAGAAGATAAGAAAAAAATATGAATATTGCATTCTAGTACGATAGCATGCAGTATTCGCAGGGTCTGTATTAACATTACTTTAACAATAGTTTTAATTAGAACGAAGTATCACTAGACTACACATGACATGTCAAAATATTGTAAAACAGACAGATATATGTGAAGACGCTTTGACACAAATAATTATTTTGGTTTATATTCGGTATACTCTGCGTTTACCAAAGGAAAAAGCTATAAACCACATCACCGTGATGGAGCACGTTTTAAAAGTATAGAGTAATATTATATCCAGTCAACACGACATCATAAACTATTGTAACTTCCATTAATCATGTACTCCCTATATATATATACATAGTCACAAGATGTTAACATTTCCTTTTTTTTTTTAAATTTGTTATATATATTAGGTGATATTTTAAACACATTTTATTTACAAACCTATACTAATCAACATGAACATGCATTCAACTACATGCAGTTACACAAAATACACAAGCCAAGCTTTATTTTACTACATGCACACACTGCAGTTACACAAAATACACAAGCCAAGCTTTATTTTATTACATGCACACACTGCCGTTACACACAATACACAAGCCAAGCTTTATTTTACTACATGCACACACTGCCGTTACACAAAATACACAAGCCAAGCTTAATTTTACTACATGCACACACTGCAGTTACACAAAATACACAAACCAAGCTTTATTTTACTACATGCACACACTGCCGTTACACACAATACACAAGCCAAGCTTTATTTTACTACATGCACACACTGCCGTTACACAAAATACACAAGCCAAGCTTTATTTTACTACATGCACACACTGCCGTTACACAAAATACACAAGCCAAGCTTTATTTTACTACATGCACACACTGCCGTTACACAAAATACACAAGCCAAGCTTTATTTTACTACATGCACACACTGCAGTTACACAAAATACACAAGCCAAGCTTTATTTTACTACATGTACACACTCTAGTGAGACTTTATACAGCACATTTATATTTACGAAAAAGTTCTACCTTATTCCACTCATTTGATTTACGAAGAGCTTATACATATCGACATGAGCATGCAGTCAACTACACAGTATAGAACTGTCCCGAGAATATCTGTTTATTGAGAATCTCTCGGTTAAGCCTTTCGGATATCTACCCCGAGATGGGTACAATAGAGTCTGGACGAACAAGTTCTACTTTATTCCACTCATTTTATTTACGAAGAGCTTATACATATCGACATGAACATGCATTCCATTACATGCACACATTGCAATTAGACAATATACATACACCCACCACATACGTGCTGGAAACACCGAACAGTTAATCATTACATCAAACTAGTTCACATGTTATATGCACAATTAACCAGAGCACTGAGCTATATTATACTGAAGAAAGTAAATATTTCCAGCGGGAAATTCCACCGGGTTTATATTGTGTCAGATCAATACCAGGCCGGTGGGTGGGATTTTAACCCGGCCGGAGGGTGGGATTTGAACCCGGCCGGTGGTTGGGATTTGAACCCGGCCGGTGGATGGGATTTGAACCCGGCCGGTGGTTGGGACCTGAAGATCATCGATACCAAGGGCCGTAGGCTCGCGGTTTAGATGTTTTTTTCAAGTCCCAAACACCAGGTTTTGATCTAACGTAATATAAACTAACTAGAGATATTCTATGGCTTATCCAATGTTCTATCCATTTCTCAACATCAAACGAAGAAAATAACAGCAGGTTCATGTTGTTTTCAATAATGTAAATATTTTGTTAGAACGTAGGGGTAGTTTAAATAACATACTATATTTCATTTGTATTGTGTTTGTTTTCTGGCATTTAACATTGAGCTAAATGGCACTATTCTACGATACCTCTTAACTGTACACGGTCGTGACATCATATGATTTTCAGAGAGGTACTGATTGGAAAATTTAATACCTCCTCAATAATCACCTTTTAGTATTTTAATAAAAAAATGAGATATAGGGCCTATAGAAACTACAGCGTCCGAACGCAATGGCATCTTAGGTCCGCACTGTACTGCAAACAAGTACTTGATAATACAATGAAAGAGACAAAAACCAACAGAAAGGGTGGTGAAGACAAGGTTACCGACTTGGAACGGTCTGTAGGCAATAAGGCCTACTGGTTAGCTTGAATCGATTTTATATGCGCACAATCCTCGCTATTATACTTTCTTCAGCGCCCAAATAGACAAGACAGTGTAAACAAAACTACATCCTATCAAAATGAATGCTCTAACAAAAAGTCCACATCCGGAGAAACTAACGCAATTAAAACCGACAGATGACGGCAGATATCACTCTTACAAGCGAACAATGGATTTCTTAAAGGAGCATTTATCTGCTATGCTAAACACATTGTACTATTTTGGTGATTTCAAAATAAAAAAAAAAAATATAAGGTAATATTAACATGTGCACGATAGAAAAATAAATACGCCAATAACAAGTAAACAACGAATATATAACACAGTAATGACCTCGCATTGTTGAACAATACGTTGTCCCTTTAATGCTGAATTAACCACACAGTGTTCTCTGGGATGTTTGTGGTGCCCCTTTAGTGTTGAAATAACCACAAAGTGTTCGCTGAGGAAACATCCCAGATGGAAGTAGTTTGAATGTCAGTTTGCACATTCGACGATTGAGTGTGGATTAACGACTGCGTTAGCGATATTCATTTTTGTTTCTGTATTTATCAAGGTAAGAAAGTGTTGCTTTTTCAATTCATTATCTTAAATAATCTAATTCATTATCTAACAACAAGTTAAAAACAAGCTATTCATATCAAATACTAGTTTCTTTCAAAATATCCATCCCACCCCCCCTACCCAAAAATAAATACGTGTTATTTGTTCCGACGGTTTGGAAGGCCGTTATAGTAATATTCCACCTTATTTCCGCATATATATCATGCATGTTTTCGTCATGTATACATAGAATAGAATAATAAACATTCAGATTGAATAAAATTAATGTAATTTGATTTAATTTTCGTTTTTACATAACTTGTTTTTTTTAATTAAGTTTGATGTACTGAGATTATAGGCGATTTGCCAAAATTGGAAAATTGATCATATACTTACTTTAAGATATCTCAAAAGCCAATTCTGCGAAAAGATATAATGATGAAATACGTCTAGCCGGTCTAATAAATACCGATCAGGGAGATCCTTTGGAAGCATTAAGCACACAACAAAGAGAATAAAGTAGCAGGCTCGGTTTTATTGAGCCTGTTCATCAGAGTTAATGTAAGATTTAACGCCTCTCACGTCTCCTAGCACCGGCTTAATAGGTATTCTACTTAAAAGCCACATATATTAGGTCATTTATCCCAAAGGACCAGTAAAATAACACTACCGATTCGTAGCACAGGGAGGCTGTTTACAGCTACCACACTGCACTAAACGAATGCTAGTATGAATGTTAATATATACTGATAAAGGAGATCATTTGGAAGCAACAAACACAACAAAGAGAATAAAGTGCAGACGCGGTAGTATTGAATCTGTTCATGAGATGTAATGTAGGAAGAAACATATATCACTCCCTTAAGCACCGCCTTAAGCGGTATTCTACTTCAAAGCAACATATACTGTACTCGTTGATCCCAAAGGATCAGTAAAATATCACTACTGATTCGTAGCGCGGGGAGACTATTTACAGCCGCCAAACTGCATTAACCGAACGCGCTATTGTGCAATAAATACTGATAAATGAGATCTTTTGGAGGCAACAATCATAGCCAAGAGAATAGAGTAGCAGACTCGGTTATATTGAGTATGTTCATGAGAGGTAATGTCAGAAGCAACATTACTCATGACCTATGAGGAAGCTATCCAGCTGGCTTGAGGAACATATGTGGTTCTACCCAGATGCCCGCCCGTGCACGAAAGATAATTGCCGGAGGTGCAGCTGGGGTCTTCAATTGCCACGACCCCTATCACCGGCTTAAACGTTATTCTACTTCACAGAAGCCTTTATTAGGCTCGTTGATTCCACTAAAAACAACATAGCATTGATAGCACGGGGAGACTTTTTACAGCCGCCAAACTAAAATACGTACACAATTAAAAAAAACATACCATATATTAGTATAGGAAAAAACGGTATACTAGGAAATGTTATCAGCGTATTTTACAACATCAAAAACTGTGGTGTTAAAAAATTATATTACAAACACGTCAGTAAACATATAACTAGTTAAATAATGAATCACAGATGTCATCACAGGGTTCACAGGGTTCACAACAATAGGGGTAGATGTCATCATAGGGTTCACAACAATAGGGGTAGATGTCATCATAGGGTTCACATATAACAATAGAGGTAGATGTCATCATAGGGTTCACAACAATAGGGGTAGATGTCATCATAGGGTTCACAACAACAGGGGTAGATGTCATCATAGGGTTCACAACACTAGGGGTAGATGTCGTCAAAGGGTTCACCACAATAGGGGCTGATGTCATCATAGGGTTCACAACAATAGGGGTAAATGTCATATAGGGTTCACAACAATAGGGGTATATCTCATCATAGGGTTCACAACAATAGGGATATATGTCTTCATAGGGTTCACAACAATAGGGGTAGATGTCATCATAGGGTTCGCAATTTAACACAAGAGTTGATTCATCGCACAATCAAATAGCAAGGAAACATGACTTTACCGCTATACATATGGTTCGATGCAACAAGATTGGTCAAAGCATATGTTGATAAACTGTTTAACAATTTAATAATGACTGTAAGAAGGTGATCATGAACAAGGACCTTACATAATTTGTAAATCTCGTCATCATAGACGTCAGGGTGATAGTCCTTTTCGTGGAACAGTTCTTAAATTACTTCTATATTTAAAAAGTAGATCAGGTTCCAGTTTGAATTTGCTTTTAACTTTAACTTTTGTACACATTTTAGGATGACGTTTTATGCCAGAAAGTTGATGAAATGGGAGAGATGAAATACATGTTGCGTTCGGCCCTCGAGCAAAACAGAAAGCTGGAACAACAAAATAACCGTTTAAAGTTGGTATGTATGCACGCAGTTTTATATTTTCATATGGTCCTGTTTACTTTTCATTCAGCTAATCGTTCATTCTTCTACGAGAGTACTTATACCAATAAAGAACTGCATTCAACTGTAAAGGAATGGACACGTGACTAGTGTCCTCATACAAACGACATGGCTTTTCAAGGTTCTGTGAAAGAAAATGACGAACAAATTAAAATGATCACTCACCTACTGTTTTTAATGCTAACGAATAGTTAAAAAATCGTCACAAAATCGCGTCAATGTCACTCGTTGATCATTTACCGGTAAATAATCATTCACACAAAATAATAATGAACGACAAGACACAAATTCAATCCAAATACATGTATATATAAATAACACAAAAACAATGAAAAATAGCAATCAACCAATTCATAACATTCAACAACAATATGAAAGTATACAATAAAAAGGTTATTGAATTTGTATAAAAAATATAATGCTTTGAGCTCGTTGTTTTGGTACAGGACAACTCGAAAGCTCGTAGTCCTTCTCTAAAAAAACTCCTTTCAAGTTTTCAAACAACACGTTCCGAGTAATATTCGGCCATACAATTACGACAACCTATAAAATAAATGGTATCATGTTTGTTTACAAACTTCAAAGGTAACGATAAATATAGATTATCATCAAGGATAAGTACTAAATACTATCTGGTTGACTTTGTATTTAAAACATACCATTTTTATAAAAAGATAGGTCATGTCAACTGGTTTTGAAATATAGAACACAAAGGCCTTCCGATTCAGATCGTGTTCATTTATGTGTACGACTAAAGGTTTAAACGTACGTTGATGACCTTCCATGTGTTGCTTAAAGGTCATAAGTGCATTTTGAAACCACAATAACTATTGTATTTGAAAGTCTAAATGAAAAAATTCAGGTCGATAACGCGTAATCAGTTATCAGTGATCAAGGCGGAAATAAAAGGGTTTTACGACTTTTTCAGCACATTTTTGGTTATGTATGACTTCGATTTTGTTCGGGATGGAGGCAATCCACCTTTTCCTGGGCAGAACTAGTACTGTATACCTCCCACCATCCATAACAATCGACACTTTCTCACTTACAACTCGAGCTCCAAGTGGGATTTGAACACGCAGTGGTGAGAAACGAGAAGGGTTCAAACGCACTTTATTTACCATCCCGGCCACGGATGCGTTAATTCAAAGAAATACTTGAAGATTTACTTACCTCCAAAAATGTAATCAGAGGTACACCTATTTCAATTTCATTGCACCTTGGTTGGATATGTACATTTGTCTGGTGAAAAGGCTGTTTCCTTTGGCTTCATTTATTTGTTAAACTAATAAACAGCATATATAATGAGTTTTCTTTGAGAACCAAGTTATTAGTACCACATGTGCTTATTCGTTTGATGTTTAATGCTTAATGTAAAGCGAGCAGCTGTTTCAGTATACTAAACTATTTACTTTAAGTGAGTATAGGTGTTAATATAATATTTCTACCTATTCAGCAGTGTTTACAAACGCAGGTTATACAAACAACATGTTTTGATGCTTTCCATCTCATTTCGATAATATCAGTTAAACCGCTTGCGTAACCAACTTTACCTGTTAATAGAAATAGACGTGGGAAATGTTTTAGCGATCTAAATGTTTATCAGATATTTGTAGGTTTGGAACGTATAGAGCATAGTAGAAGTTAACGTATAATTTGAAATATGGCATATGCTAACAATCGTCAGATGACATCAGATGACTGAAAACGTATTTAGTTTTAATTTTTAACTATTCTACGCCAATTTAAATCAAACGAGTTGAAAATCCTTATGCAACATTTGTGTATTGTGTGACTAATAATTTGTGACATTTTACAATTAAATAAAATTCTATGAAATTCTTAAGATGACTTTATAAAGAAACATACAGTTTCACATTTGCGTTTTTTTAAATATTGAAACATGTTAACCTATATCGGGGCATGTTATTCTAGTCACAAATCATAAGGGATAAAGAGTCAATATATCACCTCTTGCGGCACGCCGACGTCAAAATATATTTACTTTATATTTTCAGATTTGGTCCGGCCTCGAGAAGATGTGTGGTGCTTTGCAAATATCTCCGTGTGACTGTAGTGTCAAAATTGACACCGTGCAACAGGTAAGGTACCACCAGTTACAGTTTCATAGTAAAGTGAGAATGTTGACAACATGTTAAAATCTCCAGCTTGGTTAGAAATCTGGAAACTTACCTAATCATGCAAATAAACATGTCTGCTATTAAACCATCACTAACAAAATGGAGTCGGTGGGGGCCTTAATATCTTCTAGTAAGAATTTTTCTTCAGCTGTATCCTAACACTGGGTCAAAGGTCAACGTTAGTTTTACTCCTTGCAATGTCATACCCTGTTTACTTTCACTTATAAAATTTATATAAAAAACTGTCAAAAGCACACACACACACCCGCACGAACGCACGCTCACGCACGCGCGCACACGCGCACACGCAATCACGCAGGCGCACACGCACACACACGCACACACACACACACACACACACACACACCATGAACTGCTCATCGAGCAAAATTTTTTGAAACTGGCATGTGACAATACAGTATGCCATATTGTTGCAGTATGCCATTTATAAGGCTCACTGCAGCTGCTGATGATATTCTGCTTAGCAACGATTGCTGCAGTACTACATCTGATTTTTAAGATGGGTCAGTGCAGCAGTTCCTTGATTCGTATCGACGGACTGCTGCAGTATGCCATCGCTCATTATGATGTAAGTGGCATTAACCAAATTAAACCAATATCTTGAAAGGTAGTTTGCTCCGCAACATGGTCTGAGAAAAATAAAGTGCTTCAGCTAAGTCCAAGGGCAAGAAGTTTGCAAGGTTTAAACTGAGCCGGACCAAATTTATGTCACGCACACCTCCACTTTATGTCGATCATGTATAGCAAGATCTCGAAAACTGCTGAAGTAGTTCTCGCTACAATATTGCTTATACAGTGTTTTGACCCATCAGCACTTGATGATGACCATGTATATCAAGTTTCAAGACAATATCTTTAGAAATGTAGAAGATGTTCACCACAAAATTGCTGTAACAGATGAACCGACCAACTGACCGACCAACCGCCCGACCAACACGACTGACCAACAGACCGCCCGCTGTGGTGACTCCAGTATACCCCCTCTCAAACTTCGTTTGTGGGGTATACAAGCAAATGTTTCTGCGTTCTGTCCCAGGAAAGGTCAGTTTAACGGAATTTAAGAATTACATGTCTAGACTTAAGTCTTATTTTATTGTAATTTCGAAAGCTCCTTTTAAGAGATATTTAATCTGATTAAACTACTTAGATTGATTAACTTTATCCCAATATTCACCAAATTGACCCAGAATACCTACTTGCAATAAATGCCTGCTTTCTTTAGCAATTTGTTCACGTCCAATCGATTTGTACTTAATAGTTTAAGTTATTTTAGATAGTACAGTCTGCATGGCATAGTGAATAACTAACTAAACAAACAACATTTGCGAACAAAATAAATCTAGACAAATCAAACAAAACAATTAAATTACCAAGAAATTTTACTACAGTACAAATTCTGCACTTTAACATAGTTTTGAATACGTTTTCAAATTTCCACCTAGAAAAGAAATTTTGCAGATTATGCCTGTTTTATGTTTTATTACACGAACTATTGAACCATGTTCATTTTCATACATATAATTATATATATAGTTTTATCAAATTCTTTTATTTTGATAACTTGGTAAGAGTTTCTTGTTACCATAATGTCCAAATAAACAAAGCACTTCTGCACTTTGCATATGAAAAAGTACATATGTATCACTGCGTAACACCTTGCGACGCAGTATTTCATACTGCAGCAGTAAGCCATAAGCTGCTGCAGTGAGCCATACACTACTCAACGTTTATAATCGGTCACCCAGATTTTTTGGAAAATAACACGAATACTATGAACTGGAAATCACCGAAACACATACCAATATGTTATTAAGTTTATCAACAATGTTATCTGAATTTTTTCAGATTAGATTGTTGATAATCTTAATAAAATATTGATATGTGATTTCCAGTTTTTAGTATTCGTGTTATTTAAAAAAGCTGGATGACCGATTATAAAAGTTGAGTAGTGTATAAATGACATACTGCAGCAATATGGCATACTGCGTTGTCACACTGGTGTATGCCCGAATAGGAGTATATGACGAATTATGTCAATAATTTGATACTTATTTGTTTATTTGGTGTTGATCGTCAATTGTTCAGCACCTTTTCGGCTCTGTATACAAGTCGCCTTTTTATTTATTGTGGTGGAAGCAGACCACCCACGAATTCCTGGGTGCAACCAGTACTGTATGCCTCTTGGAATCCGTAAACAATTACTCTTTTCACTTACAAGTCGAATACCATGTGGGATTCGAACCCCAGCGGTGAGAGGCGAGACGAGTTGTCCAACTCAGCAACGTCAACGTGATGTTATTTGAAATGTTTGGTACACGTTTATGTGCTAACGTGACACTAGTGACACCGTATACATTTCTTTCCGGCAGAAAAACAAAACAATCTCGGATACGAACGTCACTTTAGCAACACCTGTACAAGACGATGAGCCACTAAGAGTACTATCTGTTACGTCTAGCGGATTGGTTGATGACAAGTTGAATGTGTCAATAGATTACAGAGCACCGACTACTCATTCATCAGAATGGCTAATACTCCGCTCTAATGGCGGAATAATGAGAACCAGTAAGAGTTTATTCATTGTTTCCCTTATTCTCTGTCGGTAATATGCCGATATCAACGTTATCGATAAACATGGTTCTATAGAAAGCACAGCAGCAAAACGCGTTTGCTTTGATAGTATTACTTGTTCACTTAGCCTTATACGGCTGTAAGTAATATATACTAAAGAAGAAACGCAACTCGGAAATTACTTCGATATAGTGTATGTATAATATGATGCATGTTAATCAAATGGTAAATGGCTACAATAGACCTTTCCTTTCGGGAAAAAGATTAAAACATTATACCAAGTGCTATCCCTTCAACGTTTTATTATTGATAGCACACGCGTTTGGCTCATGCAAGTGAGCAAACATAGGTTGCAATCTTTTTCAATTTCTTTATATAAAATACAGTACTAAAATGGCTCAAATTTTAAAAGCGGGAAGATTGTCATGATAAAAAGCGTATTTTGATCAAAATGTCTACAACAGCACAGTTTTGTTCGTTCTTGCTGTGACCCATTTTTCACATAACATATTGGGTTTCCTCTAGAATATTACGTGGAATTCAGTTTGCAGTATATAATTATCCAGAGGAAATTGCCGAGTTGCGTTTCGTTTTTCCTTTAAATTATAATAAAACTGACATCTACGTAAAACAGCGTTCCTAGAAAACATGTTTTGTAAACTTAGGTAAAATCATTTTAATCAGTAAATATTACAATAGAAAATGAGTTTAATATACGGCATACAAATGTTTTGATAAGTATATGTATTTGAAAATAGCATGATGCAAGTAAACTATTGTTTTTCCAAGTAATATATATCTTTAAAACGAACTAGTTACAATCTAATCAATCAAATTACTTTGTATAATGCGTTTTTCTTCACCTGATGAACCTTTTTATAATGAACTCGACAGGCGGTATCAGAACGATTCAAGAAAGCGGAGCAGGCGACAACAAATTTACCCACTACCGATCAAGAATTACCATCACCGATTACAACATGACGATATTGTCAGTAGTACGAGTCTACACTGAAAACGAAAGTATAAGTCTTAAATTTAATCTTACTGCAGTGGAAGATGCTGGAACACAACCCATTGCTGAAATCAGATCGAGGCTATCTCAGTTAAACAGCACGTATATAGCTCCAAGTGAATCTGACCTTAATATAACGATCATCTTTAAAGGAGACTTACATCAAAACGAATTCCTCGCTGGTGCGGACGTATATTTCACAGGCCTAAATACAAGCGTTAATCCTCCAGTCTTGTTTGAAATTTTATCTTTTAATAGCAAAGGGTTAGGTCTCAGCTCAAGTTTTCGAAATTCATCGACGGTGATGCAAATATCGCTCAGATACCCATATGTGCAATACGGTGGTATTTTAACATTTCGTCTTCCACACCGCATAGATGGTTACGCTGAAGAGTTCACTTCCGGTAATCTTATTAAAATCATGTCTCCTCTAACGCACGAGGTAGTGCCGTATAACCAGGTTGGAGTTTATAATTTGCCACAGCATACGCCAATCCTGCCTCCATCACAGAGCTTGGTGTGCGCAGCAATAGGCAATCCGCGACCAGAGGTCTATATTTTGAAGGTGTCATCCAATGGTACCCCAATGGAAATGGCCACCGAGACGCTGATATTAGATAGCGTGTCCAACATGCAGGCACTCAACCTGTATACCGAGGATCGCGGGAAAGCTAGCGGGAATTACATATGCAGGTAACGGTATGGTGTAAATATAAGTATGTGTTTGCTTGTTAAATATGACTAGGCGGTTGTTCCACGGAACACTTTTGTCGCTTGCCGTGTGCTTATTTCATCAAGTGCAATCTAATTATAATGTTTGAAGACAGGGGGTATACTCCTTGATGACTTATGGAGCAGATTGTTTTTTAAATTGTTAAAGTTAATGAAAAGGGGCATAACTCTGCATTGAATAATTGATAAAGAAGAACAGTATAAAGATTTATGACCATATGTCAATATTTTGCCAAGTCATGAGCTAGGTTAGGTTGCAGGTACACGTTTTATAAAAAGGGGTATAACTCTGCCAAAATGAAAGTCGGAGTTATTGGACACGTGTAACGACATTTCTGTGGGTAAGATAAAGAAGTGTGTGAAGTTTCATGAACATAGGTCAAACTCTTTTCAAGTTATGGCCAGTTAAGGTTAGGTTAGGTTAGGTAGCAGGTTGAATTAAAGACACTGGCAAAGATTGGTCAATATCCGATTAATAATGAAGTCCCTATCGTGTTCACAAGGCAAAATTTAAGACGGGCGGACAGATGGACGACTGACGGCGGACAACTCGGCATCCCATAAGCTCTGCGAAATAGCCAAACGCCTTCCATCTCGTAAAGGGCTTTTCTATAATCGATCGCAGCAGTTAAATAATATCTATATATTCGTATATGAGATATTAGAATGAAATTTGAGGTGTAGGTAGCTTATATCAAAAGGAAGTTTGGAACTGCATTTGTGTCACTGGGGGCAATGTCAAGGTCATTGTTACACTAAAACTACAAAAACGGTTTCCGTTCAATAATAGTTGGGAATGAGATATTGGAACGAAATTTGCCTTTTGTTACTTCATTTTCATCTTACTGGTACTGTAATAGCATTCTGGTTTTCGTGGAATTTCCACGTTTCTTGATTATTAATGTAATACATTATAACAGTCGTGTTAATTTATTTTAAATGAAATAGATTATATTCTTACATGTACTTCGCTTTTGTATAATACGTTATACTATTTGAATTATGTAAATACATTATCTACGTCATTATATTCGTAATGTAACACTTTACTAAACCAACTACTGTATAACAGAGCCGTTAGTGGAAACAAGACCGTCGACACCATGACAGAAGCTATTATACCGGAACCGATTACATTTGATGAGCTCAGAAGCGGAGTGATAAAAAATACGACGAAGAAAATAGTTATATCATGTAGAGCATCTGGGCGACCTAGACCACAACTAGAAATGCGCCTGAGGGATAAATATGGTCCAGATCTGATGAAGTATGGAGTGTACAAGGTAAGTTTCACAGAGAGTATTATATTCGTGTGCAGACCTCCACCAAACATAATCGCAAAATGGGTTCGCCGCCTCCGCGGGCAATGAGTAGTATATGAAAAGGTCCTACTCAATGGGTTGTGCGAAGTTGTTTATATATGTATTTGGTAGTATTTATTTACATATTAGCACAGACGTTCCATTTGACTTCCAGAAACACTCCACTGGCTATGTATAATCTGTCTATACAAACATAGTTGTGGTCAGTTTGGTTGCATTAGAAAAAAAACAGTAACTACATTTGGAAATTACATTAGACCCGGCAATGTATTTTGTGATGTAATCTGGTACAACTGATTGAGGCTACACTGTTTTGACCACCAACACAGACAGGTTATATCTGACCTCTAATGTCTGTATTTAGGTAGTAATTAAAGGAACCGTACAGAAGAGTGCCTCGTGCGATATTGCTAAAAGTACACTTTCAGGAAATATTGAATATCGAAACCATCAGATAACCATGGCCCATGGGCCATGTTTCATGGTCTAACAACGTAGAAATCTTTAGGAAAAGTATAACAGTACACGAGTCCCTTTGTATTTTAGAAGGCTGAATTAAAGGTTACAAGTAATGCCTAAGAAATTCCTAAAACAAAAGTGAAATACTAGACATAAAATCAGGATATTGGCGTGTTGAACTCCTGGAAGAAAAAATGGAAATACAACAGTTCAGTACGGAGGTCTCGGTTTCTATGAAGCAATGCTTCCACCACATTTCCAAGTCTCATAAAGCATTGCATGGGAGATCTCTCCTCGACATCAACCCCATAGTTTTACAACGCAATTCATGCTACGTGGTTGACCCATTTGCAGTTTGCCAGTAAGCTTTCTTCTTTGTTTATATGATGACCAGACAGATTGTAGTCTACATGATGACGTCTACCTACATTCTGATAGGGCTGACAACATTTAATATTTGTCTTTAGTCTTGTCTGGTCGTGCCCCTAATGGTTTATTCTGGTGTTGCTCTGGCTTCTGTCACATCAATGAGTACTTGCTTAGTGGCTTTTATGTTTTTGTTTTTGTTTTTGTTTTTGTATTCATTTATACATGCTCGTCCTTTTGTTATGCTTATATGGCCTATTATGCTACCTTGTATGTTAGAGAATATAACCTGGCGGGGATTTCTGTTTTTAGACTGTCCCGTTTTATTTGGATAACGGTATGTTAAGAGTGAGGTTTGGTGCACCCTAGATCCTAGTTTAAGCCTGCAACGGCCTTTTTTTTACTGACCGTTCGAAGGCGGTAGTCCTATTGCCATCAGTTTGTGTTTGTGAGGTCTATTGCCTTGTATCGTATTAACATTGGAATTGTCGTTTGATTTTGGTTTACTGTGTTCTGTGAAAGTGATATTATTTTTCCTATTCGACTTTTGTACCTACTTTATCATGTCGTCGTTTTGTGGAGTTTGATTCGTCATTGTTAGAGACCCTATTTCTACTAGACATACACATTTATAGTGTTGTTGTATTTAAACGCATTGCTGTCACGTGATGGCATGTGAATATCAGTTACACATGAAATGTTTAAGCTCAACGTATAATTACATTTCCCCTTTATTATAGTGTATTTTTATAGTGATTTTGTTATTTTTAATTACGGGATATCGACCTTTAATGCCCCATGTGGTTCCGCGGGCCCCGTTTGATTCTGGGGCAAATAATAGGGCCACTGCAGATCCAGTTGGAGTAGTAGGAATAGGGTAGAAACCCCCTCCCACACCAAATTCATGTTCATTTGATCATTTGTTTCATGATCATTAAAGGTCTTCATCATGACCCCTGCATTGATTCAGGTGCCATCCCGCTCATTTTACTAGAGCAGTGGCAGAAAAACAATAAACGTGGCTCCAACGTAAATGGAATGTCTATAGTAGAATTTTCAGCAACTCTGCAGTTCAGGGTGAGAGGGTTCTAGGCCCATGCTCTATATTTGCTTTTTAGAAATGTCTTCATCAAAAATGTCTATGCTATTTTTTACATTTACTTGTTCTTCTTGGAGTAATGTTTATCCATTTTTTTTTCTTGGAGTATGCATTGTCAAAAGTCACTGTTTCTAACATCGAATAATTCTTTAAAATCTGTAAATGTAAACAAATCGTCTTACACGCTCATCGTATAGTTGGTCAATATATTTCAATCCTAAATCACCTCAGTTTTAGCTCTCGTGGCCAAAGGCCAGGCGAGCTTATGCGATCACTTTTCGACCGTCGTCCGTCTATCTCTCTGTCCGTCTGTTAGCAATTTTATAAAGTCGACATCAACACTGAAATCGCTTAAAGGATTTTGATGAAACTTCATCACATTATTACTTGGGAGGGTCCCTCTCAGATTAATGTTTTTCATGGCCGCCAGTCATCCAAGATGGTCGCCATGGCTAAAACTAGGTCAAATTTAAGGAATTTCAAAGACATCTCCTCCGAAACCACTTATTCCATTATTATGAAATACCATAAACATGTTCCTTGGGTTGGTCTCTATCAAGTTTGTGTTTTTCGTTATCGTCGAATAATCAAAATGGCCACCACGGCGACTCAAATTTACATAGAGTTATATAGGAAAAGGCTAAGAATTACATCTTCTTTGAAACCGCTTGAAGGATTTTGATGAAACTTTATTACAATAATCTTTAGGATAGTCCTCTTCTTCAGATTTATGTTTCCGAGGCCGCCAGTCATCCAAGATGGCCAACATGGCTAAAATTAGGTCAAATTTAAGGAAATTCCCACCGTTTCTCCTTTGAAAGCACTTATTCCATTCTTGTGAAATATCATATACATGTTCCTTGGGTTGGCCTTTATCATGTTTGCGTTTTTCCTTATCGTCGAATAATCAAAATGGCCACCACGGCGACCTAAACTTTACATACAGTTATATAGGAAAAGGTTAAAGTGACATCTTCTCTGATTTTGATGAAACTTAAATCACCATGATATTTGGGATAGTCCCTCTCAAATTTGTGTTTTTCGCGGCCGCCAGTCATCCAAGATGGCCGCCATGTCTAAAACTAGCTTAAATTTAAGGACATTTCAAACAACATCTCCTCCGAAACCTCTTATTCCATTCTTGTGAAATATCATAAACATGTTCCTTGGGATAGCCTTTAACAAGTTTGTATTTTTTCCTTACCGTCGAATTATCAAAATGGCCTCCACAGCGACCCAAAATTTACATAGAGTTATATAGGAAAACGTTAAAAAGAACATCTTCTCAGAAACTGCTTGAAGGATTTTGATGAAACTTAATCACAATGACCTTTTCGTTAATCCCCCTCAGATTTGTGTTTTTGGGGCCTCCAGTCATCCATGCTGGCCACCATGGCTAAACTTAGGTCAAATTTAAGGACATTTAGCAAACGACATATTACCACTTATTCCATTCTAGTTAAATATTATATACATGTTCCTGTTGTTGGCCTCTATCCAGTGTGTGTTTTTCGTTGTCGTCAAATATTCAAAATGGCCGCCACGATAACCCAAAGTTTACATAGAGTTACATATAGGAAACATGCTTCTTAGGTTGGCCTCTATCATGTTTATGTTGTTTGAATCACATCCTACCAGTAGAGCATCTAAAGGGCCACTTGGGCCACCTATTTAATATAAATGACTATATTTATTGTGTTTTAATAACGAGATGTTCCGGATTATCTGCTTGGAAATAGATTCTATATCCTTTTTATAATTTATTTTTGACCAGCTTTCAAATATTTCTTTAAAAATCTAATTCTTTATGCCAATTGTATTTACGTCTTTACAATTAAGATTGCATTCGAAAAACGCACTTAAACCTATTTCATTTAGTTCTTTTGTATAATTACGTTTCCATGATCCGTTATTGTTTGGCTTTAAAATTCGCTTATATTCCAGCTACATTTTAAGGAGTTTATACACAGTTATAAATTTATAATTTTAGACTCCATTTGTCGTATTCCTGTATTACATTTTTTCGTCCTATTTTAACAGGTTTGTCATTCCATCATGACCATAAGAATTGATACATGTTTTGTGTTATTTGTTTGATAATATCCTCTCTATGACTGTTAATGGGTATATAAGTTTGAAAAGAGCAAATATTTAATACTGTGATTTTATCTATTAGAAATAAATGATTTTTTTCCCAATTATTTAAACACATATACAATTCATAAATTTTTGGAATTAAATTGAGTTCATGTACTTTTTTTTGCTATTGTTTGTGAAAAACATCACTAAAGTACTGGCTTTATCTAATGTCCATCGAAATGTTTTGTTTTTACAATAGTCAATGCTGGTACTTTTAAGAGAGCCAGTTCTTAAAATAGTTATTTTTTCCGTATTAAAGTTTAATCCAGATGCATTTCGAAATGCTTCAACTACATTAACTAGTGTTTTTAATGATTTCTGTGAACCACACAGATTAATTTCTCCGTCGGCTATAACTATCCCTTTAATGTTTTTCTAACATTTGTTATGGCATGTGACTACACTTTAATAACCATAATAAACAAACGGACGACGTGGGTATCCTTGTCTGACTCCTCTTTCAACCTTAAAGAAATCAACCATCTATCCATTATTTGAAACAGAAATGTGTACATCATGATAAAACAGTTTTATCCAATTTGTTATAGAATCACCAAAGTTAAAATATCTCAAACAGGTAAAACATATGACTTATATTATCAAAGGCTTTTTCAAAATCTGCAAAAAAAGTAAACTCTGACTTTCGTTGTCGTTAAGATAATCCATGACATCAAATAAAAGTCTTACATTTTCCCAAAAATATTATCCCTTTATAAAACCGGTTTGTGATGCATTAATAATGTGCGGGATAACACCTTTAACTCTATTTGCGATTGTTTATGTTGCGCTTAAGGAATCTGTAATTAGTAAAGTTATCGGTCTCCAATTAGTTAGTGTTGTTTGTTCTTTATCTTCTTTTCTCGTAAAAGCGTTATTAATACCTGTTTTTGTAGTGTGGTTAAATAACCTTTGTCATATGTATAATTTTTCGAATTGAAGTAAAATTGTTTTACATCGTTCCAGGATATTTGATAGAATTCAGTTCTTGGGCAAGACACTTTCCCTTAGCCTCGTCCGTCGGATGGGGACGTAAACTGGGCGGTCCCGTGTATCGGTCTATCCTCCGAGCACGTTAAAGAACCATAGGAATATATTCGATAATAGGATTAGGGCACGGTTCCCGGATTCTTATATAACCCTCTCCTCCCTCTGGGACGGCTCTAAATAACATATTCTGTGTTGATGAGCCGTTAAATAACATTCAATTCAATTCATAGAATTCAGTAGTATACCTACCTTCTGAACCAGGACTTTTATTATCGTTTAAGATCAGATGATTACATTACTTCCTAACACCTGCTCAGTTCAATTATATTACTTTATTTTAGGTTTCTCGAAAAGAACCAAACCAAACAACCACACGAATTATCGTAACTCTTCCAGCAAACGAAACCAGAGTGGATAAGGTTTTCTGCGTCGCGTCGCATGGACACATTGCGATAGAAAAGTTCATGGAAATAGATGTATTTCCAGGAACAAACTCTAGCTTGGAATTCTACAACAATGTCACACAGGCAGTTTTCCCTTAACCCGCTAAGCACTTGAGTCCATTGTAAACCTTAATTCAAAGAAAAAACAGTCAATTATATATATGTAGCGGGTTAATGGTTGACTCAGTTGTATCAATCAGAACAAAGTGATAAAGAAGAACATCATTGTTAAACGACAGATACAACTTGTACTCCAGACGACACTTATAAGTACCCCGATTTTAACTGCTAATTTAGCATTTAGAATAATTATGATCAAATTATTTCATCATAATTTGCTCAAATGTTTAACACGTTCTTTTAAAGCGGTGACTGAATGTAATCCGTTTATCAAATTGATAATTCATGTGTAATTTTCATAGCGTGGTCCTCCCTTAATTCCATTAAGCGATTTTATAATGGATATTTCGACAATAAACACGTTTAAAAATATTTTTTACTGAAAAAAAGAAGCGAAAACCTGTTTAAATTACCTATTAAGTGTTGTAATTTTACAATACGCAAACTTTTTAAGCCGGAATGAAGGTTTTATTTCGTACGCCAGTCAACCCCGTCTTCGCTTCTTGGAGAAGGGGTTGGATGGCGTGCAGTACGTTGCAAAATGATAGGGTCATAACCTCTTTTGATAAACATTTTAACAAGTTTAACAAAGATAGTATGAATGTGATCATGACCAAGAATCTTGCGAAGTTTATAAATCAAATCACCATAGAAGTCAGGTTGTGATAGTCCTTATCGCAAAAGAGTCCTTAAATTACTTTTATATTTGGAAAGAAGATCAGGATTACGATAATAAAATTTTGCAAAGGTTTTACGAAGTTTATGGTAACGGTAGCCCTGACTGAGTAGCTTTTTAGTTCTACAAATACTACGAATATTAAAGTCCTCAACTCGAGAACAAGCTCTTGTAAAACATATAAGGTGATTCACCCCATAAGAAGTAGCTCGTGGAACATCCCCATCCAAGTGGGGATAATTAACAATGTCAAAATTAAAATCATCTCTCTTGTCATAGATTTTGCTCACTAGTTCACCATTTTCAATCAAGAGATCTAAATCAAGAAAAGAAGCGTTATTATCAGATATATTAGCTTTGTTAAGCTGAAGTTCTTTAGGATAAATATTATTAACCATAGTTGTAAAGAAAGGGTTGTCAATGTTCAATATGTCATCCAGATACCGAGAGGTGTCATTAAAGGCTTCAATAACATCTGCCTGGGTATCTGGTGAAAGACTCAACATGAAATCTATTTCATAGCAAAATAAAAACAAATCTGCGACAAGTGGTGCACAGTTCGTACGCCTAGGGATACCAACAATGTGTCTATAAACGGTGGTTCCATACCTGACGAAAATATTATCTAATAGGAAGATGAGTGCTTCACAAACTTCATAGCAATAAATACTGATAAAGGTGATCCTTTGGGAGCAACAAACACAATTAAGAGAATAAAGCGGCAGACTCGGTTTTATTGAGTATTTAGTCCATTTAGTATAATTGTCTAAACTGCCGTTAGTAAAAAACGCTTTAATATTATTACATGCCAAAAATGTAGTATTTTCTCCAGCGAATGTTTTTTGAATAAGGGAAATTAGCTTGTCTTTAATAACGTGATGTGGTAAGGTTGTATATGGTGTAGAGAAGTCATAAGTGTTTATTGATGAAACTTGACCTTTATTGAAAATTGTATCAAGAACGTCTCATGAATGATTTATAGACCAAAATAAATTATCCCAGAGTCTTCATAAGTTTTATCACAATATAGTTTAACGTGATCTTTAACGGCAGTAAGACAAGAAGTTAAAAGTTTGGAGATGTTTGTTGTGGTGCAGGCACTAGAATTCGAAATAAAGCGAGACTTATACGGATTTTTTTGTAATTTAGGAATCCAGTATATAGTAGGCAGTTTATTTTGCTTATCGTTTACACCAGCCTTGAAAGTAGTGCACCGAGTGATATGTGCGGAAACAACATCATCATCAGTACAATTAACTGGAGTATACGAATTGGTGCAGCCGAGTTCCAGAGATAAAACATTGACGTAATGTAGGCGTCAAACAATAATTACATTATTAGCTGCTTTATCTGCAGGAACTAAAACAATTTATTATAAACTCGCTATCAAAAATGATATTGCACGGCGAGAGCCTCGCATTATATCATTTTGCCAACTCGTTTAATAAATTCAATAATGACTGAGTACTCATGTTAGATCCTCTCTATATATATATTGATGAGTTTGAATACGATTTTTTTTCGAAATTTTAGATTTAAAATAAAATATAAAGTAACTTGGGTACTTATACGTGTCGTTCAGTGTATAAGGCGATTAAGAGTCGATTTTTTTAATTTGTAAATATTAAAGGTATTTATACGAAGTATATTTTGTATTGATGCATGTATCATTGTCTTAATTAGTTGCAAAACTAAAATAAAATCGATGTATAGCCCAGTAATTGAGACATTAAGATTTTCCATGCACGGGGTATCGGTAGTCGGGAGATGAAGAGTATCCATCCACGGCACTTCGGTATCGAGACATAAAGATTTAATGGGTTAATGGGTAATATTCATGTATCGATTACCGATGTCCCGTGCATGGGACATCTTCATGCATCGATTACCAATGTCGCGTGCATGGAAAATCTTCATGTCTCGATTTGATTACCCCGTGCATAGGTAATCTTCATGTCCCGTGCATATGTTACCGTTTGAAAAGTTTCATTGAATGAAAATAGTCACTAAATGAAATAGGTGTTTATTATTTGAAAAGTTATTTTAAGTGAAATGTGAGTTTATTAAACGGTTTCGTTTTTAATTAAATTGTTTCACTTGACACCATCAAGAAATGTAACTGTGTGGTCTGAATTGTTGTTAAATTACTTCAAGACGTATAAAACGGTTTCGCCGATTACTAAATGGTTTGTTCTGTTATCAAAAGGTTTGGACTAGACAAGTGATTAAATGGACTGCCATTTCGTTAAATTAAAATACAAGATACATTATTTTAAATAAGTTACGTATTTTGACGGTTTTGGTGTGGCCTATAAATGACACACATGAAACAACACTGCCTGGCTTTATATAAAACAGGGGAAGATTTATTTTAACGGCAGTAAGCGTTTCACGAGTTGCAGTTTAACAATTCTATAAAGGAACTCTACCGTTACCATGAGACCAGTTTGGTATTACTCAAAAGTAATTCTAAGAGTAAGTATTTTGTTAAGACAAACAGCGTGATTAGTAGAAGAATGATATACACATTGAATGCTATCTATATTTTTTATACACTTACATAACTTCTAGTGAAAACAGCATCAATATGAGAGGTGATATGAACAGTTGCACCACTTTCTATGAAGCATGAGTTGTTGTTAAGAACTACTGGCCGGCCATCTTTAAAACAAAAAGATCTAAAATGAATGCGATAAAGTGACCAAAATGTTCAACCAAATGCATACTTTAGGCATGAGCATTTCAACCATATTGTACATGACAGTAAGTCAACACTCTTGACCATACCCCATCCATTTTGGATCTTTTTTATACAGATGGCCGACCAATAGTCTTTAATCATTTTGACCCCAACTTCAAAACAAAATGGCGGTTACTTTCGATGAGTTCAAAATCTGGACAAAACTCTAGCCAACCTGTTTGCAAGTGTTATTTGTGCTTCGCCAGTTTTCAAAGTGCAGTAACCTTCTTTCGCATTGCAACTTTACCGCAAGAACCATATGTCTGTGCTATTTCACATTTCAATATATCAGTATGTAATTAATAATTAACTTAATCTGCAAACCATCTTACAAGCGCCAATATTAAATTTATAGCAAACGGCTTAATAATTATCAGTTTGTACTATTTTTCTAAGTAGAACTACATCATTAGATTACTAGCTGAACTCATATTTACTGTCTCAAAGTCAAAGCAGAATGCCAGAAAGGACAAAGGCAATACAAGTGATTGTTATTTTTGGCGAGTTTTGTTATCTTTGACGATTTTTGTTATCTTTGACGATTTTTGTTATCTTAAGCGAGTTAATAGCTGGTACAGCTTTGTGAACTCTCGCACAACAAAAGTCACTCAATTATAAAACATACCTTTGTTCAACAAAAAAACACATATATAACAGAAGAAAATACAACAAGTAAACATGTAAGGCTATTACGTATGTGTCGTGCTCGGCCGTTTTCAAAGGTCCATTATCATACTCTTACCATCTAAATACATGTGTTTGATATTTCATTGTATTTTCAACAAAAATAACTAGAACTGTCACCGGAGGCGGACAAATACCCCCGCTGGCAACTTCACGAAATTATAACATGGGTTTTTAGAGAAATAGCGCGGACAAGGATTTTCTATTTCACTACCAAGTATGAAATGCATTAAAATACAAAGGGCCTCTGTGGAAAATTATTGAACCGAAACGTCATGAAAGTATGCACATATCCACTTGATACTTCATTTATTATAGATATAGATCTATATACTAGGAAAATATCATGTAATTTATAGGATGCTGAATTTGTATGGCAAACATGTATTTGGAGCCCAATACAATATTAAAGTAGCTATCCCGTCAAATAACGGCCGCTGGCAACTTCACGAAATTATAACATGGGTTTTTAGAGAAATAGCGCGGACAAGGATTTTCTATTTCACTACCAAGTATGAAATGCATTAAAATACAAAGGGCCTCTGTGGAAAATTATTGAACCGAAACGTCATGAAAGTATGCACATATCCACTTGATACTTCATTTATTATAGATATAGATCTATATACTAGGAAAATATCATGTAATTTATAGGATGCTGAATTTGTATGGCAAACATGTATTTGGAGCGAGTTGCTGTGGCAATTGTAAAATAACCCATCAATACAATATTAAAGTAGCTATCCCGTCAAATAACGGGAAAATTACGCAATAAAACCGTTTATCCAGGTGTCCAGGACATATAATAATGCGTATGTGCCGATTAAAGGTAAATATTTATTAACGGATTTTTCAAATACTCGTGAATGAATATGCGTAAAATGAATTATGAGTTGGTTACTCAGAAGAAGAAAAGTAAGCTGAGGGCTAGAATAGCACGCGCGGAAAATCAAAGATCACTAGCCTTATCAAATATTGCCAAATTAGACAAAGAAACCATCCAAGAAAGCAACCAAGGAAACAACTGAAAATAAATCATACATGTTTTGCAATCAATATAACTTATCTTAACTTATTTTAACTTATCTTAACTTAGCTTAACTTATCTTATTTTAATCTAACCTGATATCATACATTTCTTTGTTAAAATGGAAAGAATAGAAGGTAAAATGCAAAAATCAAGTGAACTTGTTAAAACTACTGAAAAGAGGATCCCTTGGAAGCAACAAACACAAACAAGAGATAAAGGTAGCAGACTAGGTTTTATTGAGTCTGTTCATGGGAGGTAATGTACAATTGTACACCTCTCACGCCTCCTAGCATCGGCTTAAGCGATATTCTACTTTAAAACCACACAGTTTGGGATTGATGACCTCAAAGGACCAGTAAGTAATATCACTACTGATTTGTAGTCGGGCCAACTTTTTACGGCCGCCACACAGCTCTAAACAAACGCTAGTGTGAATGATAATACATACTGAAAAGGGGATCCCTTGGAAGCAACAAACACAAGCAAGAGATAAAAGAAGCAGACTCGGTTTTATTGAGTCTGTTCATGAGAGGTAATGTAAAGTGCTACACGTCTCACGCCTCCTAGCACCGGCTTAAGCGATATTCTACTTTAAAAGATGTTGATTCAAAAAATAAAATTATTAAAAAAAAAATAGAAAAATGAGATAGTTAAACCGGTAACTAGCGAAATAAAAGATCAGTCTGAACAGTTAACTAAACAGTTAGCTACTTTTCCATAAATAAGCGAGTTATTAGCTACTCTTTCAGAAGCTAGAGCTAGGGAAGCGTCCGAAGAACAAGAGTACAGAGGATTACCTCAGTTATTTGAAGAATAGTCTGGTACAGTAGAATTCGATGGTAATTTTGATGCTGGTATTAATAAAGTCGTGATCAAAGCATATAACTTTCCATTACCAATGGAATTAATACAAAATGCAGTAATGAAGGGTGAGTATAATTTTGAACCCTTGCTTGCAGTTGTTTCCAATAAAATCGATACAATTGGGCGCGACAAGTGTACCTTATCTAAGCAGATAAAAAAGAAAAAGATGCAACAAAAAAAGCATCATATGAGTCAAATAGGCATGCACTAATATTAAAGCATTTTGTTCCTAATTAATTTTAACTAAATGAATGAACAAATACCAACTTGTTATATATCAAAACGATTGGATCAAAGATACGTACAAGATGGAGTATTTCTGGGAAAAAATTTAGTTATGAAATCTTTGTTATATATATGCAAAAGTGCAATTGATCCATTACATTAAAAACAATAATTATTGTTTGTGTGTATAAATTAACTGCATCTATAACACGGCAATGCCCTACAGTATATAGTGTAGACAAAAAAGGGAAGAGTGGTAACACGAGGCAAACACTGTAATAAATGTATAGGAAGAAATAAAGAAAGAAGCATAATTGAGCTTGTCGAGAACGAAGAAGATAAGAAAAAAATATGAATATTGCATTCTAGTACGATAGCATGCAGTATTCGCAGGGTCTGTATTAACATTACTTTAACAATAGTTTTAATTAGAACGAAGTATCACTAGACTACACATGACATGTCAAAATATTGTAAAACAGACAGATATATGTGAAGACGCTTTGACACAAATAATTATTTTGGTTTATATTCGGTATACTCTGCGTTTACCAAAGGAAAAAGCTATAAACCACATCACCGTGATGGAGCACGTTTTAAAAGTATAGAGTAATATTATATCCAGTCAACACGACATCATAAACTATTGTAACTTCCATTAATCATGTACTCCCTATATATATATACATAGTCACAAGATGTTAACATTTCCTTTTTTTTTTTAAATTTGTTATATATATTAGGTGATATTTTAAACACATTTTATTTACAAACCTATACTAATCAACATGAACATGCATTCAACTACATGCAGTTACACAAAATACACAAGCCAAGCTTTATTTTACTACATGCACACACTGCAGTTACACAAAATACACAAGCCAAGCTTTATTTTATTACATGCACACACTGCCGTTACACACAATACACAAGCCAAGCTTTATTTTACTACATGCACACACTGCCGTTACACAAAATACACAAGCCAAGCTTAATTTTACTACATGCACACACTGCAGTTACACAAAATACACAAACCAAGCTTTATTTTACTACATGCACACACTGCCGTTACACACAATACACAAGCCAAGCTTTATTTTACTACATGCACACACTGCCGTTACACAAAATACACAAGCCAAGCTTTATTTTACTACATGCACACACTGCCGTTACACAAAATACACAAGCCAAGCTTTATTTTACTACATGCACACACTGCCGTTACACAAAATACACAAGCCAAGCTTTATTTTACTACATGCACACACTGCAGTTACACAAAATACACAAGCCAAGCTTTATTTTACTACATGTACACACTCTAGTGAGACTTTATACAGCACATTTATATTTACGAAAAAGTTCTACCTTATTCCACTCATTTGATTTACGAAGAGCTTATACATATCGACATGAGCATGCAGTCAACTACACAGTATAGAACTGTCCCGAGAATATCTGTTTATTGAGAATCTCTCGGTTAAGCCTTTCGGATATCTACCCCGAGATGGGTACAATAGAGTCTGGACGAACAAGTTCTACTTTATTCCACTCATTTTATTTACGAAGAGCTTATACATATCGACATGAACATGCATTCCATTACATGCACACATTGCAATTAGACAATATACATACACCCACCACATACGTGCTGGAAACACCGAACAGTTAATCATTACATCAAACTAGTTCACATGTTATATGCACAATTAACCAGAGCACTGAGCTATATTATACTGAAGAAAGTAAATATTTCCAGCGGGAAATTCCACCGGGTTTATATTGTGTCAGATCAATACCAGGCCGGTGGGTGGGATTTTAACCCGGCCGGAGGGTGGGATTTGAACCCGGCCGGTGGTTGGGATTTGAACCCGGCCGGTGGATGGGATTTGAACCCGGCCGTCGGTTGGGACCTGAAGATCATCGATACCAAGGGCCGTAGGCTCGCGGTTTAGATGTTTTTTTCAAGTCCCAAACACCAGGTTTTGATCTAACGTAATATAAACTAACTAGAGATATTCTATGGCTTATCCAATGTTCTATCCATTTCTCAACATCAAACGAAGAAAATAACAGCAGGTTCATGTTGTTTTCAATAATGTAAATATTTTGTTAGAACGTAGGGGTAGTTTAAATAACATACTATATTTCATTTGTATTGTGTTTGTTTTCTGGCGTTTAACATTGAGCTAAATGGCACTATTCTACGATACCTCTTAACTGTACACGGTCGTGACATCATATGATTTTCAGAGAGGTACTGATTGGAAAATTTAATACCTCCTCAATAATCACCTTTTAGTATTTTAATAAAAAAATGAGATATAGGGCCTATAGAAACCACAGCGTCCGAACGCAATGGCATCTTAGGTCCGCACTGTACTGCAAACAAGTACTTGATAATACAATGAAAGAGACAAAAACCAACAGAAAGGGTGGTGAAGACAAGGTTACCGACTTGGAACGGTCTGTAGGCAATAAGGCCTACTGGTTAGCTTGAATCGATTTTATATGCGCACAATCCTCGCTATTATACTTTCTTCAGCGCCCAAATAGACAAGACAGTGTAAACAAAACTACATCCTATCAAAATGAATGCTCTAACAAAAAGTCCACATCCGGAGAAACTAACGCAATTAAAACCGACAGATGACGGCAGATATCACTCTTACAAGCGAACAATGGATTTCTTAAAGGAGCATTTATCTGCTATGCTAAACACATTGTACTATTTTGGTGATTTCAAAATAAAAAAAAATAATATAAGGTAATATTAACATGTGCACGATAGAAAAATAAATACGCCAATAACAAGTAAACAACGAATATATAACACAGTAATGACCTCGCATTGTTGAACAATACGTTGTCCCTTTAATGCTGAATTAACCACACAGTGTTCTCTGGGATGTTTGTGGTGCCCCTTTAGTGTTGAAATAACCACAAAGTGTTCGCTGAGGAAACATCCCAGATGGAAGTAGTTTGAATGTCAGTTTGCACATTCGACGATGGAGTGTGGATTAACGACTGCGTTAGCGATATTCATTTTTGTTTCTGTATTTATCAAGGTAAGAAAGTGTTGCTTTTTCAATTCATTATCTTAAATAATCTAATACATTATCTAACAACAAGTTAAAAACAAGCTATTCATATCAAATACTAGTTTCTTTCAAAATATCCATCCCACCCCCCCTACCCAAAAATAAATACGTGTTATTTGTTCCGACGGTTTGGAAGGCCGTTATAGTAATATTCCACCTTATTTCCGCATATATATCATGCATGTTTTCGTCATGTATACATAGAATAGAATAATAAACATTCAGATTGAATAAAATTAATGTAATTTGATTTAATTTTCGTTTTTACATAACTTGTTTTTTTTAATTAAGTTTGATGTACTGAGATTATAGGCGATTTGCCAAAATTGGAAAATTGATCATATACTTACTTTAAGATATCTCAAAAGCCAATTCTGCGAAAAGATATAATGATGAAATACGTCTAGCCGGTCTAATAAATACCGATCAGGGAGATCCTTTGGAAGCATTAAGCACACAACAAAGAGAATAAAGTAGCAGGCTCGGTTTTATTGAGCCTGTTCATCAGAGTTAATGTAAGATTTAACGCCTCTCACGTCCCCTAGCACCGGCTTAATAGGTATTCTACTTAAAAGCCACATATATTAGGTCATTTATCCCAAAGGACCAGTAAAATAACACTACCGATTCGTAGCACAGGGAGGCTGTTTACAGCTACCACACTGCACTAAACGAATGCTAGTATGAATGTTAATATATACTGATAAAGGAGATCATTTGGAAGCAACAAACACAACAAAGAGAATAAAGTGCAGACGCGGTAGTATTGAATCTGTTCATGAGATGTAATGTAGGAAGAAACATATATCACTCCCTTAAGCACCGCCTTAAGCGGTATTCTACTTCAAAGCAACATATACTGTACTCGTTGATCCCAAAGGATCAGTAAAATATCACTACTGATTCGTAGCGCCGGGAGACTTTTTACAGCCGCCAAACTGCATTAACCGAACGCGCTATTGTGCAATAAATACTGATAAATGAGATCTTTTGGAGGCAACAATCATAGCCAAGAGAATAGAGTAGCAGACTCGGTTATATTGAGTCTGTTCATGAGAGGTAATGTCAGAAGCAACATTACTCATGACCTATGAGGAAGCTATCCAGCTGGCTTGAGGAACATATGTGGTTCTACCCAGATGCCCGCCCGTGCACGAAAGATAATTGCCGGAGGTGCAGCTGGGGTCTTCAATTGCCACGACCCCTATCACCGGCTTAAACGTTATTCTACTTCACAGAAGCCTTTATTAGGCTCGTTGATTCCACTAAAAACAACATAGCATTGATAGCACGGGGAGACTTTTTACAGCCGCCAAACTAAAATACGTACACAATTAAAAAAAACATACCATATATTAGTATAGGAAAAAACGGTATACTAGGAAATGTTATCAGCGTATTTTACAACATCAAAAACTGTGGTGTTAAAAAATTATATTACAAACACGTCAGTAAACATATAACTAGTTAAATAATGAATCACAGATGTCATCACAGGGTTCACAGGGTTCACAACAATAGGGGTAGATGTCATCATAGGGTTCACAACAATAGGGGTAGATGTCATCATAGGGTTCACATATAACAATAGAGGTAGATGTCATCATAGGGTTCACAACAATAGGGGTAGATGTCATCATAGGTTTCACAACAACAGGGGTAGATGTCATCATAGGGTTCACAACACTAGGGGTAGATGTCGTCAAAGGGTTCACCACAATAGGGGCTGATGTCATCATAGGGTTCACAACAATAGGGGTAAATGTCATATAGGGTTCACAACAATAGGGGTATATCTCATCATAGGGTTCACAACAATAGGGATATATGTCTTCATAGGGTTCACAACAATAGGGGTAGATGTCATCATAGGGTTCGCAATTTAACACAAGAGTTGATTCATCGCACAATCAAATAGCAAGGAAACATGACTTTACCGCTATACATATGGTTCGATGCAACAAGATTGGTCAAAGCATATGTTGATAAACTGTTTAACAATTTAATAATGACTGTAAGAAGGTGATCATGAACAAGGACCTTACATAATTTGTAAATCTCGTCATCATAGACGTCAGGGTGATAGTCCTTTTCGTGGAACAGTTCTTAAATTACTTCTATATTTAAAAAGTAGATCAGGTTCCAGTTTGAATTTGCTTTTAACTTTAACTTTTGTACACATTTTAGGATGACGTTTTATGCCAGAAAGTTGATGAAATGGGAGAGATGAAATACATGTTGCGTTCGGCCCTCGAGCAAAACAGAAAGCTGGAACAACAAAATAACCGTTTAAAGTTGGTATGTATGCACGCAGTTTTATATTTTCATATGGTCCTGTTTACTTTTCATTCAGCTAATCGTTCATTCTTCTACGAGAGTACTTATACCAATAAAGAACTGCATTCAACTGTAAAGGAATGGACACGTGACTAGTGTCCTCATACAAACGACATGGCTTTTCAAGGTTCTGTGAAAGAAAATGACGAACAAATTAAAATGATCACTCACCTACTGTTTTTAATGCTAACGAATAGTTAAAAAATCGTCACAAAATCGCGTCAATGTCACTCGTTGATCATTTACCGGTAAATAATCATTCACACAAAATAATAATGAACGACAAGACACAAATTCAATCCAAATACATGTATATATAAATAACACAAAAACAATGAAAAATAGCAATCAACCAATTCATAACATTCAACAACAATATGAAAGTATACAATAAAAAGGTTATTGAATTTGTATAAAAAATATAATGCTTTGAGCTCGTTGTTTTGGTACAGGACAACTCGAAAGCTCGTAGTCCTTCTCTAAAAAAACTCCTTTCAAGTTTTCAAACAACACGTTCCGAGTAATATTCGGCCATACAATTACGACAACCTATAAAATAAATGGTATCATGTTTGTTTACAAACTTCAAAGGTAACGATAAATATAGATTATCATCAAGGATAAGTACTAAATACTATCTGGTTGACTTTGTATTTAAAACATACCATTTTTATAAAAAGATAGGTCATGTCAACTGGTTTTGAAATATAGAACACAAAGGCCTTCCGATTCAGATCGTGTTCATTTATGTGTACGACTAAAGGTTTAAACGTACGTTGATGACCTTCCATGTGTTGCTTAAAGGTCATAAGTGCATTTTGAAACCACAATAACTATTGTATTTGAAAGTCTAAATGAAAAAATTCAGGTCGATAACGCGTAATCAGTTATCAGTGATCAAGGCGGAAATAAAAGGGTTTTACGACTTTTTCAGCACATTTTTGGTTATGTATGACTTCGATTTTGTTCGGGATGGAGGCAATCCACCTTTTCCTGGGCAGAACTAGTACTGTATACCTCCCACCATCCATAACAATCGACACTTTCTCACTTACAACTCGAGCTCCAAGTGGGATTTGAACACGCAGTGGTGAGAAACGAGAAGGGTTCAAACGCACTTTATTTACCATCCCGGCCACGGATGCGTTAATTCAAAGAAATACTTGAAGATTTACTTACCTCCAAAAATGTAATCAGAGGTACACCTATTTCAATTTCATTGCACCTTGGTTGGATATGTACATTTGTCTGGTGAAAAGGCTGTTTCCTTTGGCTTCATTTATTTGTTAAACTAATAAACAGCATATATAATGAGTTTTCTTTGAGAACCAAGTTATTAGTACCACATGTGCTTATTCGTTTGATGTTTAATGCTTAATGTAAAGCGAGCAGCTGTTTCAGTATACTAAACTATTTACTTTAAGTGAGTATAGGTGTTAATATAATATTTCTACCTATTCAGCAGTGTTTACAAACGCAGGTTATACAAACAACATGTTTTGATGCTTTCCATCTCATTTCGATAATATCAGTTAAACCGCTTGCGTAACCAACTTTACCTGTTAATAGAAATAGACGTGGGAAATGTTTTAGCGATCTAAATGTTTATCAGATATTTGTAGGTTTGGAACGTATAGAGCATAGTAGAAGTTAACGTATAATTTGAAATATGGCATATGCTAACACAGGTCAGATGACATCAGATGACTGAAAACGTATTTAGTTTTAATATTTAACTATTCTACGCCAATTTAAATCAAACGAGTTGAAAATCCTTATGCAACATTTGTGTATTGTGTGACTAATAATTTGTGACATTTTACAATTAAATAAAATTCTATGAAATTCTTAAGATGACTTTATAAAGAAACATACAGTTTCACATTTGCGTTTTTTTTAAATATTGAAACATGTTAACCTATATCGGGGCATGTTATTCTAGTCACAAATCATAAGGGATAAAGAGTCAATATATCACCTCTTGCGGCACGCCGACGTCAAAATATATTTACTTTATATTTTCAGATTTGGTCCGGCCTCGAGAAGATGTGTGGTGCTTTGCAAATATCTCCGTGTGACTGTAGTGTCAAAATTGACACCGTGCAACAGGTAAGGTACCACCAGTTACAGTTTCATAGTAAAGTGAGAATGTTGACAACATGTTAAAATCTCCAGCTTGGTTAGAAATCTGGAAACTTACCTAATCATGCAAATAAACATGTCTGCTATTAAACCATCACTAACAAAATGGAGTCGGTGGGGGCGTTAATATCTTCTAGTAAGAATTTTTCTTCAGCTGTATCCTAACACTGGGTCAAAGGTCAACGTTAGTTTTACTCCTTGCAATGTCATACCCTGTTTACTTTCACTTATAAAATTTATATAAAAAACTGTCAAAAGCACACACACACACCCGCACGAACGCACGCTCACGCACGCGCGCACACGCGCACACGCAATCACGCAGGCGCACACGCACACACACGCACACACACACACACACACACACACACCATGAACTGCTCATCGAGCAAATTTTTTTGAAACTGGCATGTGACAATACAGTATGCCATATTGTTGCAGTATGCCATTTATAAGGCTCACTGCAGCTGCTGATGATATTCTGCTTAGCAACGATTGCTGCAGTACTACATCTGATTTTTAAGATGGGTCAGTGCAGCAGTTCCTTGATTCGTATCGACGGACTGCTGCAGTATGCCATCGCTCATTATAATGTAAGTGGCATTAACCAAATTAAACCAATAGCTTGAAAGGTAGTTTGCTCCGCAACATGGTCTGAGAAAAATAAAGTGCTTCAGCTAAGTCCAAGGGCAAGAAGTTTGCAAGGTTTAAACTGAGCCGGACCAAATTTATGTCACGCACACCTCCACTTTATGTCGATCATGTATAGCAAGATCTCGAAAACTGCTGAAGTAGTTCTCGCTACAATATTGCTTATACAGTGTTTTGACCCATCAGCACTTGATGATGACCATGTATATCAAGTTTCAAGACAATATCTTTAGAAATGTAGAAGATGTTCACCACAAAATTGCTGTAACAGATGAACCGACCAACTGACCGACCAACCGCCCGACCAACACGACTGACCAACAGACCGCCCGCTGTGGTGACTCCAGTATACCCCCTCTCAAACTTCGTTTGTGGGGTATACAAGCAAATGTTTCTGCGTTCTGTCCCAGGAAAGGTCAGTTTAACGGAATTTAAGAATTACATGTCTAGACTTAAGTCTTATTTTATTGTAATTTCGAAAGCTCCTTTTAAGAGATATTTAATCTGATTAAACTACTTAGATTAATTAACTTTATCCCAATATTCACCAAATTGACCCAGAATACCTACTTGCAATAAATGCCTGCTTTCTTTAGCAATTTGTTCACGTCCAATCGATTTGTACTTAATAGTTTAATTTATTTTAGATAGTACAGTCTGCATGGCATAGTGAATAACTAACTAAACAAACAACATTTGCGAACAAAATAAATCTAGACAAATCAAACAAAACAATTAAATTACCAAGAAATTTTACTACAGTACAAATTCTGCACTTTAACATAGTTTTGAATACGTTTTCAAATTTCCACCTAGAAAAGAAATTTTGCAGATTATGCCTGTTTTATGTTTTATTACACGAACTATTGAACCATGTTCATTTTCATACATATAATTATATATATAGTTTAATCAAATTCTTTTATTTTGATAACTTGGTAAGAGTTTCTTGTTACCATAATGTCCAAATAAACAAAGCACTTCTGCACTTTGCATATGAAAAAGTACATATGTATCACTGCGTAACACCTTGCGACGCAGTATGTCATACTGCAGCAGTAAGCCATAAGCTGCTGCAGTGAGCCATACACTACTCAACGTTTATAATCGGTCACCCAGATTTTTTGGAAAATAACACGAATACTATGAACTGGAAATCACCGAAACACATACCAATATGTTATTTAGTTTATCAACAATGTTATCTGATTTTTTTCAGATTAGATTGTTGATAATCTTAATAAAATATTGATATGTGATTTCCAGTTTTTAGTATTCGTGTTATTTAAAAAAGCTGGATGACCGATTATAAAAGTTGAGTAGTGTATAAATGACATACTGCAGCAATATGGCATACTGCGTTGTCACACTGGTGTATGCCCGAATAGGAGTATATGACGAATTATGTCAATAATTTGATACTTATTTGTTTATTTGGTGTTGATCGTCAATTGTTCAGCACCTTTTCGGCTCTGTATACAAGTCGCCTTTTTATTTATTGTGGTGGAAGCAGACCACCCACGAATTCCTGGGTGCAACCAGTACTGTATGCCTCTTGGAATCCGTAAACAATTACTCTTTTCACTTACAAGTCGAATACCATGTGGGATTCGAACCCCAGCGGTGAGAGGCGAGACGAGTTGTCCAACTCATCAACGTCAACGTGATGTTATTTGAAATGTTTGGTACACGTTTATGTGCTAACGTGACACTAGTGACACCGTATACATTTCTTTCCGGCAGAAAAACAAAACAATCTCGGATACGAACGTCACTTTAGCAACACCTGTACAAGACGATGAGCCACTAAGAGTACTAGCTGTTACGTCTAGTGGGTTGGTTGATGACACGGTCAATGTGTCAATAGATTACAGAGCACCGACTACTCATTCATCAGAATGGCTGATACGTCGTTATAATGGCGGAATAATGAGAACCGGTAAGAGTTTATTCATTGTTTCCCTTACACTCTGTCAGTAATATGCATTTGCTTTAATATTATTTCTTGTTCACTTAGCCTAAACGGCTTATGTAATATATGCTAAAGAAGAAACGCAACTCGGGAATTACTTCTATATAGTGTGTGTATAATATGATGCATGTTAATCAAATGGTAAATGGCTACAATAGACCTTTCCTTTCGGGAAAAAGATTAAAACAACATACAACATACCAAGTGCTATCCCTTCAAAGTTTTATTATTGATAGCACAAGCGTTTGGTTCATGCAAGTGAGCAAACTTAGGTTGCAATCTTTTTCAATTTCTTTATATTAAATACAGTACTGAAATGGCTCAAATTTCAAAAGCGGGAAATTCAACGTTGGTGATTGTCATGTTACAAAGCGTATTGTGATTAAAAGGTCTACAACAGCACAGTTTTGTTCTTTCTTGCTGTGACCTATTTTTCACAAAATATATTGGGTTTCCTCTGGAATATTACGTGGAATTAAGTTGCAGTACATAGTTATACAGAGGAAATTGCCGTGTTGCGTTTTTACCCCTTTATAATATAATACAAGAGGCCCAAGAGGGCCTGTAGGCGCTCTGCTTGTATGATGTGATTCAAAAACATAAACATGATAGAGGCCAACCAAGAAACATGTTTTCTATATATAACTCTATGTTAACTTTGGGTTATCGTGGTGGCCATTTTGATTATTTGACGACAACGATAAACACAAACTTGATAGAGGCCAACAACAGCAACATTCATATGATATTTAATTATAATGGAATAAGTGGTAATATGTCGTTTGATAAATGTCCTTAAATTTGACCTAAGTTTAGCCATGGTGGCCATCATGGATAACTGGAGGCCCCAAAAACGCAAATCTGCGGGGGACCAACCCAAAGATCAATGTGATTAAGTTTCATCAAAGTCCTTAAAGCAGTTTCAGAGAAGATGTCATTTTTAACATTTTCCTATATAATTCTATGTAAATTTTGGGTCGCTGTGGCGGCCATTTTGATTATTCGACGATAACGAAAAACACAAACTTAATAGAGGCTAACCCAAGGAACATGTGTATGATATTTCACAAGAATGCAATAAGTGGTTTTGGAGGAGATGTCGTTTGAAATTTTCTTAAAATTAACCTAGTTTTAGCCATGGCGGCCATCTTGGATGACTGGCAGCCGCAAAAAACACAAATTTGAGAGGGTCTGTCCCGAAGATCATTGTGATTTAAGTTTTATCAAAATCCTTCAAGCGGTTTCAGAGAAGATGGCGGCCGCGAAAACATAAATCTGAGGCGCACTATCCCAAAGATCATTGTGATAAAGTTTCAACAAAATCCTTCAAGAGGTTTCAGAGAAGATGTCAATTTTACCCTTTTCCTATATAACTCTATGTAAACATTTGGTCGTCGTGGCGGCCATTTTGATTATTCGACGATAACAAAAAAAACACAAATTTGATAAAGGCCAACCCAAGGAACATTTTGGTTGACTGACGGCCGCGAAAAACATAAATCTGAGGAGGACTATCGCAAAGATCATTGTGAATAAGTATCATTAAAATCCTTCAACCGGTTTCAAAGAAGATGTCATTTTTAACCTTTTCCTATATAACTCTATGTAAACTTTGGGTCGCCGATTTTGATTATTCGACGATAACGAAAAACACAAACTGGATAGAGGCCAACCCAATGAACACGTATATGATATTTCACAAGAATGGAATAAGTGGTTTCGGAGGAGATGTCGTTTGAAATTTCCTTAAATTTGACCTAGTTTTAGTCGTGGCGGCCATCTTGGATGACTGGCAGGTGCGAAAAACATAAATCTGAGAGGGACTATCCCTAATATCATTTTGATTAAGTTTCATCAAAATCCTTCAAGCGGTTTCAGAGAAGATGTAATTTTTAAACTTTTCTTATATAAATCTATGTAAATTTTGGGTCGCCGTGGCGGCCATTTTTATTATTTGACGATAACGAAAAGCACAAACTTGATAGAGTCCAACCCAAGGAACATGTATATGATATTTCAGTAGAATGGACTAAGTGGTTTCGGAGGAGATGTCGCTTGGAATTTCCTTAAATTGACATAGTTTTAGCCATGGTGGCCATCTTGGATGACTGGCGGCCGCAAAAAACACAAATCTGAGAGAGGCCCTCCCAAGTAACATTTTGATGAAGTTTCACCGAAATCCTTCAAGCGGTTTCATAGGAGATGTCGATTTTATAAAATTGCTAACAGACGGACGGACAGACAGACGGACAGACGGACGAAAAGTGATCGCATAAGCTCGCCTACATCTACGTAAAACAGCGTTCCAAGAAAACATGTTTTGTAAACTTAGGTAAAATTAGTTGTCTTGACCACGTAATAAAGAGTAACATGTTTTAGATATGTTAACTGAATCATTTTAACCACAGAAATGAATTTAATATATGGCATACAAATGTTTTGATACGTATATGGAATTTGAATATAGCATGATGCAAGGAAACTATTATTTTTCCAAGTAATATATATCTTTAAAATGACCTAGTTTCAATCTAATCAATCAAATTTCTTTGTATAATACGTTTTTCTTCACTTTATGAACCTTGTTATAATGAACTCGACAGGCGGCACCAGAACGATTCAAGAAAGTAGAGCAGGCGGCAACAAGTTTGCTTACTACAGATCAAGTATTACCATCACCGATTACAACCAGACGCACTTGTCGTTAGTACGAGTCTACACTGAAAACGAAATTATAAGTATTACATTTAATCTTACTGCAGTGGAAGATGCTGGAACACAACCCATTGATGAAATCAAATCGAGGCTATCTCAGTTAAACAGCACGTATATAGCTCCAAGTGACTCTGACCTTAACATAACGATCATCTTCAAAAAAGACCTACATCAAAACGAAATCCTCGCTGGTGCTGACGTATATTTCATAGGCCTAAATACAAGCGTTAACCCTCCAGTCTTTGCAATTCCATCTTATAAGAGCGAAGTGTTAGTCAGCTCAAGTTCTCGAAATTCATCGACGGTGATGCAAATATCTCTCAGATACCGGTACGTGCAATACGGTGGTATTTTAACATTTCTTCTTCCACACCGACTAGATGGTTACGCTAAAAGGTTCTATTCCGGAAACATTATCAAAATCATGTCTCCTCTAACGCACGAGGTAGTGCCGTATAACCAGGTTGGAGTTTTTAATTGGCGACAGCATACGCTAATCATGCCTCCATCACAGAGATTGACGTGCACAGCAATGGGCAATCCGCGACCAGAAGTCTATATTTTGAAGGTGTCATCCGATGGTACACCAATGGAAATGGCCACCGAGACGCTCATACTAGATAGCGTGTACAACATACAGACACTCAACCTGTATACCGAGGATCCCGGGAATGCTAGCGGGAATTACATATGCAGGTAACGGTATGGTGTAAATATAAGTTCGCTTGTTAAATATAACTAGGCTTGTATCGCTTGCCGTGTGCTTATTTCATCAAGTGCAATCTAATTGTAATGTTTGAAGACAGGGTTGTACTCCTTCATGACTTATGGAGCAGTTTTTTTTAAAATTGTTAACATTAATGAAAAGGGGCATAACTCTGCATTGAATAATCGACAAAGAAGAACTGTATAAAGTTATTGGTCACATGTAACGACATTTCTTTCGGTAAGATGAAAACGTGTGTGAAGTTTCATGAACATAGGTCAAACACTTTTCAAGTTATGGCCAGTTATGGGCTTAGGATGCAGATTAAATTTATGAAAAGGGGCATAACTCTGCCAAAAGTAAAGTCGGAGTTATTGGAAATGTCTAAAGATATTTGTTGTGGTAAGATAAAGATAAGTATGAAGTTTTCTGAACATAGGTCAAATACTTTTCAAGTTATAGCCAAGGTTAAGTTGCAGGTAAAGTGTGACGGCCGACGGACGACGACGAAGGACGACGGACAAAGTTATCCCTAAGTGTCTGCCATGCTACGCAGGCGACACACACAGAATGATAGTCTGAACAAAGTATTGTGTATTATGCATTTTTAAGGTGTCAGTACTACCGAGCTACTGGTAGCTGAGCAGTGTATACCAGGGAGCTATTTGGTAAAAATCAAATACTAAATGAATGTGCGTGAGTGTTGCCAAGGTAGAAGATGACATTTTTCAGTAAAACACGGGCGATAACTCTGGCATTACCAATGCGACCAATGCGACCTGGCTGGTTTTCGAACTTGTCTGAGCTTTTATTGATATAAAGACACTGGCGAAGGTTGGTAAATATCCGGTTAATAATGAAGTCCCTATCGTGTCACGGACGGCTTCAGCCGGTAGAGTTATTTTACTAGTCTTATTGTACTACGTTTCATTACGTGTTATATGTGGCAACATATTATGGTCGGTGGTTCAATTCTGATTTGGGACTTCGTTAATACTGAAACTGAAACAATATGTATATCTTAGATATATAGTTAAGATGTATTTACATATAAATTCTCTTGACCACACTGGTCAACGTGTAGATGGCGAATGCCCATCGTTATATCGTAAATACACCAATGTTGAAGACATAGCATACATTAATGTCATGAAGGAATGAGTTGTAAAATACATGGTTATTAACGTATTCATAAGTATCTTTTAAACTAATACAATATTTCAGAGTACAAACTAAAACATAAATATGACACTAACCTGAAACAATATGTATATCTTAGATATATAGTTCATATTTACATATAAACCCTCTTGACCACACTGGTCGACGTGTAGATGACGAATGCAACGCACCGTTGCATTCATTAATCAACATTGCATAGTGTAGCCAAGAGTTAGTAATTGGTGTTAGTGAGTGTTAACGGTACTTTGATAATAAGGGTTTATATAAGGCATATTGGAAGTAATGTATGGGTTTCAACATACTGATATACACGTGCTGTTTCACCTTTAGATTAAGGAATACAATGAAAACAACACCCATTATTCAGTTTTCAATTTTATTTGTGTAAACAAAACGATAAAATTACCAATCCTATGACATGAACAAGGCAAAATTTAAGACGAGCTGACAGACGGACGACGGACGGACGGCGGACAACTCGGCATCCCATAAGCTCTGATGGCCTGCGGCCAGTAGAGATAACAGTCACACGCCTCCCATCTCGTAAAGGACTTTTCTATAATCGATCGCAGCAGTTAAATAATATCTAGATATTCGTAGATTGTATTCGTATTCATTCAATACATTATAAAATTCGTATTTATTCAATGCATTATAATAATGGTATTTATTCGATGCATTATAATATTCATATGTATGTAGTACATTATATTCGTATAATGCATGTATATTCGTATTAATGTCATACATTATACTTTTCGTATGTTTGTTTTACAGTATATTCGTAGGTTAGAATTGTTAATACATTTTAATATATTAACCAGGTTTTCCTTGGTTTTGGTTATTAGATTGGGGTGTGTCGTTGTTTGGGCGAGCGTGCGGGCGGGCGTGCGTGCGGCGTCAAACTCTTAGCTTCCGATCAATAACTTAAGTTGAGAATGAAATATTGTAACGAAACTTGCTCTGTAGGTACCTTATATAGAAAGCAAGCTTGGAATTGCATTTTTGGACACTGAGGTGAAGGTCAAGGTCATTGCTAATTCAATAAGAAAAACGGTTTCCGCTCAATAACTTAAGTAAAGAATCGGATATTAGAATTAAACTTGCTGTAAAATAGAAAAACGGTTTCTGCTCAATAACTTAAGTAAGGAATGAGATATTAGAATGAAACTTGCGGTGTAGGTAGCTTATATCAAAAGGAAGTTTGGAATTGCATTTGGGGTCACTGGGGTCAATGTCAAGGTCATTGTTTCTAAAACTACAAAAACAGTTTCCGCTCATTAACATTAGTTGGGAATGAGATATTGGAACGAAACTTGCAATTTGTTACTTCATTTTCATCTTACCGGTACTGTAATAGCATTTCAAATGGAAAACCTGGTTTTCCACGTTTCTTGTTTATTAATGTAATACATTATAATATTCGTGTTAATTTAATGTAAATAATATTTTTTATGTAATACGTTATACTATTTGAATTATGTAAATACATTATCCCCGTCATTATATTCGTTATGTATACACTTTTAAACCAACTTTATAACAGAGCCGTTAGTGGAAACAAGACCGTCGACACAATGACAGAAGCTATTATACCGCAACCGATTACATTTGATGAGCTCAGAAGCGGAGTGACAAAAAACACGACGAAGAAAATAGTTATATCATGTAGAGCATCTGGGCGACCTAGACCACACCTACAAATGCGCCTGAGGGATAAATATGGTCCAGATCTGATGAAGTACGGAGTGTACAAGGTAAGTTTCACAGAGATTATTATATTCGTCTGCAGACCTCCACAAATACATCCGCAAAATGGGTTAGCCGCCTCCGCGGGCAATGAATGGGAGATCTCACCTCGACATCAACCCATCATTTTACAACGCAATTCATGCTACGTGGTTGACCCATTTGCAGTTTGCCAGTAAGCTTTCTTCTTTGTTTGTATGATGATCAGACATATTGTGGTCTCCATGATGACCTCTACCTACATCCTGTTAGGGCTGACGTTTAATATTTGTCTTCAGTCTTGTCTGGTCGTGCCCTTTGTGGTTTATTCTCGTGTTGCTCTGGCTTCTGCCAAATCAATGATTACTTGCTTTGTGGCTTTCTATGTTTTTGTTTTTGTATTCATTTATACATAATCGTATTTTTGTTATATTTATATGGCCTATTAATGCTACCTTGTTTGTTAGAGAATATAACCTGGCGGGGATTTCTGTTTTCGACTGTCCCATTTTATGTGGATGACGGTAGTTTAAGAGTGAGGTTTAGTGCACCCTAGATCCTGGTTTAAAGAATGATACAAATATCGGACAGGGCAAGCAGCATTCAAGGACGACAGTCAACCACAAAACACAAAAACAAACACGCAAACAGATAAACGAAAAGGCAAAAGTAATAAAAAATGCAAACGACATCACAAACACAAAAGGGTTGACAATAGGGCTACCGCCTTGGAACGGTCTGGGGCAAAGTAGGCCACTGGGGGTTTAAACCGGTTCTAGGGTGCACCAAACCTCACACTTACCCTACTGTCAACCCATGAAAACAGGACAGTGCAAATAAAGAAATCCCCGCCATGATTTAATCTCTAACCAACAAGGCAGCATCAATAGGTAATATAAGTAAAACACAAATATGCTCGTGTAAATATAATACAAAAAAAAACAATAGCCTAGAAAGCCACAATGAAGGTACTCAATGACTTGGCAGAAGCCAGAGCAACAAGAGAATAAACCATTAAGGGCACGACAGGAAAGATTATAGACAATCATCAAACGCCACCGTCCCAATGGGCTTTAGGTAGGCGTTATCATAGGGTCCACAGCCTGTCCGGTCATCATACAATTAAAGAGGAAAGCATAGTGGCGAACTGTAAAAGGGTCCACCACCAAGCATGCAGTACGTTGCAAAATGATAGGGTCATAACATCTTTTGATAAACTTTTTAACAAGTTTAACAAAGATAGTATGAAAGTGATCATGACCATGAATCTTACGAAGTTTATAAATCACATCACCATAGAAGTCAGGTTGTGATAGTCCTTGTCGCAGAAGAGTCCTTAAATTACTTTTATATTTGGAAAGAAGATCAGGGTTACGATAGTTACGATAATAAACTTTTGCAAAGGTTTTACGAAGTTTATGGTAACGGTAACCCTGATTGAGTAGCTTTTTAGTTATACAAAGATTACGAATATTAAAGTCCTCAACTCGAGTACAAGCTCTTGAAAAACGAATAAGTTGAGACACATACACCCCATAAGAAGTTGCTCGGGGAACATCCCCATCCAAGTGGGGGTAATTAACAATGTCAAAATTAAAATCATCTCTCTTGTCATAGATTTTGCTAATTATTTCACCATTTTCAATACAGAGATCTAAATCAAGAAAAGAAGCGTTATTATCAGATACATTAGCCTTATTAAGCTGAAGTTCTTTAGGATAAATATTATGAACCATAGTTGGAAAGAAAGGGTTGTCAATGTTCAGTATGTCATCCAGATACCGAGAGGTGTCATTAAAAGCCTCAATAACATCTGCCTGGGTATCTGGTGAAAGACTCAACATGAAATCCCTTTCATAGCAAAATAAAAACAAATCTGCGACAAGTGGTGCACAGTTCGTACCCATAGGGATACCAACAATTTGTCTATAAACGGTGGTACCATACCTGACGAAAATATTATCTAATAGGAAGATGAGTGCTTCACAAACTTCATAGCAAGTCCACATAGTATACTTGTCTAAACTGCCGTTAGTGAAAAACGCTTTAATATTATTACATGCCAAAACTGTAGTATTTTCTCTAGCGAATGTTTTTTGAATAAGAGAAATGAGCTTATCTTTAATAAGATGTTGTGGTAAGGTTTTATATAGTGTAGAGAAGTCATAAGTACTTATTGATGAAAATTGACCTTTATTGAACATTTTATCAAGAACGTCTCCTGATTTTTTTATAGACCAAAATAAATTAATCCCAGAGTTTTCATAAGTTTTATCACAATATAGTTTAACGTGATCTTTAACGGCAGTAAGACAAGAAGTTAAAAGTTTGGAGATGTTTGTTGTGGTGCAGGCACTAGAATTAGAAATAAAGCGAGCCTTATACGGATTTTTATGTAATTTAGGAATCCAGTACATGATAGGCAGTTTATTTTGCTTATCGTTTACACCAGCCTTGAAAGTAGTGCACCGAGTGATATGTGCGGAAACAACATCATCCTCAGTAGAATTAACTGGAGTATACGAATTGGTGCTGCCGAGTTCCAGAGATAAAACATTGACGTAATGTAGGCGACAAACAATAATTACATTATTAGCTGCTTTATCTGCAGGAACTAAAACAAATTTATTATGAAATTCCTGAATTCCCGATTTTAGATTACGAAAGGAAAACCTAGGTCTCGGAGATAGTAAAGAGGAGTTAGCATTATAAAAGTTAATACGTGTATCTATAATTTTAAGAATTGACTTTTTCCAAGTAGAAATGGAGTTTGGGTCCGCATGTTCTCTACGACACCATTTTATACTAAAATCTTCAGTAGAGTGGGCGATCTGGGCACGACAGGCATTAAAATCAATAGTTGAAGGAAGTCTATATTTAGGACCTTTCGAAAACAAATGCCGAATACGTTTATCAACAATATCGAAATTACCAGTGATGACATTTGATGTGTTGCATTCACATTCCTTAGGAGAATTATGTACTATATCAAGGTCAGAAACTTTTTTGTTGTAATTGAAAATAATATTTCTAATAGGCTTTTTATACATATAACAAATTACAGGACTTTCGGAATTTTTGAAATATTTTGGGATATAATCAACTACATGAGTATCCCGAAAAATACTAGGCATGTCAATGAAATCAATCCCTTTATTAATATAAAGTAATTTTAGAAAATGCCTGACGTGATCAGACTCCTTGTCAATATGGGGTCGGAGAGCATGTTGTGTGTAGCTTTGAACTATGGAAGCAGTGTTATACAGGGATCTGTACGAATGAAAATATTGTCGGCTTCCTCGTCGATCAACTTTAGTGAAGAAATAGACAAAGAGGTAAGCCGTGAAAGCATAGAGTGCTTTCCAGACTGTTTAAAAATAGTATGTAAATCAGCGACAGAAATAATTACACGCGATTTACGTTTAATGTTACCATTACGCCTAAGACCATGAGACCTAGATTTTCGCTTTCGAATAGAAAATGTAGAAAAAATGTCAATATAAGGATCTTTAGAAATATGTCCTTCTTGATAAATATTGTCATTTTAGGCCGAGTGGATAAGGTGTCTGTAAGTTTGTCATCCACTTAAGTTCTGCAATATGTCTAGCTTTTATTTTGAAGCTTTTAGTAGCATCATTATCAAAAAATAAATATTCAACCGGTTGAACAGTTACATAATTAAAATTATGACCTGACTGACGAAAGTGTTGGTACAAGTAATTTTTTAACTTTTTAGGATTACTTGCATTATATTTGTGTTCACGAATTCGAACTTTTAAGGATCGACCTGTTTGTCCAACATATTGTATACTGCAAAGTGGTGCATTTCAAGTCAGAACATAAATGACGTGAGTAGTACGTCAATCAACATTTGAAGCGTGACATACATTAAACATTCTACCATTAACAGCTGATTTAATGGTGGACTTGCACGATAAATAATTGCAACAACTGCACCTCTTAGCATTGCACTTATAAATAGAGGGAAACACCCTGCGTCTTGAATGAACTAAACGATTTCTGAAAGGAGACTTTATATGGTATTTCCTCAAAACAGGTGATCCTAGAGGAGTTACGGAAACCTTTGAGCCATTATTAAAAATCCTAGTAATATTATTAGAAGGAACATGAAACGAGGTTGCCGAATGAAGATTTAAAGGTGTAAGGCGTACATATGGTTTAGTTCTAAGAAATGAAGAGTTATTTTGTGGAATTTGTATTGATGACGCAGAGTGTAACCGAAGAGGTGAAAGATTTATTTTTAAAGTTTTAGCTAAAAGACTCATAATTATTTTTATGGAGAGTAATACCATTCTGTGAAAAGCGAAATAAGGGCCAATAAGTATTTATTAGAGATTCGAAATAGAATCGTATCAAAGATCCATAAGAAATAATATTAGTAAACTTACGGACTGTTAAAAGAGGTCCAAAACTCATGCCAGTGTCTAATGCAAGATAATGAGGAAAGTTGAGGAAAACCCTAATAAAATGGGCCAAAATGTCGATGAGCACAAATCCTTCAACGCGGTATATGAAACACACGTGTTTAAGGGAAACTGGATCAATGAATGTCATACAATCCCTGTAGGATGTAAAAATAACAATATTGATTGGATGTACGGGGAGACTTTTTAAGGTCGCCACACGGCACAAACAACACAATTGTGCATATAAAGAAGGATAAAAATATCGGACAGGGAAAGCAGCATTCAAGGACGACAGTCAACCACAAAACACAAAAACAAACACGCAAACAGACAAACGAAAAGGCAAAAGTAATTAAGCCTCCAACGGCCTTTGTTACAGACCGTTCGAAGGCGGTAGCCCTATTGCCATCCGTTTATGTTTGTGATGTCAGCTGCTTTGTATCTTATTAACATTGGAATTGTCATTTGCTTTTGGTTGACTGTGTTCTGTGAAAGCTATATTAATTTTCCTATTCGACTTTTGTACCTACTTTATAATGTTTAGTTTATGATTTTGTTCAATGTTGTCGTTTTGTAGAGTTTGATTCTTCATTGTTAGAAACCCTATTTCTACGAGACATACATATTTATATTGTATGTTCTTAACGCATTGCTGTCACGTGATGGCATGTGAAAAGCAGTTACACATCACATGTTTAATTACATTTCCCCTTTATTATAGTGTATTTTTATAGTGATGGTGTTATTTTTAAATATGGGATATCGACCTTTAATTCTTCTATGACGTTGGTTTTCTTTTTGTATTCTTCTATCGAAACTATGTACACTTCTATAGTGATGGGGATCTTTTACATGCCATATACTTCTATCTTTCTGTTGTATTATTTTCCTTTTTTCAATGCATCTGACGATGAAATGCGATTTTTGTGTGAATGTATTTATCTTCGCCGATACAGATACATGTCAGCTCGTTATATATACGTTTTTGTGCTCTTTAAGATATTTATGTTCTTATATGCGCGCACGTGCGTTTGCTCGTAAAGATAATTATCTGCTCTTTACATATACTTGCTTGTGCTCTTTAAGATAATGTCGAACCTAGCCCTAACTTTAATTTTATCCACGTTTGTCAGTTTGCATACATTAACCTTACATTACTTCTTCTGATTTAATATTGTATTTCTCTCAAAGCATTAATTATAATGTGTTACATACAATAACTGACGTACGCTTATATAGTACTTACTTTGTGGCTTTCTAGTTTTTTGTTTTTTATATTATATGTACATGATCATTTATGTGTTTTGTGTTTATTGTACTTGTGAATGGTGAAATATGACTATTTTTCCAATCTAAATCTTCTAGGAATCTTCACACTTTACTTGCCATTTTACAATATTGTCATGTGTTTCTTTTTCTATCAGTACCTCGTTTAGGAGTTTATTTAGTGTTTTGCTTTTTAGTAATGCCATTATCAAAATATCTTTACTATTTATTACATTTACTTGTTCTTCTTGGAGTAATGTTTTCCATTCATTTTTCTTCTTGGAGTATGCATTGTAACAAGTCACTGTTTCTAACATCGAATAATTCTTTAAACTCTGTAAATGTAAAAAATCGTCTTACACGCTAATCGTATAGTTGTTCAATATATTTCAATTCTAAATCATCCCATCTTTTAATATAAATGACTATGTTTATTGTGTTTTAATAACGAGATGATCCGGATTATCTGCTTGGAAATAGATACTATATCCTCCTTATAATTTATTTTTGACAAGCTTTCAAATATTTCTTTAAAAAACATATTTTTTTGCCAATTGTATTTACGTCTTTACAATTAAGATTGCATTCGGAAAATGCACTTCCACCAATTTCATTTAGTTCTTTTGTATAATGACGTTTCCATTATCCGTTATTGTTTGGATCTAAAATTCGCTTAATCCAGCTACATTTTAAAGAGTTTATACACTGTTATAAACTTATCGTTTTAGACTCCATTTGTCGTATTCCTGTATTAAAGTTTTTCTTCTATTTTAACAGGTTTTTCATTCCATCATGTCCATAAGAATTGATAAATATTTTGTGTTATTTGTTTGATAATATCCTCTTTAGGGTTTTCTAGGTCTGCTAAAGGTATATAAGTTTGAAAAGAGCAAAGATTTAATCACTGTGATTTTATCTATTAGAAATAAATGATGTTTTTTCCTATTTATTTAAACACGTATACAATTCATCAATTTTTGGAATTGAGTTCATGTACTTGTTTGCTATTAATTGTGAAAAACATCACTAAAGTACTAGCTTTGTCTAATGTCCATCTAAATGTTTTATTTTACAATAGTCAATGTTGGTACTTTTAAGAGAGCCAGTTCTTAAAATAGTTATTTTATCCGTATTAAAGTTTAATCCAGATACTTTTCGAAATGCTCAACTGCATTAACTAATGTTTTTAATGATTTTTTCGAACCATCCATCATAAACGTAGCATCGTCGGCGATTTTGTTTTTAAATTCTCCGTCGGCTATAACTGTCCCTTTAATGTTTTTCTCACGTTTTATGGCATTTGATAACACTTCAATAACTATAATAACAAACGGGCGCCGTGGGTATCCTTGTCTAACTCCTCTTTCAACCTTAAAGAAATCAGATATCTATCCATTATTTGAAACAGAAATGTGTACATCATGATAAGAAAGACTATTTCTGTAAAATAGTTCAGATTTATTTCAGTAATAAATAAACTTCTTTCAAGTAAATATTTCGGTTGTGTGATTCTCATGCGCTCACCATCCGTATGCCGTGTTAAGGTTATAATAGCGTAAATGAGTCTCCATTGCCCTTCCATAGTAAAGTTAGAATGTTGACAACCTGTTAAAAACTCAAACCTCGTTAGAATTCTAGGAAACTTACCTTATCATGCAAATAAACATGTCTGCTATTAAACATCAACAAGGAAAGAGGGGGTTTAATACCTTCTAAGAAACATTTCTTCAGTTGTATACTAACACGGGTCAAAGGTCAACACTATTTTTACCCCTTGCAATTTCATACCCTGTCTACTTTCACTTCTCAAACGTATATCAAAAACTGTCAAAAACATGATGAGCTGCATTTTCAAATATCCTGTCCAGAATACAGTTACAGCCAAAAAATAACAGATAACTGCACTAAAAAAAGTTTTTGAAGAAAAAAACATTAGCACTCTTTAATACAGAACTACTTTCGACTGCACCAGGCGAGCACATCCTGTTGATTTAGTGTAATTAGACCTATAAGGGATTATTTTGCGTCATGTTTTTTAATTAAACTGGTCGATTCAACCCAACAACTTAATAAAAGAACATTTTGACTTGTTTCGCAATGCCGAATGGCTTCATCTTGAAATTATTGCGATTCACCTGCGCTTGACCATGCACTAAATCGAGTCGATTTTGTCGCGAAATTAAGAAATAATAAAAAAAGCAATATCTCAGTAACCGTTCAACATTTTCTCATCAAATCACCTCTGGCTTTGTTTTGCATCCCCGAGTATGTATACCACACATTTTGCCATATATCTTTCACAAAAATTCCAAAAAAAGTAAAAATATCACAATTTTAGAGAAAATCAGAAAATTTGAGGAAAAGTTGCCAAAAACACTCTAAAATTGTCTAAAAGTCCGAAATTTATATTTTTTTCTCTGTTTCTGAGTTTAACTCACCTATTCAAACAAAATAAATGCCTAAAAAATCATTTTTTATGCAATTCTGAAAAATACATGATTTCTCCTTATAGATTATAATAGCGTAAATGAGTCTCCATTGCCCTTCCATAGTAAAGTTAGAATGTTGACAACCTGTTAAAAACTCAAACCTAGTTAGAATTCTGGGAAACTTACTTTATCATGCAAATAAACATGTCTGCTATTAAATATCAACAAGGAAATAGGGGGTTTAATACCTTCTAAGAAACATTTCTTCAGTTGTATACTAACACCGGGTCAAAGGTCAACACTATTTTTACCCCTTGCAATTTCATACCCTGTCTACTTTCACTTCTCAAAAACTGTCATAAACATGATGAGCTCCATTTTCAAATATCAACAACATGTCCAGAATACAGTTACAGCCAAAAAATAACAGGAAACGGCACTAAAAAATGTTTTTAAAGAAAAAAAGATTAGCACTCTTTAATACAGAACTACATTCGACTGCACCAGGCGAGCACATCCTGTTGATTTAGTGTAATTAGACCTTAAGAGAATACAAAGTTAAAGTTTGTTATCACTCAAAAATACGATAATTTAGACCGTTAAGACCGTTTTTGTTGACATGCCAAAGGCAAGAGTAAAACCAGCATCGAGGGCAGCGAAAGCTGCAGGTCCGAGTCAGCGGCCGACTCGCGGCCGACCTCTACATAGAGATTCGGAGCAGGGCCCTAGACCCCGATCTCCACCACCTGATCGGGTAACCCTCGCACAGGACAAAGGTGCCAGTAGAGGTGAGTTAGCGGATTCCCCGATGTTGAATGTTTGGGGGCGGCATTCGGGGAAACAGGTGAGGTCATTCAGACACCACCTCATGGTTCGAACCGGATAGCGGAGTTTGCACCTCCCGAGATACGATGCGCAGATGATGGCCTGACGAGGCACGTAACGCATGAGCTTTGCAAAAAGATATGGCTTAATGAGTACGTCAATCTGGCCAGCATTGTTTATTAAAACGCAATGAGTCGACAGATGAAGGTAGTTCCAGGCTGGTGTTTGACGCCTACGGCCAAATATCAACTAAGCCACATAGACCCAAGGCAATCAACAGTCTGAGAGACTGGACTGACGCCTTTCTGGTACTTAAGGCCATCTATATTAAAAAAGTACAAGGAAAAGGCCTCCGAGTTACTGCAGTACATGGCCATAATACGTGAGGCAAAGTCTCGTAACCCCAATAGTGGCTCATGGTGAATTTATGACGAGCAATTTTGCCTACGTTAATCCACTTCTCTACAGTCATGGACAAAAATTAACCCCGACTTGTGGCTGAGAATAATGACAGTGCCGATGATGGGGCCTGCAACAGGGAACTATTCACGTCAGACCCACACCTCATTCATTCCGAATACACGGCAATTAACCTCACAAACACAACTTATGGGTCGCTGTTTAGATTTTAACAAAACGCAGTGTTCCTACAGGTCTTGTAAATATCACCACAAATAAGCGAGGGAATGGTGATCACCCAGAGTAGGTGCAATCGTGTTTCGGTAAATGCCACACCTACCCATAGTTTTCGTGGCTCAGCCGCAGTTAATAAACCCTTCAACTTTGCCAGGATGCCATTTAAAAGGAAGTAAACCTTATACAGAATTGCAGACGGTCTCGAGTTATCACCGTGACCGTCTCTTGTCTATAGGGTCTTCACCAATTAACGTTGCTAATTTGGCTCAAGAGTTAACATATTATCCCGATCAAACAAGCGCCACAGAGTTAATTGAAGGTTTTACTGGTGGTTTCTCACTACAATATCAGGGTCCGTTAAAAAATGTAGAATCAAAATATTTACCATCTGTTAATTTAAATAAAGGTTATGCAAGCCAAAAAATAAACAAAGAGATTCAGTTAGGAAGAGTAGCAGGCCCATTTAGTGAATCCCCATTCTCTGCATTTAGAGTTTCGCCTTTAGGACTTGTTCCGGAAAAGAGGAAGGAGAATTCCGTTTAATACACCATTTATCTTATCCACATGGTGACTCCGTTAACGATTTCATTGATCCAAAAGTATGCACAGTCCAGTATACTAAGTATGATAATGTTGTTAAAATGATTCAAAATCTAGGAAAAGGGGCATAACTGGGGAAAGCTGATATTAAATCCGCCTTCCGTCTATTACCTGTATCACCAGAGAATTTCTCCATTTTGGGATTCAAATTAAATGGGTTCTATTATTTGATAAATGCCTTCCTTTTGGATGCTCCCTGTCTTGTGCACTTTTTGAGAAATTTGCAACCTTCTTACATTATATGACAATAGACAGAATGCCTTTGGGGGAGCTTGAGCATTACTTGGATGATTTTCTGTTTTGGGGGCAAGCAAGGCACAGAAGACTGTGAAACGCTGATGCAATCATTTTTGATTGTTGTACTCATTTGGGGGTTCCGTTGGCAGATGATAAAACTGAAGGGCCACAAACAATTATAATTGTTTTGGGGTTTGAGCTTTACTCAATTTTAATGCAAGCAAGATTACCGAAGCAAAAAATACAACACCTCATAGGACTTGTACTTGAAGTCATGGACAAAAAGACTATAACCCTAAGGAAAATGCAATCATTGATAGGCTCCTTAAACTTTATGTGTCGTGCCATAGTACCCGGTCGTCCTTTTTGTCGTCGCCTCATCAACGCAACATGCGGCATCTCCAAACCTTACCATCACATCCGGGTTTCCAAAGGCATGAAGCAAGACCTGGCTTCCTGGCTGGAATTCTTTCAAACCTTTAATGGTATTTCAGTCTTTCACGACAAGTTTTAGCGCTCCAATACAGATGCCTGTCTTTATACGGATAGTGCGGCTGGAAAAGGAAGGGGTTTTGGAGCATATTTCAATGGCAAGTGGGCGTTCGGTGTTTGGCCAGGCTCGTGATTTGATTGTGAGTTAATGGAGGATATAACCGTTCTAGAGCTGTTTTCCATTTTAGTATCAGTCACTATTTGGGGAGACTTATTACTCAATAAGAAAATACTGTTTAAATGTGATAACCAGTCGGTAGTACATATCCTCAACACACAAACCTCCAAATCAAACAATGTCATGGTTCTTTTTAGGGCACTGACACTAATATGCCTGCGACTGAATCTAGTCCTGAAGGCCGAACACATCCCAGGTTCCATCAATGTGTTGACCGATTGTCTTTCTCGTTTACAGTTAGAGAAATTTCACTCATTAGCGCCAGAGCCAGAGCCAGAGCCAGAGCCCATACCACTCCATCTTTGGAACATCTTCAAGAAGGAGCGAGAACGCTCCTGAATGCAAGCTTGTCCTTCAATACGCACAGAACGTATAATAATGCATTGTCTTTATTATCAAGTTTCAGAAAGCAGTATTGCATGCTAGAAACTTGACTTCAACAGCAGTCACTTACATAGCTGCAATAAGTCATTGCCATAAATTAAACCAACAAGTCGACACAACTAGCAATTTTCATTTAAATAAACTGCTAGAAGGATATAAGCGCTTAGAGGGAACGTTTGACTGTCGCATACCCATAATGCTAGAAACATTAATTTCAATCTGTAGGATTCTCAAAGACATTTGTGTATCAAATTACGAGGCGAAACATTTTACAGCAGCATACACAATGGCATTTTTTGGTTTATTTAGGGTTAGTGAACTTGCTTACGCTTCTCATTTACAAGCAGATCGCCCATTATATCTGTCAGATTTAGACTTTCCGCAGAACAGTATTATCAAAAGTATCACAATAAAGCTAAAAAAGTCAAAAACAAATCAAAATAATGTTTCACTGATCATTAAGATCACTAGACTTACTACAGAAGTATGTACGGTTAGTGCAATTTTGGCATTTCTTGAAGTAAGGCATAGTAACTCGAAGTATCTTGTTTGTCATGAGAATGGTAAACCTCTCACAACATATCAGTTTGGAGTCATCCTTACCAAAGCAATTCATGCACTTCAACTCCCAAGTCAAAATTACAAAACCCACTCATTTCGTATAGGCGCAGCTAGCTGGTTGTCGCAAAGAGGGTTTTCCGATGCAATTATTAAAAAAATGGGCAGGTGGAAATCTGATGCTTTCCTGAGATATATTCGTTTATAAATAAGGTCAAAGTCAATCTCTTAAGTTCATTAAAGCCAATATTATTAAATATTACAGATGTCTGGATCATCGGGGATAGTTATATTCACTGGCTTGAGGAGAGAACGATTACGCTCAAGTTAAACTTGAGAAGACGTAACCCTACAGTTAAGTGGATAGATATTCGGGGGATGAAATGGAGTCAGTTGAAGACTGAAATCGAGTACCTTTCACTGTATTATAATGCTCCTAAGGCCATTATTGTACATGTTGGCTCTAATGATCTGGTTGATGTTGCAGGAGGGATTTTAGATTTTACCATGCGACAGGAACTAGGCAACATTATCGACACGTTCCCCCAGGCGGTCGTCATGTTTTCCGCTTTTTTACCCAGAAAGGAATGGCGTGGGGCAATATCTCCAGAAAAAATAGAAGAACAAATGAATACACTTAAATAGTCGTATTAGACGTTTTATTACCTATAAAGGTAAGGGGGGTTTATTACACATCCTGAAATTACAGTGGACCAGTCCGGAATATATGAGCAACGTGGTGTCCATTTAAAGGATGTTGGTCACGAAATGTTGCTTTTTGATTTTAAGGAAGCCCTTGCGCCTGTTCTTTTTGTGTAGAATTACTGTTCGGAATTTGGGGCGAACCAGGATATGGTTCGTGTGGCAGGAAAATTCCGGGGGGATGCACTAGATACCAAGTACAGGATAATTTAATAGACAGGAGTTATCACCCCTTGTGCTTGCAATAACAAATAGTCTGTCCGCCTGTTAGCGGCATACATTCATTTATCGTGTTCACATTGTTTTATTAATGCTAAAATGGCACATGACAGCTTGCCGAGTTATATATTGCAGCCGCCATTGTTATTACATGCAGCTTCGTGATATCTGCAGCTGTTATAGTTATCACATGCAGCTTGTGGATGTTATGTATTGCAGCTGGCACTGTTATCACATGGCGGTTTGTGTTTTTGCAGCTGTTATTGTTATCACATGACAGTTTGTGGTTTTGCAGCCGTCATTGTTATCACATGATGGTTTGTGGTTTTGCAGCTGTCATTTTTACCACACGACAGTTTGTGGTTTTGCAGCCGTCATTGTTATCACATGGCGGTTTGTGGTTTTGCAGCTGTCATTGTCATCACATGACAGTCTGTGGTTTTGCAGCCGTCATTGTTATCACATGGCGGTTTGTGGTTTTGCAGCCGTCATTGTTATCACATGGCGGTTTGTGGTTTTACAGCTGTCATTGTCATCACATGACAGTCTGGTATTGCAGCTGTCATTGTTATCACATGATGGTTTGTGTTATTAGCAGCTGTCATTGTTATAAATATATCAATTAGTAAATGCATTCCTCCGGGGTTTTCCTAACATTTAGTTTGTGACCATTCAGCCACTCAATTTATATGTGTACTGTTTTGCTTGGATTATCCTACATATATGTATGTATAAAGGGATAGAAATAAGATAAATAATAACTAGCATATATGTCATTTTTAAATCGTGTTGTTTCTTTTTTTAGCCATCTTGAAATCAAACAGTTTTATCAAATTTGTTATAGAATCACCAAAGTTAAAATATCTCAAACAGGTAAAAACAAAAAATGACCTATATTATCAAGGCTTTTTCAAAATCTGCAAACAAAACAAACGCTGACTTTCGTTGTCGTTAAGATAATCGACGACATCAAATAAAAGTCTTAAATTTCCCCTCATATATCTCCCCTTTATAAAACCGGTTTGTGATGCGTTAATAATGTGTGGAATAACACTTTTAAGTCTATTTGCGATTGTTTATGTTGTGATTTTGTAATCAGTATTTAGTAAAGTTATCGGTCTCCAATTATTAAGTGATGTTTATTCTTAATTTTTTTTCTCGTAAAAGCGTTATTATACCTGTTTTTGTAGTGTGGTTAAATCACCTTTGTCATATGAATAATTAATCGAGTTTAAGTAAAATTGTTTTACATCATTTCCGCATATTTTATAGAATTCAATAGTAATACTACCTGCACCCGGACTTTTATTATTGTTTAAGATCAGATGATTACATTACTTCCTAACTCCTGCTCAGTTCAATTATATTACTTTATTTTAGGTTTCTCGAAAAGAACCAAACCGAACAACCACACGAATTACCGTAACTCTTCCAGCAAACGAAACCAGAGTGGATAAGGTTTTCTGCGTCGCGTCGTATGAACTAGTGCGGATAAACAAGTTCATGGAAATCGATGTCTTTCCTGGAGCAGCAAACTCTAGCTTGGAATTCTACGACACTGTCGTACAGGCAGTTAACTCAGTTGTATCAATCAGAACGAAGTGATACAGAAGAACAACGTAGTTAAGCGACAGATACAACTTGTACACCAGACAGCAGTTATAAGTACCCGATTTTATCTGCTAATTTAGAATTTATGTTTCATCATAATTTGCTCAAATGTTTAACACGTTCTTTTAAAGCGGTGACTGTCGTTTAGTGTATAAGGCGATTAAGAGTCGATTTTTTTAATTTGTAAATATTAAATGTAATTATACAAAGTATATTTTGTATTGATGCATGTATCATTGTCTTAATTAGTTACAAAACTAAAATAAAATCAATGTATAGCCCAGTAATTGAGACATTAAGATTTTCCATGCACGGGGTATCGGTAATCGGGCGATGAAGAGTATCCATGCACTGCACATCGGTATCGAGACATGAAGATTTAATGGGTTAATGGGTAATATTTATGTATCAATTACCGATGTCCCGTGACTGGGACATTTTCATGTCTCGATTACCAATGTCGCGTGCATGGGATATCTTCATGTTTCGATTCGATTACCGATGCCCCGTGCATGGATAATCTTCATGTCTCGTGCATGTGTTTCCGTTTGAAAGTTTAATTGAATGAAAATAGTCACTTAACGAAATGGTTGTTTATTATTTGAAAAGTTATGTTAAGTGAAATGTGAGTTTATTAAACGGTTTCGTTTGTAATTAAATTGTTTAACTTGACACCATTCAAGAAATGTAACTGTGTGGTCTGCATTGTTGTTAAATTACTTCAAGACGTATAAACGGTTTTGCCGATTACTAAATGGTTTGTTCTGTTATCAAAAGGTTTGGACTAGACAAGCGATTAAATGGATTCCCATTTCGTTAAATTGATATACAAGATACATTATTTAGATAAGTTTCGTATTTTGACGGTTTTGGCGTGGCCCATAAATAACACACATGAAACAACATAGCCTGGCTTTATATAAAACAAGGGAAGATTTATTTTAACGGCAGTAAGCGTTTTACGAGTTGCAGTTTAACAATTCTATAAAGGAACTATACCGTTACCATGAGATCAGTTGGGTATTACTCGAAAGTAATTCTAAGAGTAAGTATTTTGTTAAGACATCGTGATTAGTAAAAGAATGGTACACACATTGAATGCTATCTGTATTTTTATACACTTACCTAACTTCTAGTGAAAACCGCATCAATATGAGAGGTGAGAATAACAGTTTGCACCACCTTCTATGAAGTTGTTATTAAGAACTACTGGTCGGCCATCTTTTAAAAAAACAAAGACCCGAAATGATTGGGATATGGTCAAGTGACGAAAATGTTAGGCATGAGCATTTCAACCATATAGTACATGACAGAAAGTCAACACTAGTGACCATATCCATCCATTTTGGATCTTTTTTATACAGATGGCCGACCAATAATCTTTAATCATATTGACCCCAACTTCAAATCAAAATGGCGGTTACTTTCGATGAGTTCAAAATCTGGACAAAACTCTAGTCAACCTGTTTGCAAGTCATTATTTGTGATTCGCCAGTTTTCAAAGTACAGTAACATTTCTTCTTATTGCAGATTAACGGCAAGAACCATATTCCTGTGGTATTTTCACATTTCCATAAATCAGTATGCGATTAATAATTAACTTAATCTGCAAACCTCTTACAAGCGCCTATACTACATTTGTAGCAAACGGCTTAATAATTATCAGTGTGAAAGAAAGGCGTAATCTAGTAAAAACACCGCGATCACGTCTAGTGTGCAGTAAATTAAGATAATTGTCATATTCAAAATGATGTTTCACAACTTTATACAACGTCAGAACAAAAGGTCAGATAACCAATTTTGAACACAATTATCTACTAGTCTTTGTTTGAATATCCCTATGAGATGTACGGGATTTTCTATAGGTAACTGTAAATCGCTGTTAGAAATACATTTGCACAAGGAAATTGAGATTATTAGTTTTTTGTCAAAGGATGAGGCCCGTCCCATAAAGAGTGTATAATAATGTAGTAAAACGTATAACCGTTTTGCATTTTATGTGCATTTGTACATATGTTAAAACAACTATGTATAGATTGATGTTCTTAAAAGACCCGTGTTAACAATTAATAGTTTTTGTATTTATTTTTAGCACAAAATACTCTATTACCGGTTACTTCTCTGCCATGTTTTAGTAAATCTCAAATACAAGAAACTCATCGGGACTTCAAAATTCAAAAACCGTTGTCATCTGTCAGTGTTTTTGATCACCTGAGCCGAAGGTGTCGTTGTTGCCAAAGTGTGTTGTTGAACAGTGTAGACAGTGGTTACCAAATCCGTATGGACAACCTCATATGGGCCATAGGTGGAACTAATATTAATATATGGTGCAGTAAAATTATCACTTCTAGTTCGTGTGTTGTTGTTTGTTTTCTGATATTAATAATAACAACAAGAGAATCGGTAGAACCGATGGATGCATCTCGAAAGTTACACAGAAAAAAGTAATGTTTAGTGTGAGTGCTTCCTTATTCAAAATGATTCCTTACAGAAGTCTATTATGCTCCGGATAATATATTTCAAAAACGGGAGATAATTAAACAAGTAGTGAAGCTAGAGTTATGGTTCCTATGAACTGCACTCCGTCTCGTTGTCCTAATCATTCACACGAACTTTAATCAAGCATACTTTTTGAGTTATGCTTCGGGCAAAAAGTATGACTCACGGACGCACGGACGCCCACACGGACGGACGGAAAAAGCGGCGACTATATGCTACACCATAATAAACAATCTAGTATTTTTAGTTACAATATATTTTATATCGAAAACTAAGGTAATAGTAAATGAAAAGAAAAAACTGTGATGGGGCCTCAATGTAATGTCTCTGTGGTAATCAGCCAGCGAGAAGTAAGCAGTTAAAAAGCAGGCTATCCATGATTTTTCAACGACTACATTTAGTTGGGAAATGTGTCTTTAAGAATAGACGCTACAAAAGCATTTATCTAAACTGGTTTAAATATACTCTATGGTCGTGGAACAATATCATCGGCAAAAAACAAAAGCATCAGAGATATATCATTAATTGAGAGCCCACACTCTAGGTCTTCCAAAAAAGTGGGCAAATTATCGACGAGATTTTCTCCCCTTGCTTCAATCCAAATGATATATTAAAAAAATCTGAATATGAACCACAGTGTTTAACACAACTTTTACCAATATCATACATAGCCCGAACAATTTTATGCAGTTTACCATTACGCCTAATTTGTATAATTTTAACCAAAGTGCATTTCTGTTAATAGTTTCAAACCCTTTTTAAGGTCTATGAAGGCACAATATAGACTAGTTTTGGCATTTAATACTTTTCCAATGACATTTTGTAGTATGAATACAGCTTCTATATTAGATTTAACTTTCATAAATCCAAACCGAACGTCGGAAAGTGTATTGTTAATTTCACACCATTTAACAATTCGATTATTCAAGACGATTGAAAATAATGTATAATATATAAATAATAGAAACAGTAACAATATGTAAATAATAGAAACAGTTACTTGATTTTGCATAACTACATATTTATAAACTGATACTTGATCATGCAAACTAAAGAGGTATTGCGTTATCAATGTAATATGTGTGGGAATTAATGTGTTTGATATAATCCCGTAAACTTAGTCTTTGTCGATTAATGTATGGCCTAAACCGTTGTTTCATTGTTAATGTCTTCATTTAACACTTTCATTTTGTTTCTCTTCTTTTGTTTCTTTCACTTTTTATGTTCATGTCTGTCATTTGCGTTAAGACTTTCGCTTACTAAGACCGCATTGTCATTTTGGAACTCAACATCGCGATCTTTCTCTTTCTTTTCGTTTTATGTTGTTCGTGCTTTGTATGAGATGCTTCCTCGTTATCAACAGTCAACGCTGTGTCGTGTAGATTATTCGGTTGATGACTTTCGAGCTTATCCATCGATGGAAGCCTATTTGAGACAACTGTTCCATTAAAGCTACAGACACTCTATATTAACTGGTAATAACTCATTAATGTGAATGAGTCACGTGTGAAATAGTTTCAAATCGACGAACACCCCAAAAGTCGGTATATAAGGCAGAAATCGATGCGTAAAATATCACATTTTTAATTAGCCTTCGTACAGGTAACATCGATAAATAAACAGCTTCAGAATATATGTGATAAAAAAAGTACTTGCCCGGAACGGGATTTGAACCACAGCCGTTGCGCTTCTTGAAGTTTTGAAGGCCGTACATTTAACCACTAGACCAAGGCTATTTATTGGTTTGTTCTAGCATTATTAACACTAAATAGGCATTACGTAATAACTAACACACAAACAAACTCATAGTGCGCTAAATAACAAGTCGATATATGGTTGTTTTGAGGCTGAATATTGGTTTCATATTGATAACATATAGTATTACACCAGGCAATGCTAATTTACACGTCCGACAAGATGGTTTATATATTTATGGATTCATCTTGATTTGCGTTCAAAAATATGTTAAGTTATTTTGCCTCATAATAAATTGTAGTTTGTATACCATTTTCTCAAGCAGCGTTATAGCTCAGTGATAGAGTACCTGACTTGAAATCAGAAGGTCGTGTGTTCGAGTCCCGAAACAGACAAATATTTTTTCGTCTGTAAATCATAATGTTACCTGCGTACAGGTACGATGTGCACTGGTCGATGTCTATACAATAAATGAAGTCCTGCGTTATATTTGCTCGCTTAAATACCCGATTTCGACATGAGCTGGTGAACATGAAGTTACAAATAAAGACACGCCTACAAAGAAGAAATAGATTTATATAGAGGGTCTGTAGCTTTAAGGAATGTCATAACAGTTGCCGTGTGTTCCATAACAAATTGTGTTGTAGACATCTTGCGTGCTGTTCCACTTATCGGAGGAAGAGTTCGGCGGAACATAGTGTTGACCAGAGCAATCCCTAGTGCTAGATCAGTTGTAGGTTTGTTAAAATCATTTATTTCATTTGAATTATTTGTCTCCTTTTCGTCTTCCGGGACCTGAAAATTAACATTGTATTCCTTATAAATGTTAACTGAAAGTGTAGCACAACCTGTTAACTATGTGCAAATTGCTTCAGCTCGGTTAATGAATATTAACTAGCTCCACAAGACCAATGCTCTTTTTGCGCCATAGTCCAATATATGTGAATGCTTGGGTGAACGATTCGAAAAAATACAGTTAACTTTATTTATTATAGATATAGATCTATATACTAGGAAAATATTATGTAATTTATAGGATGCTGAATTTGTATGGCAAACATGTATTTGGAACGAGTTGCTGTGGCAATTGTAAAATAACCCAACAATACAATATTAAAGTAAAGATTTATTAACGGATTCTTGAAATACTCGTGAGAGAATATGCGTAAAATGAAGTATGAGTTGGTAACTCAGAAGAAGAAAAGAAAAAGCTTAGGGCTAGAATAGCACGCGCGGAAAAACAAAGACCTCTAGCCTGATCAAATATTGCCAAATTAGACAAAGCAGCCAATGCACCAGTTAAACCGCCAGCCAAGAAAGCAACAAAGGAAACAACTAAAAAATCATACATGTCTCGCAATCAATATAACTTATCTTAAGTTATCTTAACTATAAAGTTAACTTAACTTATCTTAACTTAGCTTAACTAATATTATTTTAATCTAACCTTATATTATACATGTCTTTTTTAAAATGGAAAGAATTAGAAGGTAAAATGAAAAAATCAAGTGAACTTGTTAAAAATACTGAAAAGAGGATCCCTTGGAAGCAACAAACACAAACAAGAGATAAAAGTAGCAGACTCGGTTTTACTGAGTCTGTTCATGAGAGGTAATGTAAAGTGCTACACCTATCACGCCTTCTAGCACCGGCTTAAGCGATATCCTCTTTTTAAACCACACAGATTGGGCTTGATGATCTCGAAGGACCAGTAAGTAATAATACTACTGATTTGTAGTTGGGGCAACTTTTTACGGCCGCCACACAGCACTAAACAAACGCTAGTGTGAATGATAATAAATACTGAAAAGGGGATCCCTTTGAAGCAACAAACACAAACAAGAGCTGAAAGTAGCAGACTCGGTTGTATTGAGTCTGTTCATGAGAGGTTATGTAAAGTGCTACACCTCTCACGCCTCCTAGCACCGGCTTAAGCGATATTCTACTTTAAAAGATGTTGAAAATAATATTATTCAAAAAATAATAAAAATAGGAGCTAGTCGTGATTTAAACCGGTAACTGGCGAAATAAAAGATCTGTCAGAACAGTTAACTAATCAGTTAGCTACTCTTCCAGAAATAAACCAGCAACTAGCTACTCTTTCAGAAGCTAGAGCTAGGGAAGCGTCCGAAGAACAAGAGTACCGAGGATTACCTCAGTTATTTGAAGAATAGTCTGGTACAGTAGGATTCGATGGTAATTTTGATGCTGGTATTAATAAAGCCGTGATAAAAGCATATAACTTTCCATTACCAATGGAATTAATCCAAAATGTAGTAATGAAGGGTGAGTATAATTTTGAACCCTTGCTTGCAGATGTTTCCGATAATATTGATACAATTTGGCACGACAAGGGTACCTTATCTAAGCAGATAAAAAAAAGAAAAAGATGCAACAAAAAAAGCATCGTATGAGTCAAATAGGCAAGCTCTAATATTAGAGTATTTTGTTCCTAATTAATTTTAACCATATAAAATGAACAAGTACCATCTTGTTATATATCAAAACGATTGGATAAAAAATTTGTACAAGATGGAGAATGTCTGGGAAAAATTTAGTTATGAAAACTTTGTTATATATGTTCTACGCAAAGTAAGAATGTGGACGATTCCGGAATTGCTCTGCGCAAAGTAAGAATTCTTAAAATGCGCAACGATTCCGGAATTGCGCAAGGGGTTAAAATATATAAACCACGCATTATGTGTCTCTGCACAATTTGAGAATGTTTTGCACAAAGTAAGAATGTGTGTTATGATGTGTATAGGAAGATGCTAATTTTAAATCTACTTATATTTCATTTTAATATGCTTATTTTGCTTCATCCATCTGCGACGAACATATAATGCATAGTTAAGTATCGCGTATGATTAACATAAACTTAATTATTTACAAAACAATTTGAAGTCCTTAACTTCAACAGTACTTTCCGGGTTCCATAATATTTGGTAAGAAAATTCAATTGAACTATTTTTACTTATTTCAAACGAGGTTGCATGCCAAGACACTTTATAAAAAGTACATTATATGCCCATTTGATTACGTTTCACCTACACAGGCTACACAGAGTATGGTTAAAGTTTCTGCTTATCAAACAAAACTATGTAATACTACCTAATATGTCGGAATAATTAAGTAAGACGGTTCTATCTGTTGAATCGAAAATCACTCTTTCATTGGCATTTCATGAAAAAATAAACAAGTTGGTATGCAGATATGACTAAGAGTAATCAACGTGTTGCTGTCGTTTTAAAACGCGACTTTGACTTGCAACATTATTTAGATATCGATGAAGAGAAAACAATGAAAATAATTCTCGGCATAGTTAGATTGTCTTCACACAACCTCGACATAGGAAGAGGAAACCAAGAAAATCATAGAGACGAAAGAATAATGCAAACTTTAATATATGAATTTTTATTGAAAACACTCGTGCGTCCTTTTTATAAACCACTTATTGCTTGTGTGTCATTTGCATTCGTTAATCTGATATAAAAAAAAGAAAGAAAAAAAAGAAGATATAAGTGATAGTTTTAAACAGGTAATCACTTTTTTTCCGTAAAACATGTTTTGAAATATGTTTTTATTGTGGAAATATCTGTTATAATTTAGGCCAGGCCTTCGTTTCCCAAATGTTCTCCAAGAAGCGAAAACCGGGTTGGCTGGGATATGAAATAAACCGTAATTTCGGTTTAAAAGGCCTGTATATCGAACAATTAAAACATTTACTTGATAATAGTAAACAGGTTTTCAGAAAGTCGTTCTTTTAAATATTATTTTATTGTCGAAAAATGATTTATACAACTGGCAAATATAGGCCACGCATTCGTTTCCCCGTTTTTTATTTGAAGTGAATTAATTACGTTTTGCCTTCATAAACCGTGAGCAATTTTGTTTTTCCTTATCACTTAAAAGAGAGTATGATAATGGACCTTTGGAAACGGCCGAGCACGAAACATACGAAATATTGCAGTCTCGGTTTGATTGAGACTGTTCATGAGCGGTAGTGAAATTATGCTAGCTACCGCTATGTAATACTACCAAATAGGTTAGAATGAGTAGGTATGACTTGTTGAATTGCATTTCATAAAAAGTTTAGTTATTGAAGTCAGGCGATACAATATAGAAGATATGACAACACTAATACTTCTTATAAAGAATCATATAGAATCAATATGGGAGAATTTACAAATTAAAAATATTTCAATATATTAATATGACAGAACATACTTATAACTCGACATAGAAAGTGGAAGATAAGATAAACTCATGAGATGCAATTGTATTGAAAACCGTCGACATACCACTTATTGCGGGTGCGTCCTTTTTATTACCACATTTTGCCTGTGTGTCCTATTCATAGGATCGCTTAGGTATTTCTCAAGCATTTATATAAGCTCCTCGATTCATTAATTATGTATTACTTCAGCTTTAAACATAACTATTCTAGTATATCTTGTGATAAATAATGGATAACGCCCCAATTCACCGGAAAACACCAGAATTACTAGTTGTCAGTTTTACTCCTAGAATGTTTTTACAAAACTTGAGATGAATTCTCCCTATCTCCTTCGATTTTGTGAAACCCCAGACTTCACAGGCGTAATTGAGTATTGATGAGACGAAAGCATCAAATAATTGAAGGGATGTTTTAGGTTTCAGTTCAGTTTTTCTTATGTTTGCAGTTAAAAGATTCATAGCCTTTAATGCTTTGCCGCACATAGCCTGTTGATTTAGTTAAATACAACTCCAAGATAATTAAAATCATCTGAAACCTCTAATAATGCTCCGTTATAAGAAAACTTTTCATCAACGGTTACTCTACCTCTTGTACGAAAAACTATAACCTTTGTGTTTTTCAGTATTTACTTCCAGGCCCCAAGTTTCACAGTATTCATATAGACGATTTAAGCTCATTTGCAGAACTTACTTATTAACACCATATCATCAGCAAAAAGCAGTAAAATTAAAGAAATGTCATCTAATGATCAACACTGTCTATTCTGTTTTGCAAATATAACTCTAAATCTTCAATAAACAATGCAAACAAGATCGGAGACATTATCTACCCTTGCTTCAAACCGACTGTATTCTCGAAAAAAATCCGAGAAAGAACCGCAGTATTTAATGCATGATTTGACAGTGTTATACATAGAACGAATTATTGTTAGCATTTTCCCGTTAATACAAAATGTATATAACTTTAAATACATTGCATTTCTATAGACAGAAATATGCAAAGGCAAATTGTCTTTGAAAATTATAAAAAAAAAAAAAAATGTTTTTTTTTGTTTGTTTTTAGATGGGTTTTTTATTGTTCTTACAGTAGTTAAAAAATAACAAAGATAGATACAACAGCAATGCAAAAACTGGGTAAATCAAATGTTAGTAGCATCATGTTTATGTATCAATTGCAGAGTAATATTTGTGTTGGTGGATCCTATCTAGATTTCTAATCGCTTTATTATAGTTGTGTTTTATTCTTTAGCGTTGTTATAGGTTAACATTATAATAATTAAAAATAATAATTTGCAAATACGTAAAAAAAAAAAAAAAAGCCTAATAAAGAAATATAAAAGACCGGACAGGGAAAGTAGCATTCAAGGAGGACAGTCAACCACAAAACACAGAAACAAACATGCAAACAGACAAACAGATGGCGAAAGTAATAAAAAATGCAAACGACATCACAAACACAAAAGGGTTGACAATAGGGTTACCGCCTTGGAACGGTCAGTGACAAAGTAGGCCTATGGGGGTTTAAACCGGTTCTAGGGTGCACCAAACCTCACACTTACCCTACTGTCATACCATTAAAACAGGACAGTGTAAAAAAATAAATCAATCCGCGAACTAAAAAAAATGAGCATTTCCAACTATAAATTAAGTATTTCGAAATATGCATATATTGTCGTCATTAAGTATGAAAAGAGCACACAACTTCTAATATGATAACAGCTAGTTAAATTATTTAACTTTCACCGATTCCAATATGTAAGTATACGTCAATAAATTATGGCGAAAAAATTATATTTGATTTAAACATATTTCATTTTCATTTTTCATTTCCACCATTAAACATATTTCGTTTTCATTTTTCATTTCCTTTATTGTGATTGGCTAATTAAATAAAAGGGCGTATCTCATTGCATTTAAACAATATGATTGACCAACATGTCTCAGGGCCACAGCCCAAGTAACTGTAAGCGTGACGGAGCGGCGCGTGGACTCCTTCACACCTTTGAACAACATTACACACACACTCTCTTAACAGTGTGAAATTTGTTTAGTTTGATCCATTATATACGAATCATATATAAATTGACAAACGGACTGTTAATCGAACGTTGTATTTAACTATTATTACATTTCATGGTCATGCATTAATTCCTTTAAGCGATGGGGAAGCTTAAATTAGTCAGTTGACAATATAAACGTACATAAAACATGTTTTACTGAAATAAAAATCGATAACCTGTTTAAAATTATAATTTAAATGTTTTAATTTTATTATATGCAGGTTTTTAAACCTTTTATTTCATACCCCGTGCTAGTTAATTTTCGGCCACGTAATGATATTAATGTTGAATATAAGTATGTTATGTTATACGATATTGTTTAATGCTGAATGTATTTCGAAATGTATTTAAAAACATATTTAGTACAATACGAATATTGTTTCAGACGAAAGCTACATTATTGATGTAATGTTAGAGCTAACACTTAGAACACAGTATAATCAGCACATGTTCACGTTATTTTCTAAATTACTATTTCACTTCTTCATCTTTCTTCGATTTTTGTGTATAATATGACCTATTTATCTGTCGACATGCCATAATGATATATAGGGTCCTGTAGAAACCACAGCGTCCGAACGCAATGGCATCGTAGGTCTGCACTGTACTGCAAACAAGGACTATAAACTACAATGAAAGAGACAAAAAGCAACAGAAAGGGTGGTGAAGACAGGGTTACCGACTTAGAACGGTCAGTAGGCAATAAGGTCTACTGGTTAGCTTGAATCGACTTTATATGCGCACAATCCTCGCTATTATCCTGTCTTCAGCGCCCGAATAGACAAGACCCTGTAAACAAAACTACGTCCCATCAAAAGGAATTCTCTTACAATAAAGTCCACATCCAGAGAAACTAACTAAAGATACACATACAAAATAATAAACATCTCAGGATGTATCCAGAATCGTACTGAACAACCATAGTAGTGGCAGCTAAAGAGAAAACCAATCTAGGGTACGACCAGAAAACCCGAGGGACGAAAGCTCATGCACCCACCTCCCTTAGTTGGGGTTTCAGTAGGTACAATCATAGAGTCCCAAGAGGTAGTCCAGTCATCGCACAAGTAAAAAGTGAAGCGTAATGACTGTCTGTAGAGGGGTCCATCACTAAACATGCAGTGCGCTGTAAAACCAAAGGGTTATATCCTTTTCTGACGAACTTCCTGATTAAATTTGTAAAGCGGTCAGGAAACCCGTCAGACCCCTTTAACTTACGAAGTTTATAGACCACATCTCCATAAAATGAGGGTTGTGATATGCCTAGTCGAAAAACAACGTCGAACGTCGCCATCTCTATAGGATGGGTGAAAACACCATTCCTTCGTTCCTTCGTTCCTTCGTTCCTTCGTTCCTTCGTTCCTTCCTTTTCCTTCCTTCCTTCCTTCCTTCCTTCCTTCCTTCCTTCCTTCCTTCCTTCCTTCCTTCCTTCCTTCCTTCCTTCCTTCCTTCCTTCCTTCCTTCCTTCCTTCCTTCCTTCCTTCCTTCCTTCCTTCCTCTTCCTTCCTTCCTTCCTTCCTTCCTTCCTTCCTTCCTTCCTTCCTTCCTTCCTTCCTTCCTTCCTTCCTTCCTTCCTTCCTTCCTTCCTTCCTTCCTTCCTTCCTTCCTTCCTTCCTTCCTTCCTTCCTTCCTTCCTTCCTTCCTTCCTTCCTTCCTTCCTTCCTTCCTTCCTTCCTTTCCTTTCCTTCCTTCCTTCCTTCCTTCCTTCCTTCCTTCCTAAATTGCCCCGATATAAGAATGAGTGCTGCTTCGCACTCGATATTATATCGGAAACCATTTCTCTCCCGAGGGAGATATTTCCCGTGTCTCAAAAACACTGGTTATAGCTTTTCTATTTCCGGTATTTCCTATACAAATCTCAGACAAATATGTAACATAGGGAAAGCTCACCCAAAGGGTCAGAATGACAACCAGGGACGAGGATCTGCCGTGCCGAGTTCCTGGTTACAATTCTGATCTCGAGGGTGAGATTTCCTTTTCTCACATGGATAACTCATGATGGATTATTTTTCTCCCAGTGTGCGCTAAGTAAGGACTTATTATAATCAATGACTGCATTTGATTTGACGCTTTAATAAGGCGACAGCTACGTTACGTCATGACGTCATAGGTCACCTATGATGTAAGATATATAGAGATTATTTAAATGCTGGGATAGATTATAGGGAAATCCTTCAAGAGTGGTATAGACGTGTGGTTTTTCTCTCGAACGAGCGTATGAGAGTGAGTGAAAAAACAAAACACGTCTACCATCGAGTGAAGGATTACCCAATAATCGATTCGAGTAGTTAACAAATCTATTTATTATATTTTAAGTCTGTTTATGAATGTTTCCGCAAAGTTATTCGCTTAATTGAACTTTATCGGCGGATGACGTCACTTTATTGACGCTATGACTCAAAGTCGCAACGTTAGTTATTACGTCGCAACGTTAGTTATTATTGTGTTCTGAGTTAATTATTAATTTAATATTTAGCAATTATGAATATTCTTGCATCCATCCATCATGTAATACGCGGATCCCCGTGAGGTTGCCGGGGTAGAAAACAACCACTGCAAACACACCATCACTAGCAGAGTTCGTACCTCCACCCCATTCATATTTTTTTCTTCATTTTTTACTATGCTCATTCAAGGTCATGACACCGCGTACGCCGCAAACGTGGAAACGTGGCTCCATCGTAAATATACTATATAAGTTGCTCCAGGTAAGAAGGTTCTAGGCCCATTCTACATATTTCATCTTGATGTAAGTGGAGGATGTGTCTGGCATTTTCATTCCTGTTATATAATCTTTCATGTGTTGGTGCGCCTTAAACCCAATTCAATTCAAAGTAAAACGCGGAAAGCCTTATCCCGAATGCAAGAAAATACTTTCTATCCGGAATGTAAAACGCGGATATCCTAATCGGCATGTAAGAACACCCACGGTTGTCGGCTTACATTTAAGTATTTTTATGCTCTTTTGTCAATTGAATGTTGTTTAACGGCTCATCATTTACAGGTTATTTAGAGCCGCACCAGAGAGAGGGGAAGGATACATAGGAATCCGGGAACCTGCCCTACTCTTATTATCGAATAGATTCCTATGGATCTTTAACGTGCTAGGAGGATTGACCGATACACGGGACCGCCCGGTTTACGTCCCCATCCGACGGACGAGGCTAAGGAAAAGTGTCTTGCCCAAGAACACACCGACGGAACTCAGTGGCACCACGGAGGATTGAACCCGGGGCCTCCGGTTACAAATCCGCCGTGCTACCGACTGCGCCACGCCAGCCCTATGCATTTAGCAAACTACATCACAGTATATTAGTACTGTTAACTATACGTATGCATGATTCAAAATAAAATTGTTTTAGATTCTTTAGCTTTACCTACTGACGTATGCATCCTATTTTCTGGATTAAATAGCTATTTTACTTTAGAATTTCTTATACTAATATACTGCTGATATGTTGACTATTTGAATGAAGTAAACACAAATCAAAGTCTATACTCGCAAATATGATTAACGAACATATTCCTACTTTGTTCCATTTCCTACTTTGCGCACTGACGATAACGAAAATATGTTTACTTTGTCCCAATTCCTACTTTGCGCACGGACTATTCCGGAATCGAACCGCGCATTCTGAGAATTCCGATAATGCCGCGCATTTTAAGAAGTCTTAATTTGCGCAGAGCAATTCCGGAATTGTCCATATTCTCATTTTGCGCATTACAGCAATTCATACAATAGATTACCTCATAGATCTATACATTTCACAGAAGAGTCTTCAAAACCTTCCAGTAAGTGTTCTATATCATAGGGCTCATCTTCACCATCGTACACCACTTCATAAACACCTGCTTTGCATCCGTCAGTTCCAGATATCACAGAAAGTAACTGTTCCCTTGAACCATTCAGTGTATTGGCCATCATCCCCAACTTTCCACTGACTCATGAGATATTATTCGGCCAACAATTTTCAACATGCCTGTTGAAGCTCGTCTGTTAAAAGATAATATTGAACATCTTGCATTTCATTAGAAAATGTAGTTAGTAGGGGCATTTAAAGGCAAATATAATTTGTAAAGCCAGTATTAATAATATCATGTTTTGCTATGGTACCGTATACATAACAACAGTATACATATACAAACCAATGTTCTAGGTAAATGTTATGTCTGTGTGATGAGGAAGAAGAAAATTCAATACTTTTTATTAACGTACATGTAGATAAATGAATGCAATTGAGGTTTCAAAGAAGATGTTAATACAGACAGACGGCAGACACAGAAACGAGAGCAATAAATCAGGTGTGATCATTCCGATAAGGTGTAATACTTTCATACCTTTTTGATGACTATTTTCTTGATGGTATATAACTTCGGCTACAATCAAGTTGAGGGGATAGTGCCTTTGTTCTCGCGTCTTTTTCTTGTCTACAAATTGAAGTATAATTTTGTATAAATATGACAATGGTTATTTATTTAAAGCTACACAATCCCGATAAAATAATACAATTTCAAGTTTTTTTAAACATAAGAACGCCTATAGATGAAGTTCTTTGCTGGTTGTGTTGTCTACATTGTTTAGGCTGGTATATTGTCATAGCGTATATCGAGGCATTTGCATAATAGGCGTGATAAACGCTTCGGTAACTTTGAAATTGTACCACCCAGCGATTACGGGTATATAAGCCTAAACGTTTATATAGCAATTTGCTCAGATATCCGATAACTACAGACTATTCAACTCGATGAGGATATTCAATGGCGTGCAGTGTAACTATATACATGTTTGTAATGTTGAATGAAAGGGAACAAGTAAAATGCGTAAGGCATAACGTAAATACATCACTATGAAGAGAATTATAAACACTTACCCGCGTATTCCACATATGTTCCATATATTGTATATACTTATTTCCTATAATATCCTTGAAATAATCCAAAATCACACACGTATTATACATGTATACATATACAGAGAGCGTGTATTGGTAGCCAATAGTATGTAACGTGAAATACATGCTCAAGTGTTGACTCGGGACAGGGAGAAATTATTGTTTACAATGAGACACTTGAAGGATATTGTTCAAATTAAGTTATATTTATGGAATTTTCTTTTGTTGGAAAAAGACCAGCAATATTATTTCTCGCAAATCGTAGTTTTCAGGATGTGAGGAAGGGGTATACACATGAAGGTCGCCCATCCGTCTATCCTTCAGTTACACTTTTCAATTCCGGAGCTTCTTGGGAAAATTATAAGAGTCACAATTCGTAAAAAAAGGATTGCGTGCGAGCTTTTGTGGGTGCGCGCGTAAACCGTACTTGTGTGCGTGCTATTATGCATATGTTTGTTAATATTTAAATCTGACGAATTTGAAAGGCATTTGAATTCTACTCTTCATAAAAAAGAAAATTCATAAAAAAAAAATGATTTAAAAAGTGCTAAGGTCTGGGCTAGAACCCCGTCCGCAACGGCGAAAGCATACTAAGACAGCGCGTTAACCTACTGCACTACGGAGGCCGATTAACAATGTCGTATTAATTAAGTTATTTTACATAAATATGCTCAATCGCGAATATCACGGTGGATAGACGTAACTGACACTGGTTGCTCAAAACTGCGTTGCCTTGATTCTGGTTGCACTTGTAACGGACCCTGGTTGGTAAAAAGAAAAAGAAAATGGACACTGGTGTCAAAAAGTTCGAACATACAGATACAGTATCGTATGTATAAGAAAAAACTTTATGCGACGGAACTTTTGAATATCATATCCTTCGAAATACATTTTCTTTATGTACAACAAATGCAGAATAATTCCTAACAAGCTGAAATATTTACTCTTAACCGGTCGATACAAAGTTGATGACTTTAAAAAGCCAAACTTCCATATGTTCTCTCTGACTGATTTAATGTGATCCCAAACTGGTTTGCAGCTGCTGTTGTTCAATAAAGATAACTGTTTAGTCTAAAAATCTGCAAATAATTACACCATGTCTAAATTTCAGAGCACCGGACCCTGGTTGCTTTGTAAAAAATGCTTGAGATTCTGGCAACGGACACAATCTGTATCTTTGGCACCGGATCCTGGTTGATAGATTGTTTTCTATATACCTTCAGATTAAAGAGAAAACGACGATCGGGACTTAAGCTCCACCGAAACAAACAATAAAAAAGCATCATTGGTTGCATGGTGTTTTAAGTCATCTTCAGCACATTTTAGGTTATTTGTGATGGTCGATTTTTTCTTGGGGGAGGCAGACCATCCCCATTTTCATAAGTAGGACAAGTACTGCATGCCTCATGAAATCTGGGAACGAGCTGGATTCGTAACCACGACCGTAGCGGTGAACTTGAAACAGTGCCTCACCACTCTGGACCACCGGTACTAAAATCATTCATGCGAGAGCATGATGGAAAATAAAAAAAGAACAGCCCTATATTGAATGTAGAGGGTGTGATCTTGTTATAGTGATAGAATCTGGTGGTGAGTTTGGCTAAATGCGTATTTGTCGTACAAGGTACAATACTAAACAAATGTACTCCGGACCTACGTTCGTGTATATACATTTGCGCCTTGAGATAATTCTCTCTTCACGACCTGTCTTTCGTCGACAGTACCCTAAAATAAACTATGGGCCCGCAATAGACATTAACCAAACTTACTTTCCCCGCAGCGCGCTGCATGATGGTGTTTGTCACCGTTTTACACGACAAGGACCTCAAACAGTTTTTATATTTGTAACCGGAGGCCCCGGGTTCAATCCTCCGTGGTGCCACTGAGTTTCGTCGGTATGTTCTTGGGCAAGACACTTTCCCTTAGCCTCGTCCGTCGGATGGGGACGTAAACCGGGCGGTCCTGTGTATCGGTCTATCCTCCGAGCACGTTAAAGAATCTATGTATCCTTCCTCTCTCTCTGGAGCGGCTCTAAATAACCTATACTGTGTTGCTGGGCCGTTAAACAACATTCAATATTTAAAAAAAAAGTTTATTCAAAAGGCATTATCTTAGAGCACGCAGCTGTGTACACACTGTGTACACACTGTCTGCAAAAATCCGAAAATTAAAAAAAAAAAATACATAAAAAAACAAAAAACAACAACAAACAAACGAAAAAGTAGGGGCGAGTGGATATAGTGATTCAGACTATATCATCAACATCTCAGCGTCAAATAAGATATAAAATAGTGGGAAAAAACGAACCACAGCGTATCTGGGAATAAACAAGTTCATGAAGTTTGCCGCAGGACCACACTAGCAACGCCCTAGTTAAGCCCCTAACAGGTAACAATTGTTTGATCATAAATGATACTTAAAAACAAAACACATCAATGAATAAAAAATCAAATATTACAAGTAATACAAATGCAGCAATATGAACAACTACTATTATATACATGAGTGTTGGCATAATGTAGGCTGACATGTCGTATAGAGAGGCCACCGTTGTTTAACGCAACAAATAAGAAAACGTTTTTTTATTTAGATATTTTGTTTAAAATAACTCTTAATGTACATTTATTCACAAATTAATATAATTGTATAAAGTAATACATTGAACACCTCCTATAGAAAAGCTGAGCTTTTCGTTTATAATCTCCGAATACTTACTGAAAATGTCAATTACAAGTTTTAAATAGGCATTTACCAATGGTAAACTTTGAATTCGCAAGTTTTCATTATTTTATACATATAATATAATTCTAGAGAAAGTTTTATTGAGAATGTTGCCACTTTTGTTTAAGCACTAGCGGATTTCGAGAGGAGCACCCTCATCGGAGTCATCCTATGATTTGAAAAGGTTATCACATAACATTTAGCTGAATGTTGTTTAATTGTTTTTCAAGACATTATATTGAATATTTTTAGCCGGTCGCCCAAAAGAAAGGAAGGATACATAAAACTCCGAGAAGCTTCCCTAATCTTACTTACGAATATATTTTCCTGTGATTAGCAAATTGTTCCAAGGATAGACTCCGAAACACAGAACCGGTGTACATACCGGTTCGGACGAGAATAAAGGCACATGTTTTACTCAATAATACACAGAAGAAATTGACTTGCGGCGATAAGGCTTCATCCGGGTCAAATGCAACGTGCTATCAAGTAGACCACGCCATCCCCCTTGAAGTGTACGAGTTCCTCGCCGATGTTTGGAAGGTGAAAACTCGTTAAATGTGAAAATCTTTAAAATATCTCAGCACATTGTTTTTTTCCATAAGTTGACCCACGCACAAACCCCACCCAATTGAAAATGTCGCAGCTTTATATTCCACCGCTGATATCAGACCGAGATATTTCGAACAGGGGGACATATCTAGTCGTTTTTTAAGATGTATGTTTGCAACTACCGACTAGGATCCTGTGTCAGAAGCAAACAGGATCCGGTGCCATGAGCAACCAGGATCCGTTACTTTGCAATGCACAATCTGGCAATCGATAGAGATTATTATGTATTAAATACGTCCAATGGATGTTATGGCTGAACATACATAATTCCAGACATAGCATATGCCAATAGCAGTCACCATTTTTGAAATAAACACAATTGTCTTAGAACTAGACGTACTTTCACGCGTCGGTGTGTAAACAGTGCGCGTTCTTTCACATCTAAAACACTGTTTTTATAACCCGTTCTTCATGAATTCAAACACACAAATGCATCTAGTGTTCCGTGGGTGCGATCATTTTTAAAAAGTGTCTTATTGTAAAGTAATATTAAATATTTATTAAAAAGTTTACGTGTTTTTACCAGCCAGGGTCCTTTACATGAGTACCAGGATCAAGGTAACGCTGTTTTGAGCAGCCAGAGTCCGTTACGTCTGTCCACCGTGAATATAAACCATTGCTTTTCCAGGTCCGTAGCTACACTGGGGCACACAGAGGTATTTGCCTTGGTTGAATTTTGGGAATGTACATACTTTACATAAAAAGAACTATATACTAGTATATAAGGACCCTGGGGTAGATGCAACACATTGAAGGAAATTAAAACAAAATCTAGGGTGGAGAGGGAGGTTAATGCTACCGGACACCAACATAAGGGATATGACTCGGTTATATTTCAGGGCTGGTTACGGGCCTGTTTACATTTAAAATTACTTTACAAATCAATAAACTTAGGAAAGGTTAATTACTAGTATTTGAACTTAATTGTTATACTAAAACTTTCGGTTTTTAGTTAACACTTACCCTGTCATACAGACGGAAGCTTACATCTTTCATATTTTCTTTGATTTTGAAATAATAGCAATCAGAATGTTAATGTTCAGATTGCCAATTCATACATTTGTGTTGCATTTTTTTCGTTTCGTGAAAACATCAATATTGGGGCCCACCCCGAAATTGGGGTGTGGAGTCCTCCGGCTCTTACGCCTATGTTTATAAGACTATATAGAAACTTTCTCTCTCTCAATGCCTTCCACCCCACTCCTTCCTTCCCCCACTCTCTCTCCCATTTTCTCACTATTTCCCTCTCTCCCTCCATCCCTCCCTCCCTCTCGCTCTCTTTATCTGTACGTCTCTTTCTCTGTGTGTGTCTCTCTCTCTTTTTCTCTTTCCTTCTCCCTCTTTTTGACTCTCTATGTCTCTCTCTGTCTCTGTGTCTCTCTGCGTCTCTCCATCCATTTTATTTTCAATTTCAAAAGTTCAATTCATGCATAAATTAAGAGGAATTCATTAACACTATGTTGATTTATAATCTACTAATATGTGTAAACCATGCATGCATAAATTCACATAACAAATACTATATCTCCATCTTTACCATTAGTTACGAGCCTCTACCAATATTCCAATTTCGATAAACAATGTCTCCCTTGTGTTTTGTGTCAATATACACTGCACACACACACACACACATACAAATGGAGGATTATTTGTATATAATAGTTTCTTTGATGCAACGCGATAGCGATAGTTGGAAAGGGTCTTTGTTAAAAGGCCGCTACGTTTAATTATAGGTATTGTTTTGGATTATATATAAATATGGACTTATACGGTTGTTTGAGTAAGTACATCTTTAGCTTCCTTTTCAATTTATAATGACTTGTATTTCCTATTAGGTCTTTCTACTGAAGATTGGTCTCATCCGTTCGGTGGTAAAATACCGTCTGCTAAAATCCACTTTTATACCCGTTATAAGACCAGTGGTCGATTCACAAAGTACTTGAAGCGTCTCATACAGTACCGCCTTATCTCATTAATATTCAGTGAATTTAGTTAGTGCGCATGTTGTATATATGAACCCACACGTATACAGTAATCACTTAGTACAACATGCGTAATGACCGTTACATTTGTTCAGTTCTAGTGTGCCTTTTATCGGGATGGTGTAGCTTTAAGGGCACATTTCCTAATATTTCCCATCGCTACTTGGTCATTGAAAAAGCATGGGAATCTTGTTTCTTTACTGACTGCATGCTCCATGACCGATCAACTCAGGTATATAAATTGAGGCCCTATTGTAGTTTTTTTTTTGTGTTACAGTGCTATATTAGATATTGTATATTGTCATGGGTAAGAAAATCTTAACACAACTTTGTAATTTAGAAAAGCATATTCATAATTTAGCTAGTTTAAATACAAAACTTGTCTGATATTTCTTTATTGTTTCTAGAACAAAAATGATAGCAAAGCATTAAATGAACAACTTTCTGTTTTGTGTTTATATTTTACTGCACACAAAAAGGCTTTATTGGGTGGGCCTGATAATCTGAATCAAAATTAAACACTGTTGATATAAAACCTTCTGAAAATAACAGTTACTGTATTAAAGAAATACAAGTACATTGTATGATAAAGCATAAGTGTTGAAAGTTCTAGTGTTAACGCAGTTGCTGAGTAACACTTATAGAACCAATAGACTCCATATATATATGTATCACCCAATAAAAACATCTGACAATATTCACAATTGCAAACGGAATAATTAAAAAACGGAATAACATAAATATGAACTATTTCACCAATTAATTATCCAAACCTAACACCCGTTTTCATAAATTGTGAATATTGTTCTTTTTTTCAGACACTGTTTTGTTGACAACCATACTGCCACATAGATTTCATTACAGCTATTTATGGACAATAAAAAATAGTTTTTAGTAAATGTACTTATAAATTACCTTTAACAGTATGAATGCTTTAAACAAATTCGAAATTGCGGATTGATTTGTAAAGCTGACTATTACTTATGAAATCAAAACATTGACAAAAATGAATTTTCAAACGCTGAATTTGTTGCAATGACATATGATACACACAATGGAATGCATGCATATCAAAGGTATGATCATTGCCATTTAAAAAGATAACAATATGTGAACATGCTCTGGTATACCGAAGCATTGTGGTGTAGTGGTTAGAGTGTCTGCCTTGCATTCGGGAGGTCGTGGGTTCGAGTCCCCTGACAGCGTCATACCAAAGACTTTAAAAATGTAACCCATGCTTGACAAGCAAATAATGGGATGTACTACGTCTGGTCAACCCGGTGTCAGAATAATGTGTCTGGGTGGGGTATCGTGTACTACGTCGTGGTATTCCAGTGTGGCAGCACTATATCTGCTTCAAGTAGACTGTAGATAGATTCATAGCATTACACACAATTACTCACGCAATAGTCCAGACATAATGCCGAGTCGACGGGTATTCTTCCCGGGGTCTTATATGGTAGTGGGACTTTAAACCTTAGAAATCATCATCATCAACATTCACTGCACATCGTTGCCGTTAAAAAAGTTTGTATCCAAAGTAAAGGTATCTGTACTTTTTTGGTGAACATTGCAAATGGCGTCCTCCCCACCTTGTCAAAGCGAACATTTCAAAACAATTTCCGTTTAAGGTAAAGAGAGCAGAGTGAAAACAACGCACAATGTACACCGGTGTTAAATGTTTATATATGGTGTTCATTTTATTACAATTAGCTTTTACAAAACGAATGTGTGTGTTATGGACGAACATGGGTATTTCTAGATATTTGGCTTTTAAAAGGCAACATTGCAACATACTGTCAAACTCCTAGTGTTTTTGTATCATTATGCAATGAGTAACTTCCATTCTAAAACTTGTCTAGTCTGTTTTTTACAAACTGGTATTTTTTAATTATATGACATCAAAACCAATTTAGAGGCATATCCCGATAAGACCTTGGACTTTTCACTGAGTAGCAGTAAACAGTCCTATACTCTCCCTATATATATATTTAAATCGACACACATTATGGAACGTCAAATACGTAACATCTTAGGAAAAGGCGCGAGTGGTAACACGAGGCAAGCAATGTAATAAAGGTATAGAAAGAAATAGAGAAAGAAGCATAATTGAGCTTTCGAGAATGAGGAAGGTAAGAAACATACAGAAAAATATGAACATTGCATTCTAGTACGATAGAATGCAGTATTCGCAGTGTCAGTATTAACATTACTTTAACAACATGTTTAATTAGAACGAAGTATCACTAGACTACACATGACATGTCAAAATATTGTAAAACAGACTATATTTGTGAAGACGCTTTGACACAAATAATTCAGTCGTTTATATTCGGTATACTCTGCGTTTACAAACGGAAAAGGCTATAAACCACATCACCGTGATGGAGCACGTCTTAAAAGTATAGAGTAACAAAAGAAATATAAAAAGATCGGACAGGGAAAGTAGCATTCAAGGAGGACAGTCAACCACAAAACACAGAAACAAACGCGCAAACAGACAAACAAGAAGGCAAAAGCAATAATAAATGCAAACGACATCACAAACACAAAAGGGTTGACAATAGGGCTACCGGCTTGGAACGGTAATATTATATCCAGTCAACACGACATTAGAAACTAATGTTACTTCCATTAATCATGTACTCCCTTAGTCACATAATGTTAATATTTCCATTTTTTTATTTTTAATTTGTTATATATATTAAGTGATATTTTAAACATATTTTATTTACAAACCTATACTAATCAACATGAACATGCATTCAACTTCATGCACACACATGCACACACTGCAGTTACACAAAATACACAAGCCAAGCTTTATTTTACTACATGCACACACTGCCGTTACACACAATACACAAGCCAAACTTTATTTTACTACATGTACACACTCTAGTGAGACTTTATACAACACATTTTTAGTCCATCCACCAAAAAAATCGGTTAAGCCTTTCGGATATCTTCCCCGAGATGGGTACAATAGAGTCTGGACGAAAAAGTTCTACCTTATTCCACTCATTTTATTTACAAAGAGCTTAAACATATCAACATGAACATGCATTTAACTACGTGCACACATTGCAGTTAGACAATATACATACACCCACCACATACGTGCTGGAAACACCGAACAATGAATCATTACATCAAACTAGTTCACATGTTATTAATTAACATCTTCTTATCTTAAAAATCGCAGCACAGTAGATCATATTGCCTCATTAACAAATATTATATTAACTAAAATAAATTTAAGTTATCAACATTTTGTTCTTTTGTAGATTTTCGTAAAGCATATGATTTTGTCAACAGAGAAAGACTTTGGAAGAGACTTCAGGATAGTGGCGTTTCTAGTAAAATGTTGACAGCAGTTAAGTCTTTATATACGTCTGTATCATCATGTGTAAGAGTGAACAATTTTTCAACCGATTGGTTCAACGTTAATGCTGGTTTAAGGCAAGGCTGTCCGCTGTCTCCTATGCGTTTTAACTTGTTTATTAATGATTTGGCATTAACAATCATATCACTGGGGAAAGGTATAGAGCTTGATGACGGTGAAAAGGTGTGTATATTATTATACGCTAATGATATTGTCCTAATTGCCGATAGTGAACACGATCTTCAATGTATGTTGCACGAACTTCATAACTGGTGTGATAGTAATAGAATGTCTATAAATAATAATAAAAGTAATGTTGTTCACTTTAGGCCAATTCTGTCCAATTGACAAAATGTATTTTTATGTGTGGACCTAATACTGTTGATACCATTGACCAATATGTTTATCTTGGTCTAACTCTGACTGAATATTTGGATTATTACATTACTGCTAAACTCGTTTCTCAAAGTGCTAGTAGAGCTTTAGGTTTGCTTATAGCTAAATATAAAAGTATGGGTGGTATGCCCTATGATGTTTATACAAAACTGTATGATTCTCTTGTATGGCCTGTTATTTTATATGGAGCTTCTATAAGGGGAAATAAATCATTTTCTTGTATACATGCTATACAACATAGAGCCATGAGGTTTTACTTAGGAGTAGGCAAATACACTCTAGTGGCCGCGTTATCAGGTGATATGGGTTGGATATCTCCTTGTATTAGACAATGGAAATATGTTTCTAACCATTGGAGTCGTAATGTAAATCTTAACAATACAAGGATAAATAAAGGTATTTTTATTTGGGCTTATTATAAAGCTAACCGAAATTGTAAAAATTGGTTCCACTCTGTTGTTGATAAGTTTAAAAGTATTGGCTTAGATGCATACACGAATATAAATTTTTCCTTTCCAAAGTTTAATTTATTGAAGATGTTACAACGGCTCTAATGGATTTATATGTTATAGATTGGAAGAATAGTATAAACAGAGTAAGAGTAAGTGGAGTAGGTAGAAACAAGTTAAGAACATACAGGCTATTTAAATCAGAGTATGAAGTTGAATCATATTGCAAACTAATTCCATTATGTTTATTTCGCTCTTCGGGGCATTTAATTTTATTAGATACTGGGACCATACGCCGTACAACATGAGGAAGCATACAACTCCATGTCCACCGCCGTATGCATGCCATCTTCGGGATGGTTAAAATTGTGTACTATTGATTTTATGAATATTGAGTTCCGCTCAACCCGGGGCTAGAGGGCGTGAGCGATAGCTAGCATATTTCACTACCGCTCATGAACAGTCTCAATCTAACCGAGACTGCAATATTTCGTATGTGTCGTGCTCGGCCGTTTCCAAAGGTCCATTATCATACACTTTTTTATATTACCTTTACAGCACAGAGCTGCATTTGCAAAGTTTAGGTGTGGTGTGCCACTGTTGAGAATCGAAACAGGCCGATATGAAACTATTGCAGAAAATGAGCGTTTTTGTCCATTTTGTATTCACAAGGTTGAGGACGAGATGCATGCTGTTTTAGAATGTGCTATGTATGGTGATATTAGAAAACTCTTATTTGATAAATCATTGTCTGTATATCCAAATTTTATAGATGTAAACGAAACAGACAAATGTTATTTTTATTTTCCAATTAAGATATGATACGCGTGAGTGCCAAAACCTGTTGTAATATTCTCAAAAAGCGAAACTCTGTTTTATGGTTAATTATGTGTTACTATTATTATTTATTTTACTTGTAGTAAGCTGGTAAGCGTTCTTTTTTAAAGTTAATTTCATCTTATTTTTTGCTTGAAATAATGCAATTATTATTAAGTAAGAAATAAGGTTTTATAACGACATTGAGAAGTCGGTGCTAATCAGTACACTCCAGATCTGATCTGGGTTGGTATCTGATCTTTTATACTATTTTTTAAGGTTTCAGTAGCCGTTGCGATTCTCTAACTCACATATTAATATTTCTATTTTAAGTACTTTTTAGACAACATGTCAAGATTGCCACCGGCCGCTCAATTTTTACTATGTATAAATGTGTTTGATAATAATATTCTTAGAAAATGATTTTATAAATTAAAACAGTCATATATATGTGTATGCATTGACTACTGGACCTACTGCTGTGGCTTTTTGTGAGTCTTATGACACGGCTGTGGCAGTCTGTTCAGATGCTCAATATTTTAACATTGTGAACAGTCATATGTATATTGATATTGTATAGTCTCTTGTAATTCTAAAAAGAATGGCACAGTTGTATATTATGAATTGTTGTATTGTAGATAATAGTGTACTGTGATGAGACTTAAATAAGCTATTAAACTGTTACATGCACAATTCACCAGAGCACTGAGCTATATTATATTGAACAAAGTAAATATTTCCAGCGGGAAATTCCACCTGGTTTATATTGTGTCAGATCAATACCAGGCCGGTGGGTGTGATTCGAACCCGGCTGGTGGGTGTGATTTGAAGATCATGGATACCAAGGGCCAGAGGCCCGCGCTTTAGATGTTTTTTTCAAGTCCCAAACACCAGGCCTGGAATTCACCAACCTTTCTTTAGACTATTCTTAGACTTTAGCCCAAGTACTGAAATTTCGTTCAAATATATTTCCATGACCTTTAAAGATAAGCAATCGTAAGAAGTTGCTATTTATTAGTATGCATCTAATTTATACATAGCAGCTTATTATAAACGTTTATTTGGTAAACTTATAGAAATATTTGTGATTGCAATTTGCATACTTGAGCTTAAGTCTAAGAAAATTCTCAAGAATGGTTGGTGAATTCCAGGCCAGGTTTCGATCTAACGTAATATAAACCAACTAGAGATATCCTATGGCTTATCTATAGCCTAGAGCGTGTAATGATGTTATAGACTTCAATGATCGAAATCAAGTTATTACAAGTAAACTTCTTCAGCATGGTTTTCGTTATCACAAACTACGTAGATCTTTCTCTAAATTCTGACGCCGCAACGATGGCCTGCTGGAAAAGTAAAACACCAACCTTAAGACACTTCTGCGACTAGGCATATCACAACCTTATTTATGGAGATGTGGTCTATAAACTTCGAAAGTTAAAGGGGTCTGACGGGTTTCCTGACCGCTTTACAAATTTAATCAGGAATTTCGTCAGAAAAGGATATAACCCTTTGGTTTTACAGCGTACTGCATGTTTAGTGAGTGACCCCTCTACAGTCAGTCATTACGCTTAACTTTTCACTTGTGCGATGACCTCTTGGGACTCTATGATTGTACCTACTGAAACCCCAACTACGGGAGGTGGGTACATGAGCTTTCGTCCCTCGGGTTTTCTGGTCGTACCCTAGATTGGTTTTCTCTTTAGCTGCAACTACTATGGTTGTTCAGTACGATTCTGGATACATCCTGAGATGTTTTATTATTTTGTATGTGTTTCTTTATTTAGTTCTCAGGATCTGGACTTTATTGTTAGAGAATTCCTTTTGATGGGATGTAGTTTTGTTTACACTGTCTTGTCTATTTGGGCGCTGAAGACAGGAAAATAGCGAGGATTGTGCGCATATAGAATCGATTCAAGCTAACCAGTGGGCCGTATTGCCTACTGACCGTTCCAAGTCGGTAACCCTGTCTTCATCACCCTTTCTGTTGTTTTTTGTCTCTTTCATTGTATTTTCAAGTCCTTATTTGCAGTACAGTGCGGACCTACGATGCCTTTGCGCTCGGACGCTGTGGTTTCTATAGGACCCTATATCTCATTATCCAATTTTCTGTCCATTTCTCAATATCAAACGGAGAAAATAGCATATAATGTAAATGTTTTGTTGGAACGTAGCCTTGGTTTAAATAGCATACTATATTTCATTTGTGTGTGTTTGTTTTCTGGCATTTAACATTAAGCTAAATGGACAATATTCTACGATACGTCTTAACTGTACACGGTCGTGACATCATATGACTTTCAGAGAGGTGCTGATTGGAAATTTAATACCTCCTCGATAATCACCTTTTAGTATTTTAATAAATCATGTTAAAAACAGAAATACACTGTTAATTAATTAATGTATTTTAACTGTTGTTAAATTCTCCACGCTAAGTTTCCTTTTATCCTTCTCATAATTTATTCCGCAATTAAAACCGACAGATGACGGCAAATATCACGCTTACAAGCGAACAATGGCTTTCTTAAAGGAGCAATTATCTGCTATGCTAAAAACATTGTACTATGATTTCTTAAAGGAGCAATTATCTGCTATGCTATAAACATTGTACTATTTCGGCTATTTCAAAATATTCGTAGTATTACAAAAAGGTAATATTAACATTTGCACGATAGAAACATAAATACGCCAATAACAAGTAAACAACGAATGTATGACACAGTTATGACCTCGCATTGTTTAACGATGTTTGCGGTGCCCCTTTAATGGTAAATTAACCACACATAGTGTTCGTTGGATGTTTGCGGTGCCCCTTTAATGTTGAATTAATCACACAATGTTCGCTGAGGAAACATCCCAGATGGAAGTAGTTTGAATGTCAGTTTGTACATTCAATGATGGAGTGTGGATTAACGACTGCGTTAGCGATATTCGTTTTTGTTTCTGTATTTACCAAGGTAAGACAGTGTTGTTTTTTTCAATTCATTATCTTGAATAATATAATTCATTATCTAATAACAAGTTAAAAAAAGCAATTCGTATCAAATACTTGTTTCTCGCAAAATATCCATTTCCCCCAAAATATGTGTTATTTTTTCTGACTGTTTGGAAGGCCGTTTAAGTAATATTCCACTCTATTTCCACACATATATATATATCATGCATGTTTTCGTCATATATACATAAAATAGAATAATAAACATTGAGCTTGAATACAATTAATGTAATTTGATTCAATTTTTATGTTTATATTACTTCTGTTTTTAACTAAGTTTGATGTACTGAGGTTATAGGCGATTTGCCAAAATTGGAAAATTGGTCATATACTTACTTTAAGATATCTCAAAAGCCAATTCTGCGAAAAAATTAATGATGAAATATGTCTTTAAAAAAAAGCCGGTTTGATAAATACTGATCAGGGAGATTCTTTGGAACCAACAAGCACACAACAAAGAGAATAAAGTAGCAGGCTCGGTTTTATTGAGCCTGTTCATGAGAGTTAATGTAAGATGCAACACCTCTCACGTCCCCTAGCACCGGCTTAATATATATTTTACTTAAAAGCCACCAATATTGGGTCATTTATCCTAAATGACCAGTAAAATAACACTACCGATTCGTAGCACATGAAGGCTGTTTACAGCTACCACACTGCACTAAACGAATGCTAGTATGATGTTAATATATACTGATAAAGAAGATCCTTTAAAAGCAACAAACACAACAAAGAGAATAAAGTAGCAGACTCCGTCATATTGAGTATGTTCATGAGAGGTAATAAAAGAAGGAACATATATCACGCCCTTCAGCACCGCCTTAAACGGTATTCTACTTCAAAGCAACATATACTGTACTCGTTGATCCCAAAGGACCAGTAAAATAATACTACCGATTCGTAGCGCTGGGAGACATTTTACAGCCGCCACACTGCACTAAACAAACGCGCTATTGTGTAATAAATACTGATAATACTTCCTTTGGAAGCAACAATCGCAGCCAAGAGAATAGAGTAGACTCGGTTATATTGAGTCTGTTCATGAAAGGTAATGTCAGAAGCAATATTTCTCATGACCTGTGAGGAGGCTATCCAGCTGACTTGAGGAACGTCTGTGGTTCTACCCAGATGCCCGCCCATGAACGAAAGAAAATTGCCCGGAGGGGCACCCGGGGCCTTCCTCCACCAGTGGAAGCTGGAAAGTCGCCATATGACCATATGGCTATCGGTGCGATTATAAAATCCAATTTAATTTAATTCAATTTTCACGACCCCTATCCCGGCTTAAGCGTTTTTCTACTTCACAGCAGCCTTTATTGGGCTCGTTGATTCCAGTAAAAGTAACATAGCATTCACAGGACGGGGAGACTTTTCACAGTCGCCAAACTAAAATACGTACATAATTAAAAAAAACACCTACATATTAGTATAGGAAAAAACGGTATACTAGGAAATGTCATAAGCGTATTTTACAACATCAAGCGCTGTGGTGTTAAACAATAATATTACAAACATGGCAAAAACATATAACTAGTTAAATAATAAATCACCATGAAAAAAGAATTGCATTCTTATTTTGGACATGGGGGTTGACATTCCATAGTTATCAAGGTGCGACTATCATTAAATAGTACACTTTTGACATGGGGGTTGACATTCCATAGTTATCAAGGTGCGACTATCATTAAATAGTACACTTTTGACATGGGGGTTGACATTCCATAGTTATCAATGCGCGACTATCATTAACTAGTACACTTTTGACATGGGGGTTGACATTCCATAGTTATCAAGGTGCGACTATCATTAAATAGTACACTTTTGACATGAGGGTTGACATTCCATAGTTATCAATGCGCGACTATCATTAACTAGTACACTTTTGACATGGGGGTTGACATTCCATAGTTATCAAGGTGCGCCTATCATTAACTAGTACACTTTTGACATGGGGGTTGACATTCCATAGTTATCAAGGTGCGACTATCATTAACTAGTACACTTTTGACATGAGGGTTGACATTCCATAGTTATCAAGGCGCGACTATCATTAAATAGTACACTTTTGACATGGGGGTTGACATTCCATAGTTATCAAGGTGCGACTATCATTAACTAGTACACTTTTGACATGGGGGTTGACATTCCATAGTTATCAAGGTGCGACTATCATTAACTAGTACACTTTTGACATGGGGGTTGACATTCCATAGTTATCAAGGCGCGACTTTCATTAACTAGTACACTTTTGACATGGGGGTTGACATTCCATAGTTATCAAGGTGCGCCTATCATTAACTAGTACACTTTTGACATGGGGGTTGACATTCCATAGTTATCAAGGTGCGACTATCATTAACTAGTACACTTTTGACATGGGGGTTGACATTCCATAGTTATCAAGGTGCGACTATCATTAACTAGTACACTTTGTAAGAAAATGTGTCAGTTTCTTGAAACGCAATAAATAACTTCTTGATACAAATCCGACATGCGTTATAGTAACGTTCCTTGTTCTTAAAGGTACACACTGCAATCTTGATTTTACTGAGTTAGTGTTTTGAACTAAATATTTGTAAATCTGTATTACTAATTGTTTGAATAGTATTGTTTTTGCATATTACAAAGTGTTTTTATACTTCACCAGTAATATAGACAACCCGGCCTATGGAAGAATAAGGAACAGAAACTGATATATTTTTTTTTACATTTTATTTAATTGTTTAACTGCAAGCAGGTTTAAGTGTACATGCTCTTAATAATTGTATGGTAATTTGTTCAGGCATGTGAGAGATGTACACCACAAATGATCTGTCACTTGTGATGTTTGCCACACACATTGTAGAGCATTAAAGTACACCATGATACAACTGCAAGCTTCATATTTTCTGTATGCAACACGCATTTCTTTGAATGGGCACATTATAGACACGTGAACAAGGAAATATACATATTTTATGCTTGTTTTTTGATTGACTATGCTCTGTGAAAGCTACATTTCCTGTTTGACTTTTATACTTACTTTTATGGAGTTCTGGTTGCTTGTGAAACAAATCATAGTTACTTAAGAATCATCTTCGGTGACATATTTTGTCATGGGGATCCAATAGGTATTCAATCTCTACCAAGAGTTGATGTTACTTGCATATACATACACTGTCAGTGTGTCATGTTTATACTGTCATAATTATCAACTTACCTACCATGATTAATCCATCAATATAACGTACTATAGATAAAGATAGATAGATAAACTTTATTAATACAAAAGACCAAATGGCCTATCAGTATACAATACAAAATACACATCATATTTATAATTAAACAGTCAATGGTTAGCAGTCATCAGTTTTAACAGTATTACTAGTATGAATATATTCATTTCAAACATGTATTATACATATAATCGTTATAACCTTTTATTTTCTTAAGGTAAGGCTTACATCAAAGTAAAAAAGTATATGACTTTTCACATCAGACAGATATGTCATTGACTTTATATGATAAATAAGCAAGTAAGAGGAGGAATTCCCCTATATTATATCGTAAGTTTCGTTTCTTTTTTGAAAGCTTTTAAAAATATAAATAGCGAGATTTCTAACAATTTTAACATTTTTTGATTGCAACAATTCTATAAATTTGGGTATATTTGGTCTTTTCCAATAAAACTTTTTAATATACACCTCTCTAAAATCATAATAAAGTGGACATTCTAGTATAAAATGAAATTCGTCCTCTAAAGAATTACAAAGTTTACATTTTCTTTCTGAAAGTGGTATTTTTGTAGGTTTGTGCCACCTTCCAGTCTCTATTTCAAGTCTGTGAGATGACACTCTAAGTCTAGTTAATGCTAATCTAAATTTTTTGATAGTAACGTTATCTAAGTAGGGTTTAAAACTGAATTCCGAGAATAAAATGTAACAATTGGCTCTAGTTGAATTTGATAAATTTTCGTTCCATTTCTGTACAAAAGTATCATTTAATCTCTGAGTAAATAGAGAAAGAAAACTATTTACATTTCCCACCCCTTGAAAAAACCATACATCATAAAATCCTAATCTTTCAAGAACATTTTTCACAGATCTCACCCAAGAAATATTATTTGGATATTTGTCTAAGTCTGCTAACAGTGTATTATATGTAATTTTAATATATTTTAACTCATTGCATTTCAAAAGTTTAAACCAATAACGAATAATAGCTTTCATTCTATATTGTTGTAATGTAGTTCTTCCTAACTCTCCATAAATAAAATCGTTTTGAGTTTGAATTTTTACTCCTAATAAATGTTTACAAAATTGTAAATGAACTCGTTCGATTACTTTAGCCTCTGAAAACCCCCAAACTTCAGCCCCATAGTTCAAAATAGGTAAAATTAGTTTATCAAATAAATCTAACATATGACTCACAGATATATCATGAAATTTATACACATATGATTTTAATTTGTATATTGCTTTGAGAGCTTGTCCCGCTAGTGCCTCGTGGGTTTCTCTGAAAGACCCACCAGTTGTAAAAACTATCCCTAAATACGTAAATTTGTTGACAATGTCAAGTTGTGAACCATTATAGATAAAATGTATATTTCTTCTGTTTCTCCCACCTTTTTTAAACACCATAACTTTTGTTTTATTCACATTTACTGTAAGTTTCCATTTAGTACAATAATCACTCAAAATATTTAAACCATCCTGTAACCCGCTCTCGTTTTCTGAAAAGATAACTATGTCATCAGCGTAAAGAAGTAAACACAACTTTAACATACCCATATCAATTCCCGTATATCCTTTTAAAATAAAAGTTTCTTCAAGGTCATTCAGATACATGGAAAACAAAAAAGGTGACAGACATTCACCCTGAGCGACTCCCAGAAAACATGTATACGCTTCGCTCAACTGATTCTCATATTTAACACGTGATTTTCCATTTTTGTACATAGATTTAATAACTTCTAAGATTTTTCCTCTGACCCCAGTCTTTATGAGTTTATACCATAAAATATCTCTTACAATAAAATCAAAGGCTTTGGTAAAATCAATAAAGGCGACATATAATGTTTTGTTATCATTCAACTATATATATATATATATATATATATATTAGCACTGAATAATTTGTACATGAAAGCGTGGTCCATTCTTAAACATTGTATATACTGCCGTGATTGGATATATACTGAACAAAAAAAGAAACTTCCGCATTTTAAGCTGTGATTTGCATAGGGTTGACTTTGTTACACTTTGTACACCAATCTAGATATAATTTCATCATTTTATACTTATCACTCAATCATTCTGATCAATATTAATAATTAGCAAAAACCAGAGTTAGCGTGTTGCTGCTAAAACATGTTTTATTCAAATTGCGAAATGACTATATTTGTATTACAAAGGGAGGTAATCTGAAAATATTCATTCTTGAAAGTTGTAAGGCGCAAAAGTGAGTGAACAGGTCCGCTTACTTTCTCCGTTTTTTGGTGCTGGGGTTAACTTCTGTTTATTTCAATAGAACAAAACTGTGTCAAATCAAAGTTTAAACCACAAGACCCGGAAATGCTGTTTAAACCAAAACAAGTTTGATTCAAGGAAAATTGTTTTCATGACAATGCTGGCATTTTAACAAATGTATTAACATATAAGACCAAACAAAATATGTTTTCATTGTGTCTACATGTATGTATCTCTCTCACTTTCGCTTTCAGAAAGAGATATACGTCGGTCACCTTATCTATACTGTACGCACTGTGCATGCGTTATTATTATTATTTTATTATTATAATTATTATTATTATTCAATAGTATATCATTACTTATAGCACGCATATTTCTCCCACCCCCCACATCCACCCCTCTATCCCAAGTTCTCTCCCCTCTTCTCACCCCACCCACTGCTGTACCGTTCTACTCTTACCTCATTACCCATGATTATGCTAAACCTTGAATGTACCATTGTACCCTTGTACCCGTCAATGGAAAAATGTAACTGCTAGTTTTCCTCATGTTGTTACCATGCAAAATGTAAACTGAGTGAAATAAAATATATGTTGTTATTGTTGTTGTTGTCAATGTTCACTGTGATTGTCAATATAATGGCCTCTGGGTGAGATTGATTGGTAATATCAAATACAACGACGAACAATGGTATCGCATAAGAACAGTAAATAAAGAAATCCCCGCCATACGAAATCATAAACAAGGATAGAAACGTTTAATGTTTGTCTTCAATAGTATCTTGTCTTGTTTTAAACGGTTTGTTTTCGTGTTTCTCTGGTTCTGCCAAGTTCATCGAGTCCTCACTGTGTGGCTTGATTATGCCGCCAAGGTATATAGCGTTAGTCATGTAGGTCCGTCTGCCTTCCGTTAGTCATGTAGGACCGTCTGCCTTCCGTTAGTCATGTAGGTCCGTCTGCCTTCCGTTAGTCATGTAGGTCCGTCTGCCTTCCGTTAGTCATGTAGGACCGTCTGCCTTCCGTCCCGAAAAGTAATGTATCTATCTCCTCCAACAGTTTTCTATCGATTGTTTCAAAACGTTACAGGATGCTTATTAATAAGTATGATGTCAGTATGTGTAAATCGATTCGGCGTCAACACCGCCTTGTAAACATTAAAAAGGAAGAAATAATCACAGTATATATGACACAGTTTATGACACAGTGTAACATAAAAGCCACACCAATGTTATAAATGTCCGGCATGCCTAATTTACTACCTTTCAACTTTCTGTCATTGTTACTTATATATACAACCTTCTCGAAGACTATATTAAGTAGTTTAGAATTTAAATATATTGTCAACGTTCGTCCTTGTCATACGTTATTAGTTAAGTGTACTTTAATAAGAATGTTTAATACTGCAATATAATAAAACTAGATATAATAAATGTACTTGTCAAAGAATGTGTCACGCATTGTAACATTGTAACTTGATTATAATAATATGAATTTAATGGCAAGAACTAACTAAACTGAAATGCAGTCTAAAAACGTGATGTTATTTTGTTTTATAGGGTAAGCATTGTCCTTCCTTTTCTTTATAAAAGCAAGAAGTGGAGCTAGATGAAGCGTTTGATTAAGACGTTGCGTGTTGAGGTGGAATCACACTGATGCATTTTTTTTAAACTGCAAATGAAAATTAATTTATACCAAATTAAAATTTAAACTTTAAACTTTTCTGAATGTGAAACTGAATTTATTTGTTTGACAATCATTTATGTGTTTAAGATATGACGTCGTAAGGAATGCATGGTTTGTCACTTTTGACGCCATTTTTCAGACACCCATTTTTCCAGAAAGTTTGCATAATTTTCTTTTTACTAGTGCCAGTTCAACAAAATTTTGAAAACATATTATATATTGTTAAAGCGATTGTCTGATATAAAAAATGTGTTCAGCTGTAAACTTATTCGAAAACTACACTGAAAATATGGGGTTTTGAATTTCCTTTTTCTCAAAGAAAATATGTTTGATGCAAAATACTGAAAAAACGTGTCCGAAAAATGATATCGATGTTATTTAGTAATTTCAGGCAATCGATTCGTAGCAAGAGAAATATATCAACTCCGGGTCATTTTCTGGCTATTGACGTTTAACAAAGTACACCCACTTCCCAAAAAGGCCCAATTTTCATGCGTCAATGGTTGTCGCTCGTTCGTGCGCAAGTGATGTATATTTTGTGATGCTTATTTCCGCATACTTTACTCTATTGTCATTAAACAATCTTAATGAATGGGAGGAAACCGGGTTACTCGGGGAAAACCGACGTGTCCGAGCGGATGAACACCGAACCTTCCCAAATCAAACACAGAACGGCGATTCGAATCCGGGTTACATTTGTACCCACAGCAATACTTAGACACATGTATTTTTACAATATTATGATAGTTTCAAAACAAGCAATAATAAATTGTGAATGAAATCTATATATATTTTCACACTCGTTGCGTTTGAAATATGTCCGAAGTGTAGCTACTCTGTACGCATATACGCACGTGCGTACGTCATGCGGCAAAAAAAACACCAACACTAAGGCCACACTTAAATATATCTTGGTTAGCCCACAAACGACCTTACATTTTTTCTGATGGCAAGGTAGATAGAAAAATTATATTGTTTTCCTTCCATCTATATGTCGGATATGTGTTTGATTGCTGCTTAATGTTTAACTGCTTGTTTGGACTTAAGACACTACATTTTTACTTATTGCTATATTGATTTTCGTATACTGGGTGCGTATTTCAATACTAAAATATATCAAACAACCATTAACAATTAATAAAGATGAAGAAGAAACGCTGGTGTTTTTTTCACGGTCAATTGGCCTGTGTTATTCAATTTGACCGGGTTACCAAACATCAATGTTTTAAAAAAACATACCTTTACTGAAAGTAATGTTTGGAGTCTGGCCGATTTTCATTTTGATCTGTCCCATTCTAACAAACAAACATAATTTTTAAAATATGAATAGGTTAGGTGACTTTACACAAAAATGTCCGAGAAATAATTTTACTCAGAAAATACACCAAATGCATCCTTAAAAATTTGTTTTTGTCACTGGGAGTGGAGGCGGGGTCAATCAGACGTTATAAATAAAAATGTGGGGTGTAGGGCTGAGGGTGAGGGTGTGGTTGGGGTGGAGGGGTTAGGGTGCACCGATTTTACAAAGCCTCTATCAAAACATTTGGACACAATGCGGGCTAATAAATATCTTAATAACTACTACACAGATCTAAGTTCTTTTTGACTATTTCATTTACATCTTAATCGGATATAAAAAAACAACAACAAACAAACTTTATATAATAATATCTTTCATTTTGCCGAAACTACTTTACAAATCGCGCCAGTTCCTTTAAAGTTGCTGATACATTTTAAATATATATTGCCTTGCGCCCGTTTAGCAGAGATGATTAATCGATCGTCTTTTAAATCCTTAGCATGGGCTCCGTGTGTTCAAACCCTCGGAGAAGGACTTATTTAAACCTTTTTTTTATTTTATTGAATTCCGTCAAAACATCTTGTACTATTTACGAATTATTGCATAATGGTAGGTGTGTAATGTTTAGCAACATAGGCTTGCACATGAGATTTGTTAAACAAAACAAGGTGTTTGACTATAGGTACACCAAATGTATCTAGGATACGCTAAATAGCTTGATTTTGCATTATTATATTAAACAAATCGGTAGTGGGGGTTTGGGCATACGACTGGTAAACGCACAAATCTTAAACCGCCGTTGCTAGGCTAAAATGAACAACTTTCGGCGATGGATTTGAGACCGCGAAATTTACAAAAATCAACACCAACACATCAGAGCCCAGACATTAGAAAATCACTGTAAGGGTAAGGCCCCAGCTAGAAGGTGTGTGATTTATGTTGTCAGTCTCTCGAAAACCCGTTCAGATGCGCGTCTTATTGACTTTTTTTTTAAATGGACCATGATTTAGTTCCAATGTTTAGCGTATATTGATATATACCATGATAATGACCCTCCACATGCATCCTTTCTCATATCGTCAAATTCATACAACAGCCAACTATTAATAGTCCTAATTTCATTTGACAATTGTCCTGTTATACAAATTACACAATCATGTACTTGTGCTCACAGACATGCTCCGCTTTAAGCAAGGGGTAGGCCAAATCAACCACAACTACCCTGAGACTGAGAAACACTGTTTTTATCCAGTTTTTAAACATGTCTTTAAAAAGACTTACCTGTACTTAACACCTAACATTTACTTATCACTTATCATGACTTTTTGTCTTACTGTCATACTATTTTACTAAATCTGCATAAACGCGAACATCTGCACATAATGAATGAGACAGGTGCAGGATGTAGAGATATTTCATTTGCTCATATCTTGCACCAAACCATGCATTCTTTACGACGTCATATCTTAAACGCCTTACTGATTATCAAAAAAATGAATTCAGTTCCACATTGAGAATAGGTTAAATTTTTATTCTGTATACATTTCATATGCAGTTTCAAAATCGTCATAAGTGTGATTCCACATTAAAGAGTTTATATACGTTTTTAAGTACATCATTTATAAACCTCCTTTTTATACATGTCTGAATTCATTTGTTACACGCTTGAAGCAAATTAGAACTTAATTCATCATGAACGACTCACATTCACATGCAAACGTCAGTAAGAAATAGGAACAGTATTTTAAATATGTCAGACAAGAAAGAATATGTTCTGAGTTCTTTTGAAACTGTAATTAGCCAGGTACAGCATTGAGAGTATATCTTTAACGGCAGTAAAAGCAGGTACAGAAGTGGAACAGGAAATATAGCATTGACAGATTACAGTCAACCAAATATAGTATTCAAAACAAACAACAATCATAAGTACAAGCAAAGTACGCAACACCACAAACATAAAAGGTTTGACAATAGGGATAGAGGTCATCATAGTGTTCACAACAATAGGGGTAGATGTCATCATAGGGTTCACAACAATCGGGGTATTTGTCATCATAGGGTTACCAACAATCGGGGTATATGTCATCATAGGGTTCCCAACAATATGTCATCATAGGGTTCCCAACAATAGGAGTAGATGTCATCATATGGTTTACAACAATAGGGGTATATGTCATCATAGGGTTCAGAACAATAGGGGTAGATGTCACCATAGTGTTCACAACAATCGGGATATATGTTATCATAGGGTTCCCAACAATAGGGGTAGATGTCATTATAGGGTTCACAATAATAGGGGTAGATGTCATTATAGGGTTCCAAACAATAGGGGTAGATGTCATCATAGGGTTCCCAACAATAGGGGTAGATGTCATCATAGGGTTCACAACAATAGGGGTAGATGTCGTCATAGGGTTCACAACAATAGGGATAGATGTCATCATAGGGTTCACAACAATAGGGGTAGATGTCATCATTGGGTTCACAACAATAGGGGTAGATCTCATCATTGGGTTCACAACAATAGGGGTAGATCTCATCATAGGGTTCACAATTTAGCACAAGTGTTGATTCATCGCACAATTAAATAGGAAGAAAAATGGGTCAATCACTGGACGTATAGTGCGTTGTGACAAGATGGGTATTTAACGATTTAATAATGATTGTAAGAAAGTGATCATGAACAAGGACCTTGCACAATTTGTAAATCACGTCACCATAGACGTCAGGGTTATAGTCCTTGTCGTAGAACAGTTCTTAAATTACTTCTATATTTAAAAAGTAGATCATGGTTAGAGTTTGAAGATGCTTGTAGTGGAGCAGTCACTAAAATTGGAAATAAAACGGCCTTTCTTAGTTCCGTGTATTTAATAATGCTACATATATAACAGGAAGTTTGGTTTTCTTATCATTTACCCCAGCCTTGAAAGTGATCCTCTTGATTATATGCATGGAAACAACATCAAGCTTAGTGGATTGAACTTAAGTATACGAATGTGTGCTCCCAAGTTCCAGAAATAAAACATTGCGTTAACAAATACTTACATTGTTAGCTGTTTTATCAGCAGGAACTGAAACCAATTTTTTTTTGGAAATCTTTGATTCCCGATTTCAAATTGAGGAGGAAGTAAAGACGGATTATTTGTATAACTGTTAATGTGGATATCTACAACCAAATTATAATTTCATATTATTATACAAACATTAATATCTTATCTTACGTTTTCTTTTAAATGTGTCGATCTTTATAGATAAACTTTTATTTGTGAATTTATGAAGAAATCATATCAATGGTTGTATGTAAGTTGACACTGAAGTTATTCGTTCAAAGTCATGAAATAGACACAGCATAACGTAATTCACGAGTATTTCAATATGGTTACGGAAGGAAAATAAAGGCCCTGACAGACAATATGAAACGAATTAAGGATCAGTATTGACTTCTCTAAGTATGGGACACATATTGTTTTTACTTTTAAATTCATGTGCTTTTTCTAAGTATCTGTATAAAATATATTACCTTTTTAATAAAATGCCAAATTTCAAAGTTGCGTGAAAGTTATGGGCATGTATCTTTCGTTCTTTCTAATGATATTTCTCACAATAAATTCTGATTCTTACAGCAATCGGTTTTTTTAGGAAGTGTTTACGGGCTATTAACACAGACGTTCTGCAAGGTAGTTAACGTGCACAGAGTATGGCTCTCCCTGCACACGGGACCAACGACTTTACATCCCCTCCCCTCCAAAGAATTGCCAATTGATGTTCAAGTGTATGTTTGAAACGGCATTTAACTTTAGCTTTTAAACACTTTTTAGGATGACGTTTTATGCCAAAAGGTTGATGAAATGGGAGAGATGAAATCCATGTTGCGTTCGGCCCTCGAGCAAAACAGAAAGCTGGAACAACAAAATAACCGTTTAAAGTTGGTATGTATGCAAGTTTTATATTTTCATTGAGCTAATCGCTCATTATTCTACGAGACTACTTCTACCGATATTGAATGTTGATAAAGAACTACTTTCAATTGTAAAGGAATGGACACGTGACTAGTGTCAACATAAAACAACATTGCTTTCCAAGTTTCTTTGAAAAAAATGACGAATTTAAATGATCACTCACTAACGGATTTTAAGACTAACGAATCATCAATGGTAAACAATCGTCACGAAATCGCGTCAACTTCATATGTTGATAATTTCGCGCGAAATAATCATCCGCAGAAAACAAAAATGAACGATAAGAAACGAATTCCATCCAAAGGTATAGAAAGAACACGAAACATTGGAAAAACAACAATCAACGAATTCGTATCCATCAATAACAATATGGAAGAAAGTGCACAATAAAACGGTTATTAAAATTGTATTGAAAAAAACATACATGTAACTTGCTGTTTTGGCGAAGGACAACTATTTTAATAATATTTTATTGCAGATATGTTACAATATATCAATATGTATACTTTTCTAAATTGGTTTTACTGGGTACTTGTTAGATACGTGTACCATATCAGTTTAGTCCATAAACACCGACGTCGATCGGTACCAGCTGGTCTGGCAAATATAGATTTGCTTTTAAATTCCCTAGGACTATTTCAACCAAGTTTGTATTACATTATCACATGCATGTTAATAAATAGTTGTATTATTTAAACATGATACATTATTACATAGGAATTGCTTTATAATTTCCACTTTTGGATAAAAAGACTGACAATTTCATCAGCAAAATAAATAGAGGAAGTAAATGTTAACAGTTGTCTACTCGTCTACTGTTTCAAACATGGTTTATATTTACACTGTCCAGTTTTATTGGGATGACACTATAGTAAGAGTGAGGTTGATGCACTCTATAATCTGGTTTAAGCATCTCCCTCCACCCCCCCCCCCCCCCCCCCCCCACACACACACACGCACACACTCACACACTCAGCGGCCCTTTTGTCACTGACCGTTCCAAGGAGTCATCACCATTTACATTTGTGATGTCTTATCTTGCCCTTTATTCATCTTTGTAATTATATATTTCTTTCTATGCATGCGTCTGGTTATCTGTGGTCTGTGAATGCTACATTTCCTATCTACTTTTAGTTTTTAAATTGTATCGAAGAAAGTTACGTGCTCCAATCTTCCTGACACGTTTTGGGCATCGGTATCCGTGTAGGATACAGACGTTGGGAAAACTGTAGCGATCTGCTTTTGCGCGAGGCGAAGTGATCAACAATTTAAGATATAAAGATTATGGCAGAGCTTATCCCTTAAACCGTATCTATTTTAAATTCCGCTGATAAAGTTTTAAACATGGCTTTGATTTCATTCATATTACGACTGTGCCTAACTGTAGCAGTGAAATCAATGCTCAACTATATAGCACCACACTGGAAAATCGCACCATGGATACATAACAGAATACCCCACCCAGTAACATTATACAGACACCGGGTCGACCTGCCCAAGCACCATTTTTGCTGAACGCCACACAAGGGTATGGTGGCAGATATGTGCCATCTCGTCTTTTCGTTATTTCGCTGCGAAATAACGCCGAGCGAAATAACGCCGGGCGAAAAAACGCCGAGCGAAATAACGAAAAGACGAAAAAAACGCCGGGCGATATAACGAAAAAACGCCAAGCGAAAATACGAGAAATAGTCAAAACGCCGGGCGAAAAGACGAAAACCGGCACGCGAAAAGACGACGTTTTAAACATTTAAATAGTCGTTATTTCGTGTGAAGTTTTTTTCGGTTTTCGTTATTTCGCCCGTCGTTTTTTCGTCTTTTAAAAATATATTTAAAAATCAAAATAACGTTTATTTCAATTATTGGCGGGTGGTGAGGACCAAACTTTTTTTCAATTTTTTTATCCTCCACGCTCAATGTACTTTTTGAGAGCTAACCGTTTTCTGCTTCAAATTACTGGGGGAGGGGTGGGGGCAAATCATACTTTGGCACACCCACTCTGAACATTGGTGCCCCCCCCATCCCCGCCTGCCCCCAACCCCGCCCCGAGCACATACGCCTATGTACCATTTTACAAGTATTTGGTGTTATCCGGCCGGGTATTGAACCCAATGTTCCTGCATGCGGACGGTTATAGTAAAATAAATGGGTATACAAGTCGAACAGGACATGTAGCATTCACAGAACACAGTCAAACAAAAGCACACATGCAAGCAAAAACAAAACAAAATGTACAAGCAAGGTTTTACGCAAGCGTAAAATAGCTGCCGAGAGAGAAAATAGCATTATATCTGGGTAGGAACAGGGAACAAAGTTTAACATAATAACAGATCAAGTCACGTGTGTTAAAACAATATTGAAAAAACAAAATTGTCACGAAGACGTAAACATGCAAGAACCGTTTTTTCTTACCAGACTCTTTCTTCACAATTTTTATCATCAGTTCTTCCTACCAAACATTTTGAATCAAGATGGACGACATCGCTTCGTTCTGATCAAATCCTTGACATGCGTTGCACATTGATTACATATTCACCTTTGTAGCACTACATGCTAGAAGTACACATCAGCACAGAAATACAATTACTCACATGTAAAGGATGCGTGTGCGTTAGCGTGCATTGCAACACAGATAAACTGTTCACTGCTACCATGAGTAATTATAAGATTGCGTTATCAAAGTGAAAAACTCAAAAGAAACTGTTCATTGCCACCTTACCATATGCATCTAAGAGCGAAAAAGGAATAATAGAAACAAAGTATGCGACACCACAAAAATAAAAGGGTCGACAAGAGGGATACCGGTAGTTAAAGGGCCTCTGGGCTCGTTTCGACTGTAGCTATGCGATAGAGCAATTCATCGAAACAAAGCAAACAAATTGAACTATCGGTTAATCCTTGCAAGAAATTAATATTAAGCAAGTTATTCCGATAATCAGTGTTCTTTGACAGAAATGTATCATTATATTTATTTGTGCCCAAGTTTAAATGGCACGATTAACTACCTAGATATGTGTAGAACTATTTGTTTGAAACTTATAAAGCATATAAAGCTTATAAAGCATAGTAGGAGTTTACGTATAATTTGATATATAAGAAACATGCTAAAAATCATCAGATGACTGTTCAATACAAATATATGTATTTTTATTTTTTTAACTATTCTACGCCAATTTAAATTAAATGAATTAAATATCCTTATGCAGCAATCTATACATTTTTACAATAAAATAATATTCTATGAAATGCTTAAGATGACTTTATAAAGAAACATAGATTTCCACCTTTTGTGACATTTTTTTTAATTAGGGATACAGAGTTGTCTGTAGGTGTCATAAATGTCAACAAATCAAACTCAGTATAACACCTCATGCGGCACGCGGATGTCAGAATGAATTTACATTGATATTTTCAGATTTGGTCCGGCCTCGAGAAGATGTGTGTTGCTTTGCAAATGTCTCCGTGTGACTGTAGTGTCAAAAGTGACACCGTGCAACAGGTAACTTTCCCAAAACTCGTCCTTCGGACGAGGACGTTAAAGTTTAGCACACCGATTGCAATACAGGAAGTGTCGGCCTAGGGTAGGGAGTAGTCGCATAATGGCGTCAATAAATAATTCTCATTTCTTTTTGTAAAAAAAGGCATTTTCACTAATTTAAAGTGCTATTTTTGGTTTATATCATATTGCTGATCTATTTGTTACATTTTTCAAGCATTGTCATGTTAAAATTGTGAGTTTTTTAATTTATTTTGCTTATATAGAAATGATTGTATGAATACAATATTATGGCATCTCAGTGTTTATGTTTTTAAAGGGAGCATTCATTCATGAGACAAGTTCTTTCTTAGAAGATTCATGACCCCATCTTTCTGTGGATTTTTTTTGCAGCATATGTGTCATTTGTGATGAGAATGTTATTCATTTTTAATTTGGGTCTAGATATGACAACATGGCATTTAAATTTTAATTCACACACAGCTCAATGCAACAATCAATGGGCATATTACACCTTAACTGGGCGGTCCCACGTATCCTCCGAGCACGGTAAAGAGCCAAATGAATATAGTCGATACTTATTTATTATATAAAATATATAAATAGTTTTATTTATTGTGGTGGCGGCAGGCCGCCCACTTATTCCTGGATGGAACCACTAGAGTATATCTCCCGGCATCCGTGAGAATCGACACTTCTCACTTACAAGTCGAGTACGCTGTGGGATTCGAACCCGTTAACGTGAGAGGCGAGAAATTGTAATTAACATGATGTTTATTTGAAAGATTTGGTGCTGACGTGACACATGTGACACAGAATACATTTCTTTCCGGCAGAAAAACAGAACACATTCGGATACGAACCACACTGTAATAACAACACCTGTAAAAGAAGAGGAACCACTAAGAGTACTAGCTGTTGTGTCTAGCGGATTGGCTGGTGACGGAGTGAATGTGTCAATAGATTACAGAGCACCGCATGTTCATTCATCCGAATGGCTAATACTTCGTAATAATGGCGGAATAATGAGAACCAGTAAGACGTGTTGTATTATTCCTTGTTTCCTTATATTGTTTCCTTATATTAGCATTATTTAGCTATCAGTAATACACAAATCAACTTTTATAATCGGTCATTTACTTTAACATTTACTAAACAAAAGTCCGGTACTGCCGTTTGAAAATATTGTTTTACGTGTATATACACAACTCAACTTTTATAATCGGTCACCCATTTTTTTTTGAAAAAACACGAATACTAAAAACTGAAAATCACCGGAACACATACCAATATTTTATTAAGTTTATCAACAGTGTAATCTGAAATAAATTTTTTTTTAGATTACATTCTTTATAAACTTAATAAAAAATTGGTATGTGTTTCGGTTATTTTCAGTTTTCAGTATTCGTGCTATTTTCAAAAAAACATGGGTGACCGATTATAAAAGTTGAGTTGTGTATATTCACGTAAAACAATATTTTCAAACGGCAGTACCGGACTTTTTGTTTAGTAAATGTTAAAGTAAAATGAGTTGCCCTGGCCCTGTTACCTACAAACGTCATATTATAGATATGTTAACTGAGTTTTTCCTCAGCATTTTAACGAAGTAAATGTTACCTTAGAGTTACATAATATATACGAAATACAAATGTCTTGATATGTATGCATATTTAAAAAATTAATAAGTTGCAACGAACTAAATAAAGTTCACTTGTATAACGTGTTTTCGCCATTTTATGAATCTTGTTATAATGAAACCTACAGGCGGCACCAGAACGATTCAAGAAGGCGGATCAGGCGACAACAAATTTGCCTACTACAGATCAAGAATTACCATCACCGATTACAACCAGACGAAATTGTCGTTAGTACGAGTCTACACTGAAAACGAAAGTATAAGTCTTAAATTTAATCTTACTGCAGTGGAAGATGCTGGAACACAACCCATTGCTGAAATCAGATCGAGGCTATCTCAGTTAAACAGCACGTATATAGCTCCAAGTGACTCTGACCTTAACATAACGGCCATCTTTAAAGATGACCCTCATCAAAACGAATTCCTCCGTGGTGCAGACGTATATTTCACAGGCCTTAATACAAGCGTTAATCCTCCAGTCTTGTTTGAAATTTTATCTTTTAATAGCGCAGGGTTAGGTCTCAGTTTAAGTTCTCAAAATTCATCGACGGTGATGGAAGTATCGCTCAGATACCCGTATGTGCAATACGGTGGTATTTTAACATTTCGTCTTCCACACCGCATAGGTGGTTACGCTGAAGAGTTCACTTCCGGAAACCTTATTAAAGTCATGTCTCCTCAAACGCACGAGGTAGTGCCGTATAACCAGGTTGGAGTCTATAATTTGCCACAGCATACGCCAATCCTGCCTCCATCACAGAGCTTACTGTGCGCGGCAATGGGCAATCCGCGACCAGAGGTCTATATTTTGAAGGTGTCATCCGATGGTACACCAAGGGAAATGGCCACCGAGACGCTCATACTAGATAGCGTGTCCAACATGCAGGCACTCAACCTGTTTACCGAGGATATCGAGCAAACTAGCGGGAATTATATATGCAGGTATATGTACGGTGTAAATATATGTTCTTGTTTCATGTTAAATATAACTAGAAGGGTGTTCCACGGAACACTTGTGTCGTCTCCCTTGTGCTTATTTCATCAAATACAATCTAACTAAAATGTTGGAAGCATTATAATATTCGTATTTATTCAATGCATTAATTCAATGCATTATAGTATTCGTATTTATTCAATGCATTATAATATTCTTATTTATCCAATGCATTAACTAAATGCATTATAATATTCGTATTTATTCAATGCATTATAATATTCGTATTTAGTCAATGCATTAATTCAATACATTATAATATTCCTATTTATTAAATGCATTAAAATATTCCTATTTATTCTATGCATTATAATATTCGTATTCATTCAATGCTTTATAATATTGGTATGCATTATAATATTCGTATTTATTCAATGCATTAATTCAATGCATTATAATATTCGTATTTATTCAATGCATTGTAACATTCGTATTTATTCAATGCATTATAATATTATTGGTATTTATTCAATGCATTAATTCAATGCAGTATACTATTCGTATTTATTCAGTGCATTATACTATTTACATTTATTTAATGCATTATAATATTCATATTTATTCAATGCAGTATAATATTCGTATTTGTTCAATGCATTATACTATTCATATTTATTTAATGCATTATAATATTCGTATTTATTCAATGCATTATAATATTTGTATTTATTAAATGCATTATAATATTCGTATTTATTCAATGCATTAATTCAATGCATTATAATATTCGTATTTGTTCAATGCATTATAATATTCGTATTTATTCAATGCATTATAATATTAGTATTTATTCAATGCATTGTAATATTCGTATTTATTCAATGCATTATAATATTCGTATTTGTTCAATGCATTATAATATTCTTATTTGTTCAATTCATTATAATATTCGTATTTATTCAATGCATTATAATATGCGTATTTGTTCAATGCATTATAATATTCGTATTTGTTCAATGCATTATAATATTCGTATTTATTCAATGCATTATAATATTCGTATTTATTCAATGCATTGTAATATTCGTATTTATGCAATGCATTATACTATTCGTATTTATTCAATGCATTTATGTAGTATATTATATTCGTATAATATATTCGTATTAATGTCATACATTATACAGTGTGTATTTATGTCAGACATTTTACAATACGTATTTATGTTATAGTACAATAGTATCATACTTTATAATTATTAATACATTTTAATTATTTTTTATTTATGTAAAGTATTATAATATTCGTGTTAATTTAATGTAAATAAAATGCATTCTGTTCGTACATGTGTATCTCTAATTCTTAATTCGGAATAGCAAAGGTGTAGATGTTAAAGATCCAAGTTCTGTGCATAACTGGCTGAAGCTACTTGCACTATTGTACGCCGATGATACAATTATTATATCGGACGACGCTTTTGATTTTCAGAATAGCCTAAACGCTTTTGATGAATATTGTAACAATTGGAAACTAAACATTAACGTATCGAAAACAAAAATTATGGTATTTGGTGCTAGAAATATATCACGTTTTAAATTTTTAATTGGTGCGAATGATATAGAAGTAATTAAACAATATAAATATCTTGGTGTCATATTTTCCAGTAATGGCTCTTTCCTCAATGCGCGCAAACATAATGTAGAACAGGCTAAGAAGGCAATGATTGTATTATACATCCGTTCAAAAAACTTAGACTTACCTCTGGACCTGACTTTGAAATTGTTTGATCATACTATTGTACCAATTCTCACATACGGCTTTGAAGTTTGGGGTTACGAAAATTTAGATATTATTGAGAAAGTTCACAGAGATTTCCTAAGGAAAATAACTTATTCGAGAAAAAGCACACCGACTTATATGTTATATGGCGAACTAGGTAGATATCCTCTCTCAATAACCGTAAATAGTAGAATGATAGGCTTTTGGAATAGAATGTTGTTTTGCAAAGCTGAAAAATACTCGAAACAAATATACAATATACTTCTAAACTACAATATGCATGAATTTAAATGGATATCAAAAATTAAAGAAATTTTAAATATAGCTGGAAGAACTGACCTATGGCTTAACCAACGAATCATTACATCCAAAAATATTAAATACCCAATTAAACGAGTACTACTAGATCAAAATATACAGAATTGGAGTTCTCAAATGACCCAATCTAACAAAGGAAAATTTTACAACTCAAAATAAATCTTGAAATTGAAAAGTACTTTAAGCTTCTGCCTATATCAAAAGGTATCCAAATTTATAAACTTAGAACGGCGAATCATAATTTCCCCATAGAAACTGGTAGATGGAATGGAACAGCGGAACACGAAAGAATATGTCACTTATGTAACGCAAATAAAATAGGAAATGAACAACACTACTTAATAGAATGCAGTTACTTCTCGAACAATAGGCAACACCTTCATTCCCTGATTAGACAAACGAACCCCGATAATGATGTTAAATTCCTTCTAACGTTATCGACATCTGAAAATCTTTTAAAATTAAGTAACTTTGCTACTTACATGTTTAAGAATTTTCTACGTGAAACACTCCGCTGATCTATGCAACTAATTGATAAGTATTTCAAACACACTCCATACATAGTCTCAATCAGGATAACGGCCTTTATCTGGTATGTAAGTTTACTAGTTTATTATGCCAAATCATTACTAGTCTTCATATATTGTTCATTGCTTGACTTTTTGAAACCTCGCGTATAAAATTATTTGTTTTGCTTTTTTAAATCCATTATGCTCTACAATGTGGCAGATATATATATAAGCTAAATATATCGGTAGGAACATAGTTTACAAATATAGCATCTGTTTCCCCCAACAATGAAATGTACTAAATGAAAATTGTTCTTGTCTTTGGTCACACACTATAATATATTATTTGTGATTTTGTTACATTTCCTCTTACTGCATATACGTATGCCTGAGATGTAAATAAAGTTCTGTTCTGTTCTGTTCTGTTCTTCTAATTAAATGTTATACTTTTTGAAATTATGTAAATACATTATCCCCGTCATTATATTCGTAATGTTTACACTTTTAAACCAACTACTGTATAACAGAGCCGTTAGTGGAAACAAGACCGTCGACACAATGACAGAAGCTATTATACCGGAACCGATTACATTTGATGAGCTCAGAAGCGGAGTGACAACAAATACGACGAAGAAAATAGTTATATCGTGTAGAGCATCTGGTCGACCTAGACCACAACTAGAAATGCGCCTGAGGGATGAATATGGTCCAGATCTAATGAAGTACGGAGTGTATAAAGTAAGTTTTACAGAGTTTACTATATTCAACTGCAGACCTCCACCAAACATAATCGCAAATACAGTTCGCCTCCACCACGAACAATAAGTACGAGTAGTATATGAAAGGTCCTACTTACTGGGTTTTCAGATGTGGTTTTAGCTCTTGCTTATGGGATGCCGAGTTGTCCGTCGTCCGACCTCAGTCCGTCCGTCCGTCGTTAACTTTTGCCTCGTTAAGACGATAGGGCCTTTATTTTTAATCCGACTTACCAAACTTTATCAGATTGTTGATATCAATAAAAGCTCGAACAACTTCGAAAACCAGCCAGATCGGAACAGTAACAGCGGAGTTATGGACCTTGATTTAATTAAAAATGCTATATTTTGCCTCGTTTAGACGATAGGGCCTTCATTTTTCATCCGATCTGTTACCAAACTTTACCAGATTAATATCAATGAAAGCTCGCTCGGACAAGTTTGAAAACCAGTCAGATGAGACCAGTAACAGCGGAGTTATGGCCCTTGATTTAGTTAACAATGTTATATTTTGCTCCGTTAAGACGATAGGGCATTCATTGTTAATCCGATATTTACGAAACTTTACCAGATTGTTAATATCAATGAAAGCTCGGGCAAGTTCGAAAACCAGCCGTATCGTTCTAGTAACAGCGGAGTTATGGCATTGATTTAGTTAAAAACATTATATGTTGGCCCTTTTTCAATATTTGGTTATGTACACTGGAAATCCCAGGGGTCGTGGGTTCAAATTTCACTGGAGGCATTTTTGTTTCATAAGAAACCTTGGTTCATGGGTTCATTTTATTATTATTTTTTTTTTCCTCATAAGTTTTAGGGGCCCTGTTGGATCAGCTTTACATAGCTTTACATAGAGTTATAGGAAAGAACTTCAAAACTCTTCTTCTCTGTAACTACAAGAGATAAGATAAAGGTTTAATATTTTTTATTTATTATCAGCTTATGGATCCTCTATCAAGTTTGTTCAAATGGTGACCCTGTGATCAAATTCAAAAGACGTCTACCTAAATCTTGAAAAGGATGGTAATGTTTAATGTTTGTTTTCAATCTTATCTCGTCATGCTCTTAATGGTGTATCCTCTTGTTGATCCGACTTCTGCCAAGTTATTGGGTTCTTGCTTTGTGACTTAATATGTTTTTGTCTTTCTATTTTTGTTATACTTATATTGCCTATTAATACTGTCTAGTTTGTAAAGAGAATATAGCTTGGTGGGGATTACTTTATTTACACTGTCCCGTTTAATTGGAATGATAATCGGATAAAAAGTGAGGTTTGGTGCCTCCTAGAACCTGGTTTAACCCACCAGGGGACTATTTGCCACTGTCTGTCCTAAAGCGAATATAAATAATATGTTGCCTACGCAGAATGTTCACTTGAAACCAGCTCATACGGCGTTTTTTCCCAAATATGTCACAACTATAATAACTCGGAGTGACCTTAAAACTGATATCTGGCCACTCTTGTTTTCTTTTGTCGATAGTTGTGCATAAATGTAATGATTCTTTGACTGTGCCAAGGATTGTAAATACTTATTATACAGATCAAACCTTTACCTTATAGAGTTAATTTGCCGTACTCTGAATGGTTTGTTCTCTTGTTGCTCTGGCTTTTGCCCAGTCATTGAGTACTTGCATTGTGAATCTCTTCGCGTTTTTATATTGATATATACATGATTATCTATGTGTTGTACTTATATTGCGTATTAATAATGCCTTGTTTGTTAGAGAATATAGCATAGCGTGGAATTCTTTATTTACATTTTCTCGTTGCATTGGGATGTCAGACGGTAGGGTAAGATTGGGATTTGCTGCACCCTAGAACAGGGTTCGAACCCACAGCGGCCTTTTTTCCAATGACCGTTCCAAGGCGGTAGCCCTATTGCCAACCCGTTGTTTTTGTGATGTCACTTGCCTTGTTTCTTATTAACATGGTAATTGCTGTTTGATTTTGGTTAACTGTGTTCTGTGAAAGCTACATTTGCTGTTCCACTTGTGCACCTATTTTTAAAATGGTAATGATGTTTTTCTTTGCCGTCGTTTTGTTGTGTTTTTGTCTTTATTGTAATAAAATATATTTTGACGAGACATAATATTTATTTGGTCCTTTCTTTTAGCATTGATGTCACGTGATGACACGTGAAAAGCAAATACACATCACGTTTAAGCGAAGCATATGCGTTTGCAACATGCAGACTATCATATAGACTACATGTTATAGTTAAAAGTTTAATATTCTAACCCCAATTTCGTGGTGATGTATTTTTAAAGTGATGGTGGTTGATGAAATTAGGAGACAGCGGTCTTTAATTATTTTATGATTATGGTTTCCTTAACATATTCTTCCATCGGAACCACTAACTCTTCTATGGTAGTGTTGATCCTGGGGCTTTCCACGTAATATACTCCTATCGATTTTTGTATTATTTTCTTTTTGCAGTGCATCAGATGATGAAATGAGATTTTATTGTGAATGTGTTTTACTTCGCTGATACACTTATTCTTTATATATACTTTTGTGTACTCTTTAAGATAATGTCGAACCTAGCCCTAACATTGATTTTCTCTTTTTTTGGCGGAAACGTTATTACCATTTCCAGCCATATGCTATCGCTCATAGACCGGATACATCGTTTTAGCGCACCACGCGGATGTTACCATATTTTTCAAGACAAGACATATTTTACTGAACGCAGTATCTCAGTCCGACGATTTGTCTAGATTTTTGCGACGCTTGTTATGTTTGTATTTGAAACAAGCACGACTATTGATCAGTAGGAACACATCAGAATCATTCCGAATGTTTGCGCCGCTGAAGGCAGACTCACATTTACTAAAGCAACGTTTGGGACGCCTCGGCTTGAGAGATCTATAACATATAAGAAGAATCACTTCGTCAATAGCAATCATAAAAATGCATACAATCTTTAATCTTAACTATACGAACAGCTCAAAATCATTTGCTTACAAATGTTTTCGCCATTCGGTATGCAGTACTTTGATTTTCAGTTTGTATGTATTAATCTTAATTCGTACACTACTTCTGACACTTGCACAGTAAAATTATTTTAAATTATTTTAGGTTTCTCGAAAAGAATCAAACCAAACAACTACACGAATTACCGTAACACTTCCAGCAAACGAAACCAGAGTGGATAAGGTTTTCTGCTTCGCGTCGCGTGGACAAATGGGGATAGAAAAGTTCCTGCAAATAGATGTATTTCCAGGAACAAACTCTAGCTGGCAATTCTACGACACTGTTAGACAGGCAGTTAACCCTTAACCCGCAAAGCACGACTATAATAGCCTTTGTGTCAATTGTAAACCTTAATTCGAAGAAGGAACAGCCAATTATATATATGTAGCGGGTTAACGGTTAACTCAGTTGTATCAATCAGCACGAAGTGATACAGAAGAACACCATTGTTGACCGACAGAAACAACGTGTACCCCAGACAACACTAAAAGTACCCCGATCTTAAATGCTAATTAAGCATTTATTTCATCATAATTTGCTCAAATGTTAAACACGTTCTTTTAAGCGGTGACTGAATGAAGTCTGATTTTCAAATTGTTTTATCATTTGTAATTTTATTTGACGAAACTGTTAACAATATATGGGCATACGATATTTGTCAAAATGCAGCTGCGGTCGTTTATTGTGTAAGGCGATTAAGAGTGAATTATTTTAATTTGTAAATATTAAATATAATTATATATCAAGTTTCTTCTGTATTGATGCATGTAGCCTTGTCTTAATGTGTAACAAAACTTTGACGTTTAATGTTAAAATGAAATCAATCTACAGCCAAGTAATAGGGACATGAACATTTCCCATGCACGGGATTAATTGGAACATGAAGATTACCCATGCGCGGCACATCGGTAATAGAGACATGAAGATTACCCGTGAACGGGACATCGGTAATCGGAACATAAAGATTGCCCATGCATGGGACATCTGTAATTGGAACATGAAGATTACCCATGCTCGGCACATCGGTAATCGAGACGTGAAGATTACCCATCAACGGGACATCGGTAATCGAAACATGAAGATTGCTCATGCACGAGGCATCGGTAATCGAGACATGAAGATTACCCATGCACGAGGCATCGGTAATCGGGACAAGAAGATTACCCATACACGGGACATCGGTAATCGAGACATGAAGAGTATCCATGTACGGGGCATCGGTAATCGGGACATGAATATTACCCATGCACGTGGCATCGGTAATCGAGACGTGAAGATTACCCATGCACGAGGTCGGTAATCGGGACGTGAAGATTATCCATGAAAGGGACATCTGTAATCGAGACATGAAGATTATCTATGAACGAGGCATCGGTAATAGGCAAATGAATATTACCCATGCACGAGTCATCGGTAATCGGGACATGAAGATTACCCTTGCACGGGACATCGGTAATCGGGCCATGAAGATTATCCTTGCACGGGACATCGGTAATCGGATCATGAAGATTATCCATGCACGGGACCTTGGTAATCGGAACATGAAGATTGCCCATTCACGAGGCATCGGTAATCGAGACATGAAGATTTCCCATGCACGGGACATCAGTAATCGGGACATAAAGATAATTCTTGCACGGGACATCGGTAATTGGGACATGTAAATTATTTATGCACGGGACTTCAGTAATCGAGATACGATTACCGATTTCCTTGCATGGGTAATAGTCATGTCTCGGTTACCGATTTCCTATGCATGGATAGTTTTCATGTCTCCATTACCAGTAACCGTGTTACGCGTTGCAGTTTTACAATTATATAACGGAACTATACTGGAAATCATGAGGTCAACTTGGTATTACTCAAAAGCAAATCTAAGAGAAACAAATAAAGCCCTTTGTTAAGACAAATAGTGTGACTGATAAAGAAACTAGAAGGATGTTCCACGGAACACTTGTCTCGCCTGCCGTGTACTTATTTTGGCAAGTGCAATCTAACTATAACGTTTGAAGTCAAGGGGTGCAGTCCTTCATGATTTATGGAGCATGTAAACAGGTACTTGATTATGTATAAGTAATAGAAACAGGTACTTGGTTTTGTGTAACTAATGCAAACAGATACGCGATCATGTAAACCGAAAAGGTATTGCTTTATAAATGCAATTTGCGCTGGATTTAATGCGCTATTTGGTATAACCCCGTAAACTGCGTCTTTGTCGATTAATAAATTATGGCCTAAGTCGTTGTTTCATTGTTCATGTCTTCATTTAACACTTTATTTTTATTTCTCTTCTTTCGTTTCTTTCGCTTTTTATCTTCATGTCTGCCATTTGCGTTAAGCCGTTCGCTTATTAAGACCGCATTGTCATTTTGGAACTCAACATCGCGATCTTGCTCTTCTCTGTTTCTCTTTCTTTTCGTTTTATGTCGTTTGTGCTTTGTATGAGATTCTTCCTCGTTATCAACAGTCACCGTTGTATCGTGTAGATTATTCGTTTGATGTCTTTCGAGCTTATCCATCGATGGAAGCCTATTTGAGACAACTGTTCCATTTTGGAATGTCATACCAGTTGCCGTGTGTTCCATGATAAATTGTGTTGTAGACATCTTACGTCCTGTTCCACTTATCGGAGGAAGAGTTCGGCGGAACATGGTGTTGGCCGGAGCAATCCCTAGTGGTAGATCAGTTGCAGGTTTGTTAAAAACATTTATTTCATCCGAATTCTTCGTCTCCTGTTCGTCTTCCGGGACCTAAAAATTATTAAATACATAACCTTGTATTTCTTATAAATGTTAACTGAAATTATAGCACAACCTGTTGACTACTTGGAAATTGCTTCAGCTCGTTCAATGAGTATTAACTAAATCTACAAGACCAACGCTCTTTTTGCGCGATAGTCATATATATGCGAATGCTTGGGTGAACGATTCGACAAAATAAAGTAATTATTTATTATAGATATAGATCTATATACTAGGAAAATATCATGTAATTTATAGGATACTGCATTTGTATGGCAAATTGTATGGCAAACATGTATTTGGAACGCGCTGCTTTGGCAAAAATGTAAAATAACCCAATATTACAGTATTAATACTATAATAGATCAAGTAATTATAAAATGTAAAACAAATCTGATTATATATGCAGTGGTCACGCTGTCAATAGAAATTACGAACATTAGCGATTATTTCATAACATGACTACCATTTTTACGTCAATATGTACGTACCACAGAACCTTTCTTCTTTTTGCAACAACAACAACAAACAATGATGATTATGATGGCCAGTAAGATGAGCAAGCCGACCACTACCCCGATAATCACTGACAAGGAACTTGAATCTGAAAGACAAAATGTTGTATATGGAGAATAATCGACAGTCTCGGTGCGATTAAAATATGTCACGAGAACACAAAACAAATGTCACTCGAACACGTTGTAATTTGGTTAAAAAAAAAGTTTTTTAACCGAATTACAACGTGTTCGAGTGACATTTGTTTTGTATCACACCGAGACTGTTGATTATTCTATTTATTATATACCTATCAGTGATTTTGTAAAGATATTTAATTGAAAAATACTCCCCCACCACCCCACCCCACACCCTCACCTCGCGCCGCCCGCGAAAGGTGTCCTTGCGTATGAATACATTTGGCAGATTTTGAAATGAACCGTTAACATTTGCTGGTTGAAAGCAATAGCATTCTAAAATACCATTAAATGCAAAAATGTTAAAATACTAGTTCCGACAAAGTGATATCGTCACACCAGTCACGATATTGAAAAATCACTTTTGTCTGATACTAACAGTATGTGCCTGAGAACTCCTTTAAATCAATGATAGGTATATAATAAAGTAATATATCACTACAGGTATCAATGAGGTAATTTTACTTGAAAAAACTGGTGAATGTTTTTAATAATTGCTGACAGATATGTTTACTGTTGTGGCAGGTACGACGGACACATTCTAAGTTGGATGTGCATCTATTAGACGACAGAGCCACCAACATATGCCAGTTTCATGGGTGTGGAAGAAGAGTTGGAACTCTGGTCCAAACTCTGGAGGTAAAGCCCACAATAGAGCAATGGAGGACATCACTCAGATAAAAAGAAAACGTGGTATTTTCAGCTGATTCTTATATACAATTGCAGAAAATGGATTCACGTTGACGCTCAATTACAAACCATTACAATGATAGTTATGTTTAAAGTTCAAGACTATTTATAAAGACAAATAACTTTACTACTCAGAATTGTGAGACACTTTCTGAAAAGTACACTAATTTGTTCACATTTGCTATCTTCTAAAACCTACCTGCTAATTGTAATGCAGTGATAAAAGCAAAAGAGATCACATGTCAGGACCAGTGTAGTAGTGCTGATACAACTCAACAAAATAGATCACATGTATCACATGTCAGGACCAATGTAGTAGTGCTGATAAAACTCAACAAAATAGATCACATGTCAGGACCAATGTAGTAGTGCTGATAAAACTCAGAAAAAAAAATTAGATCACATGTCAGGACCAATGTAGTAGCGCTGATAAAACTCAAATGGAGGTAAATTACAACTCGCAAATTTTCCTCATGCCTGGTGTCGGTGTTGTAGGCGATGTCGGTGTTGTCGTTGGTTTTGTTATGCATGTTTCCTCACTACTAGCCGGACAGTTGATTGTTAAAACAGCCGATTGGTCACTCACTGGAACAAACATATTGTAACATAATATTTCGTCACCATAACTATGTTTTTCCTCTACAAATGTGGGCTTAGTTTGAATAAAACAAATTGACAATTCATAAGTAACACTGGCTATTTAAGAAATAATGCATACACAATTATAAAAAAGGTCAACATGAGGTTCATTACAATCAATAATCAATTTCAATATCAATAATATTAGTTGTAATCAGTTTAACTGAAATAACACCTGTCAGAATAAATGATGTACTCTAAGTAATAGATAGAGTATGGTCTCACCGAGTTGGTTGATTTAAAATCGAGATGGGCGTAGCTATACTCTGACTTCCAACAACTGGTAGTTAGAGTACACCATTTATTCCGATATGCGTTATTTTCAATTAAACGATTGACACCTATGGAAATAGAAAAGGAATTTCAGTGACCATGCTACAACTACCAGTTATTGGAAGTTAGAGTATGGCAGACAACTGAAATGGCTACGCCTATCTTGATGTTTAAATCAACAAACTCGATGAGACTAATAAGTATACTCTATCTATTATGTACCACCTGTAAGAGTAAATGTGTACTCTTATTACCAGTTATCGGAAGTAAGAGTATGGCAGACAAATGAAACAGACATGCTACAAAACAAATAGAGTATGGTCTCATCTCGTTGACTACGCCCATCTCGATGTTTGAATCAGCCAACTCGATGAGACCATACTCTATCTATTACTTATTAGAATAGTTCAAAGCAAAGTATGTTTTACATTTTAATAACTTTTGATAACAGTGCAACAATATAATATAGTTAAACATTTGTAGAATAATAAAGAAAAAATGGAAACTCCAAAATTAATTTAATCATATGAATGTGGGTTTCAATTCAAAATGATACTTATTAATAAATCTAGCTGATGCTTATGGATACTTCACGATTGTCGTGTGTCCATTTAACCTGAAAAATAGTTGTGGTTATATAGTACACTGTAAGAGAATGTCGTACATGCTACAGGACAGTAACACAACTGTTACAGGACAGTAACACAACTGTTACAGGACAGTAACACAACTGTCTGTGGTGGTTTTATTAATGAAGTACCCTGTATAATCCTTCTGAGCAGTGACACAGGGTTCGCGGTTTAAACCCTGCCACGTTTACAAGAAAGCAAAAGCGTTGTGTGTGTTATTTCTTGTGTGTGTTGAAAATAGTGGGTGTTGAAAATAAAATCAAACCTTCAAATCCCAGCCAAACGTTTCCATCATCCGATGACAAGCTATTCGTAAGTTCCACCAACAAAAAGTTGTCGTCAATCGTGGTGGACGTGATATTGAAGTAGGGTTGTGTGGTGCAGTCCCATGTCTTATTGGTGTTGGTGCTGCTGATGGTGACACTCTGTTTACACAAACTACCCTCCGCCTTTAACCGCATATCTACTGTATATACCGAGATACTTGTGCCACACACGTTCGATTGCACGGAGCACGTGCACGCTGTCGTGCTAAATGAGATTGCATCTGGATAATTCTCATTCGTGAGATACAGTGCTGATCCTTTAGTAGACTCTGATACAGTGCCGCATATTGACCCAACTCTTGCGTCTGCAATACAAAAAGTTAATATACGAAGGTAGCCTAGCTCATCTGCGACGTTTTCTTTTTTTTAAGACAAATGTCTAGAAGGTTTCTTACAAAATATTTTGCAATGGCAGCCTTTTTACCGAAAAACTGGTATCGTTTCTGACTGGCTAATACAAACACATCTGGCAATCTGACAATACACTATTTCGTAAATTTAATACATAAAGTTGAAAACAGCCTCATTATATCGACGAACTAGAACGATCAAACATACTATAATGAAAAAATAAAATAATTACGGGCATGTGGGCTAAGTCACACAATATTAATACGCGGAAGAAATCGTGCATATATCCCAACACAAATCTAATAATCTATAAATAAATAGTTACTGTTTTCAAGCTATACACGAAGCAACCACCCTCATTACAGGAAGCACTCATCATAAGTTAATATTTGCTTAAGAATTTAATAGCATAGACCATATTTGTACTTGAAATGTAAACAATGTAAATACACACTCACTTGGGATACAGTAGTACTCCATGTACATGTAGTTTGTGAAGTCTTTATATGCGTTATTCGTGTCACACCTGGTTCCAGAAGCGGCTGGTGCCCAGGATACTTCCGTTGTCTTAGTACAGTTGTATCGCCCGCTACACAGTTTCCAGTATGTGTAGTCGGATAATGATGGAATTGGACTGTAAACAGGCAAACGAACACAATATATATTATATATATATATTGATAATGAAGAAGATGAAGAAGAAGAAGAAGACGAAGAAGAAGAAGAAGAAGAAGAAGAAGAAGAAGAAGAAGAAGAAGAAGAAGAAGAAGAACAACAACACAAAGAACAAGCACATGAACAAACGAAAAGAACAAGAATAACAACAAGACTATAGTTTACCAAAAGAGGTCCAACTGGCCATGAAGACACTACACTGGCATACTATGGTGGCTGATTTCTGCCATGTCGTCTTTTCGTTATTTCGCCGCAAAAAGACGACAGAACGAAAAGACTACAGGACGAAAAGATACCAAATGCAGCGCGAAAAGACGACAGAATGAAAAGACGACAGAACGACAGAACGAAAAGACGACATTTTATGGGCGAAAGACGACAGAACGCCACATGAAAATACGACACTTCAGCCGCGAAAAGACGTCATTTGATATTGTCGTTATTTCGTGTGGCATTCTGTCGTCTTTTCGTTCTGTCGTCCTGTCGGTAAGTCGTCTTGTAGTCTTGTCGTTCTGTCGTCTTTTCGTTCTGTCGTCTTTTCGCGATGAATTTTGCGTCTTTACTTTATGTCATTCTGTCAGCTTTTCTTCTGTCGATCTGTCATCTTGTCGTTCTGTCGTCTTGTCATCTTGTCGTTCTTTCGTCTTTTCGCGATGCATTTGGCGCCTTTTTGTTCTGTCGTCTTTTCGTTCTGTCGTCTTTTCGTTCTGTTGTCTTGTCATTCTGTCGTCCTGTCGTTTTGTCGTTCTGTCATCTTTTCGCCTTCCGGTTGACATGCGCACTTCAGCACTGTGGCCATTTGCATGGGAAACAAGTGTTATGTGTAATCCCGGTGTTATTAAATGCGCATGTCAACCGGAAGGCGAAAAGACGACAGAACGACAAGATCACAAATGCAACGTGAAACGACGACAGAAGGCCACACGAAATAACGAAAAGACGATAATATCAAATGGCGTCTTTTCGCTGCTGAAGCACTTGTCGTCTTATCGCGTGGCGTTCTGTCGTCTTTTCGCCCTTGAAATGGCTTCTTTTCGTTCTGTCGATCTGCCGTCTTTTCGTTCTGTCGTCTTTTCGCTCTGCATTTGGCGTCTTATCGTCCTGTCGTCTTTTCGTTCTGTCGTCTTTTCACGGCGAAATAACGAAAAGACGACAAATGGCAGAAATCATCCACCATACGCAAACAGTAGTCAAATGAGTGGTTTTGGAAGAGATAATTGACATTTTCCCTACTGTTTATGATTTTTTCTCGGAAAGGACGGACAGAATTTTTTTTGTATTTATTAAAAGCCCCATTTACAAGGAGTATGGTGAGGAAATTCAAATCCATATAAGGACCCTGGTGATATGCAGACTGCTTTCTTTTTTTTAAAAAGCGAATGATAAAAGTGGTAGTTTTCACGAGACAAATTATTCAATCAAAAGATATATTATTTCTCACCCATTTACTGACTATAGCTTTCTATGACATGTCAGTTTGACAGTAGTATATATATATTATGGAGCCATTGTGTACAGAGCTCTTAAATGCTCCGTCAAATAAACTTTGCGTGTGTTGATATTAAAATGAGTGACGTCAAGTACTAGCATTTGACATAACGTGTTTCAAGTGCACGCCGGAACGAAATCGACGAATTATTCTTCTAACTTAAAGATGAATGGCCACCCTTTTTGTAGTAATATCAATTTACAAATTACAAATTTAACTCTTAAACATCATATGAACATTTCTTGATAGTCCCGGTGACAAACATATATTTAAAACCGCTACTAAGCTGTATGTAAAAATAAGTATTATTTGCACGGGGAAATGAGGTAAATCTGAATTGTATAGCTTCACAACTATTGCCAGATAATTGATAAATAGAGGATCTTACATGAGTGCTCATTCATTATTGAAAATTAAACGAGTTGGCAAAATGATATAATGCGAGGCTCTTGCCGAGCATTATATCATTTTTGCTAACGAGTTTAATAAAGTCAATAATGAATGAGAACGAATGAGAACGAATGAGAACGAATGTTAGATTCTATTTATCACACACATATCGATTTTTATTGCATTTTGCCTGTCGCTTTAACACGCGAAACCGACATACACCGTGGGAATTGGATCATAGTCATTATCGATTTTTTTTGACAGCGCATACTACTGTGCATTTCAGGGTGCCTGTGCGTCAAATATGAATCGATATTTTTTTTTATTACTAACTATATGTTTTCATACCTGATATGGTTAGATAGAATGAAAATAGAAGCTCCTGGATCTGTTTACAATTTTGCCATAGCCATCCGCTATGCTTCACAAAGCCTAAAATTGATTTTGACCCCATTGTTTATATTGTAAAAATTAAAACAACATGGCGGCCTTATTTTTAGAAAATGTCGTCTGCGCATGTCTGTTTCTAGGGTTCGGATTGTACTACATGTAAAACGCAGGGTGAGGTTTTTGTTCAATGTTCAGCACCTCCGGTAATCGATCATACTTATCCTTTATTTTGGAATGAAAACCATTATATGTAGCAAATATAGGCTAGGTAAATAGTATACTGAGTTTATATTTTGTTATTTACACCACTGCTGGTCAACAGATTTTTTAAGTCACCCTACCCTAAAAAATGGAATGTTCCGCTGTCGCCATTTTGGTTTTCGGCTGTCAATAAAATTACATGTAAATATGGGTGTTCAAAATGTTTTTTTTGGCTTTGCGAAGCTTAGAGGATGGCTACTCGAAGATTGAAAACAGATTCAGGAGCGTCCGTTTTCATTCTATTCAATCATATCAGGTATGAAAACATATAGAAAGGAATAAAAAAAAATCTCGATTCATATTCGACGCATAGGTACCCTGAAATGCACAGTAGGCTCATTTGCATACTTATATAACTAATGATATATCGAAAATATAGAATGGTGTTATTCCCACTCCCACACCGTAAGTTATGTAATAAATACATTTGAATGTGGATTAATAACCTGTTCAAAGTTTTCTACGTCATCAAATAAACTCTTAATCTCGCTTTTCACAGATATTGCAATGTGTTAATTGTAAATATCTATTGTTGTAGCATGGTCGGTGACATCTCCTTTGATGAATGCAGAGCATTAAATCGTTTAATTTGGGGTAACTAAAGGGGCGCTGCTTTTCCGTACTACAACTACCGGATATTGGAATTTAGAGTACAGTCACTATGACGTCACAGTGTTACTAAGTACACCATGCTACTAAAAAGATAGAGTCTGTCTCAGCTCGTTGGTTATTTAAACACCACGATGGGCTACGCCCATCTCGATGTTTAATAAGCCAACTCGCTGAGACCAGACTCTATCTATTACTTGTGTATTGATTTCGATTTAAATAAACATAAACATGTTCATGAAACTAAACATGGCCGGAGAACTTTAAGAATATTGTTTTTGTGTTGCAGCCTAAAGAGAGTACATGGCTTAGGTCTAAAAACAACACGATACTTCAGTATTGCATGGCAATACATGATGTCCCCTACCTGTCAGATGTTTGACAGTAAATATATTTTGTTGGACCAGATCAAAAAAAGGCTATGATTTAGACAAATAACAAAGGCATGCTAAATTTCGCAAACTTAACCAAACAAGTTTGAGTACATAACCTTCCTTATAAATTTGTAAAGGATATACCCCAATTTTGTTTTTAATCCAGTAAGTTTACAAACGTATTTCAAATATAATACAACAAGAAAAATACATACGCGAAGAAATTAACATCAGTTTCAAGTCATGTATTAATATATAACTATATTTGAAGGGAAGTAACTATTGAATATTTATTGAGTATAAAGATGTCGCTTTAAGCTCCCTTATTATAACTAACGACTGAAATCTGTTACGATAACAAACACAATTTTGGCCATATCACCAAAATAAAATTGTGTGCAAAATCTTCATATGCTCCTCTACCTATGTATGTACCTAAAACAAGACTAACATCTATAGTATTAAATAATTCGGTCGTATTAGTACCTTTGACGCATAGGATCAAAGTCTATACATTCTAACAAGATGTGTTTGACCGTTAACGGTGCAAAGCAGGGTATACATTTTGGTAATTGCTCACCTTGTAATAAATATGAATGAGTATAACGTGTATGCCCTATCCTGCACCGGGCTAGGACAACTTCCTCTCGACGAATGGGTCTACTAGAAGAACGCCATTTTCCGAGTAACGGCTTAATTTAATGGAGTTTATTGTTAACTGACAAAACCCAAGCGGCTTGCCAAGAGTTACGAATATATGTGTTAATACAACTTTTAAAATCAGTATAAGGTAATTTGGCATTAGATATATGTAAACCTAATGATGCTTTAGCAGCACTATCAGCTCTATCATTACCACGTATTCCTACATGGCTTGGAAGCCAGCAGAAAATATCAACAAAATCAAATAGCTTGCATAATCTCCTTATGCCCCTCTACCATATGTAAGAAGTTTCATGAAAATATATTTTATACTTTTTAAGTTATCGCAGGATCCAGATTTCCGGACGTACTGACGGGCGGACGGGAGGTAAACCTTTAGTCCCCTCCGGTGAAACACTGATAGGGGACTAACAACAGACCATATACTTACTTGACTCGCAGAGAAAACAAGAAAAATGGTAGGCTCTGCTGAGTCTAACTATGTACTGAAACAGCCTAGTTCAATAGATATATCCGAAAAATACGTCCTTTAAAAGCTCTACAGATTCTACGATAAGAAAAGCGTAATTTACAAAATAGCAACTCTGAATTTACCGATTAAGGGACGTAACTCATGCGTTACATTGCCAGTTTGTCAACTGACGGTTTTCATGTAATAAATACAGTAATCGGGGAAATACGATGACATTGATAGTTACCATTTCCACTGATAAACTACACAAACTCTGACTATTCAATAGCCAATGGTTTGTTTCGTTTGGGTGTAGGTATTGTCAATGAAGCAACATTTTCATCATTGAATGGTTTGTTTCTGTTGTATAAATATTTTTAAACAAGCAACATATTCAACTTGCAATGGTATGTGGGTGGTGTGTGTAGGCATTGTATAACAAGAAACACATTCAACATTAGATGATTTGTTTCTGTTGTGTGAACGGATTGTCAAACACGCAATATATTTATTATGAGTTGTTTGTTAATATCGTGTGTAAGTATTGTCAAACACGAAAGATATTCATTATGAGTTGTTTGTTAATATCGTGTGTAAGTATTGTCAAACATGCAAGATATTCACTATGAGTTGTTTGTTAATATCGTGTGTAAGTATTGTCAAACATGCAAGATATTCATTATGAGTTGTTTGTTAATATCGTGTGTAAGTATTGTCAAACATGCAATATATTCATTATGAGTTGTTTGTTAATATCGTGATTGTCAAACACGCAAGCTATTCATTATGAGTTGTTTGTTAATATCGTGTGTAAGTATTGTCAAACATGCAAGATATTCACTATGAGTTGTTTGTTAATATCGTGTGTAAGTATAGTCAAACATGCAAGATATATTCATTATGAGTTGTTTGTTAATATCGTGTGTAAGTATTGTCAAACACGCAAGATATTCATTATGAGTTGTTTGTTAATATCGTGCGTAAGTATTGTCAAACATGCAAGATATTCATTATGAGTTGTTTGTTAATATCGTGTGTAAGTATTGTCAAACATGCAAGATATTCATTATGAGTTGTTTGTTAATATCGTGTGTTAGTATTGTCAAACACGCAAGATATTCACTATGAGTTGTTTGTTAACATCGTGTGTAAGTATTGTCAAACACGCAAGATATTCATTATGAGTTGTTTGTTAATTTCGTGTGTAAGTATTGTCAAACATGCAAGATATTCATTATGAGTTGTTTGTTAATATCGTGTGTAAGTATTGTCAAACAATCAAGATATTCATTATGAGTTGTTTGTTAATATCGTGTGTAAGTTTTGTCAAACAATCAAGATATTCATTATGAGTTGTTTGTTAATATCGTGTGTAAGTATTGTCAAACATGCAAGATATTCATTATGAGTTGTTTGTTAATATCGTGTGTAAGTATTGTTAAACACGCAAGATATTCATTATGAGTTGTTTGTTAATATCGTGTGTAAGTATTGTCAAACACGCAAGATATTCATTATGAGTTGTTTGTTAATATCGTGTGTTAGTATTGTCAAACACGCAAGATATTCATTATGAGTTGTTTGTTAATATCGTGTGTAAGTATTGTCAAACATGCAAGATATTCATTATGAGTTGTTTGTTAATATCGTGTGTAAGTATTGTCAAACATGCAAGATATTCATTATGAGTTGTTTGTTAACATCGTGTGTAAGTATTGTCAAACACGCAAGATATTCATTATGAGTTGTTTGTTAACATCGTGTGTAAGTATTGTCAAACACGCAAGATATTCATTATGAGTTGTTTGTTAATATCGTGTGTAAGTATTGTCAAACATGCAAGATATTCATTATGACTTGTTTTTTAACATCGTGTGTTAGTATTGTCAAACACGCAAGATATTCATTATGAGTTGTTTGTTAATTTCGTGTGTAAGTATTGTCAAACACGCAAGATATTCATTATGAGTTGTTTGTTAATTTCGTGTGTAAGTATTGTCAAACATGCAAGATATTCATTATGTGTTGTTTTTTAACATCGTGTGTTAGTATTGTCAAACACGCAAGATATTCATTATGAGTTGTTTGTTAATTTCGTGTGTAAGTATTGTCAAACACGCAAGATATTCATTATGAGTTGTTTGTTAATTTCGTGTGTAAGTATTGTCAAACATGCAAGATATTCATTATGTGTTGTTTTTTAACATCGTGTGTTAGTATTGTCAAACACGCAAGATATTCATTATGAGTTGTTTGTTAATTTCGTGTGTAAGTATTGTCAAACACGCAAGATATTCATTATGACTTGTTTTTTAACATCGTGTGTTAGTATTGTCAAACACGCAAGATATTCATTATTAGTTGTTTGTTAATTTCGTGTGTAAGTATTGTCAAACATGCAAGATATTCATTATGTGTTGTTTTCTAACATCGTGTGTTAGTATTGTCAAATACGCAAGATATTCATTATGAGTTGTTTGTTAATTTCGTGTGTAAGTAGTGTCAAACACGCAATATATTCACTATGAGTTGTTTGTTAATATCGTGTGTAAGTATTGTCAAACACGCAAGATATTCATTATGACTTGTTTTTTAACATCGTGTGTTAGTATTGTCAAACACGCAAGATATTCATTATGGGTTGTTTTTTAACATCGTGTGTAAGTATTGTCAAACACGCAAGATATTCACTATGAGTTGTTTTTTAACATCGTGTGTAAGTATTGTCAAACACGCAAGATATTCATTATGAGTTGTTTGTTAATATCGTGTGTAAGTATTGTCAAACACGCAAGATATTCACTATGACTTGTTTTTTAACATCGTGTGTAAGTATTGTCAAACACGCAAGATATTCATTATGAGTTGTTTGTTAATATCGTGTGTAAGTATTGTCAAACACGCAAGATATTCACTATGACTTGTTTTTTAACATCGTGTGTAAGTATTGTCAAACACGCAAGATATTTATTATGAGTTGTTTGTTAATATCGTGTGTAAGTAGTGTCAAACACGCAAGATATTCACTATGAGTTGTTTGTTAACATCGTGTGTAAGTATTGTCAAACACGCAAGATATTCATTATGATTTGTTTGTTAATTTCGTGTGTAAGTATTGTGAAACATGCAAGATATTCACTATGAGTTGTTTGTTAACATCGTGTGTAAGTATTGTGAAACATGCAAGATATTCATTATGAGTTGTTTGTTAATATCGTGTGTAAGTATTGTCAAACATGCAACTTATTCAACATGCAATGCTTTTTTCTGTTGTGTGTAAGTAATGTCAAGTAAGCAACATATTAAACCTTCAATGATTTGTTTCTGTTATGTACAAGTATTAAGTATTGTCTAGCAAGCACCATATTCTTATCACAATGGTTTGTTTCTGCTGCACGTAAATATTGTCCAGCAAGCAACATATTCGTATCACAATGGTTTGTTTCTGCTGCACGTAAGTATTGTCCAGCAAGCAACATATTCTTATTACAAATGTTTTGTTTCTGCTGCACGTTAGTATTGTCCAGCAAGCAACATATTCGTATCACAATGGTTTGTTTCTGCTGCACGTAAGTATTGTCCAGCAAGCAACATATTCTTATCACAATGGTTTGTTTCTGCTGTACGTAAGTATTGTCCAGCAAGCAACATATTCGTATCACAATGGTTTGTTTCTGCTGTAAGTAAGTATTGTCCAGCAAGCAACATATTCTTATCACAATGGTTTGTAATATTGGTGTTGTATTAATCTGTGTATAATGTTGTGTATGTCTATGTCTCTGCTGTGTAAGATTGGTGTTATATTAATCTGTGTATAATGTTGTATATATCTATGTCTCTGCTGTGTAACATTGGTGTTGCATTGATCTGTGTATAATGTTGTGTATGTCTATGTCTCTGCTGTGTAACATTGGTGTTGCATTAATCTGTGTATAACGTTTTGTATGTCTATGTCTCTGCTGTGTAACACTGGTGTTATATTAATCTGTGTATACTGTTGTATATGTCTATGTCTCTTCTTTGTAACATTGGTGTTATATTAATATGTGTATAATGTTGTATATGTCTATGTATCTGCTGTGTAACATTGGTGTTATATTAATCTGTTTATAATGTTGTATATGTCTATGTCTCTGCTGTGTATATGTCTATGCCTCTGCTGTGTAACATTGGTGTTTTATTAATCTGTGTATAATGTTGTATATGTCTATGTCTCTGCTGTGTATATGTCTATGTCTCTGCTGTATAACATTGGTGTTATATTAATCAGTGTATAATGGTGTATATGTCTATGTCTCTGCTGTGTATATGTCTATGTCTCTGCTGTGTAACATTGGTGTTATATTAATCTGTGTATAATATTGTATATGTTTATGTCTCTGCAGTGTAACATTGGTGTTATATTAATCTGTGTATAATATTGTATATGTCTATGTCTCTGCTGTGTAACATTGGTGTTATATTAATCTGTGTATAATGGTGTACATGTCTATGTCTCTGCTGTGTAACACTGTGTTATATTAATCTGTGTATAATATTGAACATGTCTATATCTCTGCTATGTAATATTGGTGTTATATTAATCTATGTATAATGTTGTATATGTCTATGTCTCTGCTGTGTAACACTGTGTTATATTAATCTGTGTATAATATTGTATATGTCTATGTATCTGCTGTGTATATGTCTATGTCTCTGCTGTGTAACAGTGGTGTTATATTAATCTGTGTATAATATTGTATATGTCTATGTCTCTGCTGTGTATATGTCTATGTCTCTGCTGTGTAACATTGGTGTTTTATTAATCTGTGTATAATGTTGTATATGTATATGTCTCTGCAGTGTATATGTCTATGTCTCTGCTGTGTAACATTGGTGTTTTATTAATCTGTGTATAATGTTGTATATGTCTATGTCTCTGCTGTGTGTATGTCTATGTCTCTGCTGTGTAACATTGGCGTTATATTAATCTGTGTATAATATTGTATATTTCTATGTCTCTGCTGTGTAACACTGTGTTATATTAATCTGTGTATAATGTTGTACATGTCTAAGTCTCTGCTGTGTAACACTGTGTTATATTAATATGTGTATAATGTTGAACATGTCTATGTGTCTGCTGTGTAACATTGGTGTTATATTAATCTATGTATAATGTTGTATATGTCTATTTCTCTGCTGTGTAACACTGTGTTATATTAATCTGTGTATAATATTGTATATGTCTATGTCTCTGCTGTGTAACATTGGTGTTATATTAATCTGTGTATAATGTTGTATATGTCTATGTCTCTGCTGTGTAACATTGGTGTTATATTAATATATGTATAATGTTGTACATGTCTATGTCTCTTTCTGTGTAACACTGTGTTATATTAATCTGTGTATAATGTTGTATATGTCTGAGTCTTTGCTGTGTAACATTGGTGTTGTATTAATCTGTGTATAATGTTGTATATGTCTATGTCTCTGCTGTGTAACATTGGTGTTATATTAATCCGTGTATAATGTTGTATATATCTACGTCTCTGCTGTGTATATGTCTATGTCTCTGCTATGTAACATTGGTGTTTTATTAATCTGTGTATAATGTTGTATATGTCTATGTCTCTGCTGTGTATATGTCTATGTCTCTGCTGTGTAACATTGGTGTTATATTAATCTGTGTATAATGTTGTATATGTCTATGTCTCTGCTGTGTAACAATGGTGTTATATTAATCTGTGTATAATGTTGTATATGTCTATGTCTCTGCTGTGTAACATTGGTGTTCTATTAATCTGTGTATAATATTGTACATGTTTATGTCTCCGCTGTGTAACATTGGTGTTATATTAATCTATGTATAATGTTGTACATGCCTATATCTCTGCTGTGTAACACTGGTGTTATATTAATCTATGTATAATGTTGTACATATCTATGTCTCTGCTGTGTAACACTGTGTTATATTAATCTGTGTATAATGTTGTATATGTCTATGTCTCTGCTGTGTAACATTGGTGTTATATTAATCTGTGTATACTTTGTATATGTCTATGTCTCTGCTGTGTAACATTGGTGTTATATTAATCTGTGTATAATGTTGTATATGTCTGTCTATTTCTGTGTAACACTGTGTTATATTAATCTGAGTATAATGTTGTACATGTCTATGTCTCTGCTGTGTAACACCGGTGTTATATTAATCTGTGTATAATGTTGTACATGTCTATGTCTCTGCTTTGTATATGTTTATGTCTCTGCTTTGTATATGTCTATAGCTCTGCTGTGTAACATTGGTGTTATATTAATCTGTGTATAATGTTGTATATGTCTATGTCTCTGCTTTGTATATGTCTTTGTCTCTGCTGTGTAAAACTGGTGTTATATTAATCTGTGTCTAATGTTGTATATGTCTATGTCTCTTTCTGTGTAACACTGGTGTTATATTAATATGTGTATAATGTTGTTTATGTCTATGTCTCTGCTGTGTAACATTGGTGTTATATTAATCTGTATATAATGCAAAAAAGAAATTCTTACAAAAAACGGCGAGACTTATACATATCCGAAACAAACTTACTTGTATGAAAAAACACAGTCGGTCGTTTCATCAGGGACACAGCAATCTTCGGCATTTACGATGTAAGATCTGTTGAATGGATCATACAGAGATCCGTTACTGTACGATTCCACAACATTCGGACATCCCTTGGCATTGGAGTAATCCACCTGTTTGGCGCCAACCTTTACATCTTTAACAGCTATCACCGTGTCTGTATGGTTGCCACAAGAAGCGTATATGGCTGTGCCATAACATGCCGAAAGGTGCGGTTGAACCGTTTCAGGAAGGGAGGCCTCTTGGGTACCTGTTTACGTAAACGTTCGTTTAAATAAACGTTCTCATATATTGATTATGATAAAAAATCTGACTAAATATATGAAACAGAAAAGGGAAGTCATCATGTAATAGCCAGGTTAAGATGATGTTTTATGTTTGACTTTTATTTTCAAATCTTTTTCACTAAAAAAAATTGTGTTTTGAAATATCGTATATTCAAATCGCAAGCTCTAATATTCGTATTTTCCTCATCCCCCATGTACTCCCCTCTCCTACACAAAAAACGTTGTCCCTGTGTGTCTCCCCTCTCTGCCTTCTACAACTCTTCCGTTTCTCTCTCCCTCCCCCACCTCTCTTCTTCTCTCTATCTCTCTATATCCCTGCCCCTCGATATAACATTTATTTCTCCATACTCTATTAAAGAATCCGACTCTTGTTTTCTTAAAAGCCTGTGTAGTGCTGTGTTCTATTATATACTGAGGGGAAAATGTTTAGCACGTTTTTTAGAAGAAATAATACTGTATACAAGTCGGGTTAAAAGTCAACATCAGAAAAGCAAAATAATTGTTTTTCTTCAAAGTATTGGTTTAATACATTTATTTCAAGATGATATGTAGTGCACGTGCTATCATGTACGAAATGATAAGGGCTCAAGACACACCCGTGTGCTAATGGGATTGAGTAAGTCACAGCTGCTTCGGGAGGGTGAGTGGGTGTGTTAGGGTTGGGGCGAGTAAATTACTAGGGCAATACGTTCTATAGTAAGAAAATGTTGATCTAGTGTTCTTTTTTGGAGGGGCTACATAACATTAATTACGTGTTGAATAATCGTCAAATTAAATAGTTAACCCGATTCTTCTTCCAGTCACAAAGAGCTGTATTCACTTGTGTTAAACAATTTTTTGACAATAATGGATTATGTCTCAACAAGTTTTTGAAACAGAATAATGAAATAAAATGTGTTTTTTTACGCCACGGTAACACATCATCTTTGGTTGCATAGATACAGCAACCTCAGTGGGAGATGAGATAGGGATAAAGTTTCCCATCAGAGATGCCTCCACCAGGGAGTGAATCCATACATTTCATGATCATTGGTCTGTAGCGACAAAGCCTAACATGACTGAGCTACCGAAAACAAAGTATTTGTATCTATCATTCCGTTATAAATACATGTATATTATTCGTGCAAGTATTTAAGCAAATCACTTACCTGCTAACGCTACACACGACAGCACTGCACAAAGAACACATCGTAATGTCATTCCTTTACACACAATAATGATCGATATGTTGTCATTAATCACCTTAATGTTATTTATTTTCAAATAATACGACTAAATGTATATTAGTTCAAATAAAAGTATTTTTTTAAATAATTATAAATACATATATTGTTTTGCGGTGGCATTTTCACCATTTTTTTTAATCTATCAACCATATATTTAAACACAATTAGAAAATACATATTAGAAGCGGAAGACAACGTTTTGGAAAAACGCCAAATTATTTTTTATTCGTTTTCATTGGATCGCTAATATTATCGATATTTCTTCTGAAAGAAAAGGGAAGTGTCAGCATTTGGTACAAGGTGAACGCACGTTCTTTGGCACATTTTGTTAAGTGCTGTGTATTGCTAAGGGGTATAGAAGACATAAACTGCCAGCGTGTATTACATTCAAATGTTATTTAGCGTTAGAAGAAGAAAAAGAAAAAGAAGAAGAAGAAGTCAAATATTATTTAGTGTTATGCGAAGAAGAAGAAGAAGAAGAAGAAGAAGAAGAAGAAGAAGAAGAAGAAGTTGGCACATTATGTTAAGTGCTGTGTATTGCTAAGGGGTATAGAAGACATAAACTGCCAGCGTGTATTACATTCAAATGTTATTTAGCGTTAGAAGAAGAAAAAGAAAAAGAAGAAGAAGAAGTCAAATATTATTTAGTGTTATGCGAAGAAGAAGAAGAAGAAGAAGAAGAAGAAGAAGAAGAAGAAGTTGGCACATTATGTTAAGTGATGTGTATTGCTAAGGGTATAGAAGACATAAAATGTCACCGTGTATTAGAAGAAGAAGAAGAAGAAGAAGAAGAAGAAGAAGAAGAAGGTTTGAATTTAAGCGGTTTTAGACTTTAGAAAAGAAAAAAAAATCTAACAACGCATATGTGTTTCTTAAATTATTTAAAATATATATTATAAATGTGTTTTATATTTATCGATTACGTGTATAACAATCTATATAATTTAATATCTCTTCCATCTTAAATAAATGTGGGTGACAGCATACTGTTCGTGTTAGCTATTACACAAAGCTCACGTTGCTGTCATTTAATTGCTGTATTCAAATTACTTTAAATGGAATGAAGTAAACCCTGTATGAACTGTAATAACTGAGCGCATTAAGTCAACTATAACTATTGAACGCGAACGTGACAAGTACGATTAAGGTTCGGCTTAAAAGGGATGGGAAAAGAAATTTGAAACCACGTTCAAACGATTGAAACCACGTTCAAACGATTTGTAGATGTTTATGTATTATAGTTAGAGGCTATGAAGTGAAATTTAAACAATTAAGAAACCCTAAGCGAAGGAGCGCAGCGTTTTACGATGGCATTTTCACCATTTGTTTTAAATCTATCATCCAGTTAGATAAACAAAATTAGAAAATACATATGCATATTAGAAGAGGAAGACGACGTTTTTAGAAAAACCCAAATTATTTTTTATTCGTTTTCATTGGATCGCTAATATTATCGATATTTCTTCTGAAAGAAAAGGGAAATGTCAGCATATGGTACAAGGTAAACGCACGTTCTTTGGCACATTATGTTAAGGGCTGTGTATTACTAAGGGGTATAGAAGACATAAACTGTCAGCGTGTATTGTCAGCGTGTATTACATTCAAATGTTATTTAATGTTATACGAAGAAGAAGAAGAAAAGAAGAATAAGAAGAAGCAGAAGTAGAAGAAGAATGGAATAAAGTAAACCCTGTATGAACTGAATTAACTGAGCGCATTAAACCAACTATAAGCAACCAAATATTGAACGCGATCCATTTTAGTGTGACCATGAGAAAAGAATATGAAACCACGTTCAAACGATTTATAGATGTTTATGTATTAGTTAGAGGCTATGAAGTGCTGCGCTCCTTCCCTTAGGGTTTCTTAATTGTTAAAATTTCACTTCTTAGCCTCTAACTGACTTAGTGTTTGCCCTACTTTCTCCCCGCGCTTCTACGAACCCACGCCTCTTAACACGTTCGCGCTTCTACTAAATCCGCCTCCTGGTGTCCAAACAAGCGCGTGCCATTTAGTAAGCGATTACTTAATGATTAAATGGTTAAAATTGGTGATCGTTAGAAATTTACATGCCGGGCATAAGTTCGCCATTTTTTTAAAATTCCTCACCGTCTGACTGGAGGAAAAAGTAGGGCAAACACTAAAGATGTTTTTATGCCAACCTTACAATCACACTATTTGTATTACCCTACACTCACCAAGTTGCGCTCTGTTTGATGTAGCTTAATTAAATTGGAAAGAAATAACAACATAATATGATATGAAATTGAAACGGCCATTTATTAATTAAATGGCATATTTGAAAGTTTTCAAAGCATACCAAACATGTTTAAGATCATTCCTTGAACTATTTGAAGTAATAGTTAGTAACATCAAAAGTGGGATCTATATAAACGCCCACCGTATAAAGTACATAAACGTAGCAAATACATGTTATGATTAACATGTAACGTTTAACAATTCAAGTAAAAAGTGAAATATAAGAGAAATATGTGTGTAAGGGTGGGGTGGTGGGAAATTAATAAAACACTAGACCAAGTAACAATCCATCATAAGACATATGATGATTACCGTAAAAATCGGATATATGAAGAATATCCGCCAAAAAGTACGGTTTGGAAAATTCCTTTGTTATATTTTTCTACAAACGGAAACGAGGCTGTGTGTAAATCGTGAGGACGTCACGCCATAACAAACACCTGCCTCACTGTAAGATTTACACGACATAACATGCGTACATATTTCTACCTATAAAACACATTGTTTAACATAAGTTCTAAATTATGTAAGCATGTTGTCATAAAAGCATTTATTTCAAAGAAATTTATATTTATGCCAACCTTACTATCACACTATTTATATTACCCTACACTCACCAAGTTGCGCTCTGTTTGATGTAGCTTAATTAAATTGGAAAGAAATAACAACATAATACGATATGAAATTGAAACGGCCATTTATCAATTAAATGACATATTTGAAAGTTTTCAAAGCATACCACACATGTTTAAGATCATTCCTTGAACTATTTGAAGTAATAGTTAGTAACATCAAAGGTGGGGATCTATATAAACGCCACATATTGCTGCAAAATCTATGTCCATTTATTCGTAAGTAGATATGCAAGCAATAACCCCCATCCGCAACAATGAGTGTAAGTAAGTAGTAAAGAAAAGTTTACATATACAGGATGTATACCCATATGACTGGGTATAATTAATAATTAAAACACTTTTGACTAGAGGTAAAGAACGTGACTAGTATAGTAATTGTAATTATCAAAAGTAGTTGACACGACTGGTATAACCTATGTATGAATCACGCTTATTTGACTAGAATAAATGAGCATAACTCTAAATAACATAGTAAGTAATAAACAACAGTAGTTGACTGAATTGAAATTAGCATGGCTAGAAACTCGGAAAGTACAAAGCGACTCAAAACTGAAGGTTTGTCCAAATGTAAAGTGCAAAAAAGACATAGCACGCCTAAAGTGGAAATAGTGACTGCATGGTATAGAGTTAGCAGTGTTTCTTTGTACTTTCAATAATTTCTCATCCAGATGAAATAATATACCGAGTACACAGTACCGTAATACGACATGACAGTATAAATACATTAGATTAATATCTCCAGAAGCCCCTGACTCCATTGGTTATTGATCTAATGGTTACATATAAATTAAAACAACACACGATGTACAAGAGAAACTCACTTCCGTAAGTAAATGAAAACAGGTAGATGCCTGAAGTGTACATATATGAATTGAATATCACGTCCATGGTTAATATGCAAGTGAAGACCAGAATGGATTCACCAAAGCGCAACTGCAAGTAATCTTCAGAGGCCCCTGTCCCCAAGAAGTAATCCACTTACAGTTACACGTACACACACGCACCTGTCACATTCATATACCAGTCAAGTCGAAATAGTTATGAATCATTTATAACGCAATCACAGTCCCTATAGTTTCATAACTGGAATTCTTATATATTTCTTGAACGCACTGGAAGACCATCTACCCATGACCTGGATCTTTTGATCCGATATTCCTTATGAGGCAGCTGTTGTTGCTGCTCCAATCCGGAAACTTTGACCTTTATAAAATTGATTATTGCAGCCTGCTCAATTTAAGGATAAATGTAAGTTGTTGGTAAAAAATGCTCTAGAGACAGGTGTTCCTTCTCCTCCGGTATTTCCATGACCACTGGGTTCTGGAATTGGCATAGATGAAGGACATCCTGAATCTGAGTGAATATGGTATGGATATACCAATGACCTGGACGTCAGCATAACATACACGAGTCGCAAGTACTGTATAGTCTACTGCACCGGGTGAACTACTGTGTGACTATATCTCAAAACAAAATAAATGAAGAAATTTTAGAGAAGCATATACTTAGTCATAAGTAAATGGCTAGGACATTATGATGTAGATATATAGACAATTATATATATACATTACACATATACCGAGCAACTAAAATATCGGCGGAAACGCACTAATGCGAAATACATAATTCTGAGATAACACCTCACTTATTAGTTAGAAGTGGATCATTTTAACCGTTTTTCCGCAAAAAAGATGGCTCCCCTGACTGATCTGAAATAGTGACGCATGCCAGAAGGTTCCTTGATGTGTACACCCTCAAAATGAATAAATTATGCGAGGAAACGAGAAGAGGTTTTCTCCCAGAGTGAAACCAGAAGTGTATACAATTACTGATTTGCAGAGCTTCCTGTAACAGCGAATTGGTCAAGGCAACACGGTCGTTATAAAATCTGTCACATCTGCAGCGTGGAAGGATTTCTAAAATTAAAAACAATTTCCGCTCCCTCTTCAATGCATTTCTTTGCAAAGTGCAGACAGATGTCACTAATGTCTCTGGAGATACAACTGGACTACAGAGTTCATTGATACCAATATCTAAAGAAACTATTTTGGAATGAAAGACCGATATACTATCAAGTTTATTCCACACGCTCTTATGCAGATGTTGGTCGGAGATCACATCACCCCCAATTCCCAGCCAGTGTACCTTTAACCGAACATTCAAATTAAGTTTTTGTAACCCCAGTGGTGTAGTCCAATTAGATAAACGTCGAATGAAAGAATGCCCTACTAATAACACATTCATGTTCAATTAGTCATGCATACACACTGGGTCAGATGGCTAACACAGTGCGAACTGCTGTGCTATAATTAGCCGCGGTAAACCGCTGTCTGAGATAAATCTAAAATTAGACCAATTGTGAAAAATTATTTACAATGTGCTAATAAGTCTACGGAAAGTGTAGATATGATTAAAAGGTATACTAGTATCCCCAATTAGAACGAATTAATTCAGACGCCCTAATTTGTTTTAATAATATACTGCTTATACTGTATATGTAAACGTTCTTTTGCCTGGCGAACACAAGCTCATATACTTCGGCATACTTCGCATAAATACTCGCTTGTGTACAACCAGTTAATACCTTCAATCGAACACGATGTAACTAGTTGAAGAATGAAATGAACAATAATGCAGTATAGAGAAAAAAAGCAGGAAGAAAAACAGTTGACAGACCTGACCCTCTCGCAAAAAAATGGCTCCAGTCAGTGGTATGATGCCCATCTCTTGCAGCGTCTGAACCACGCCTGTGGTAACCGCTGGCAAAAGTGCTTCATACGAGAAGGAGTGGCACTAGGAGGGGTGGCACTAGGAGGTCTGGATTCCGTGCCTAGAGCCTTTGACGGTTTCCTTCTCTTCCTGGGTGGCTGTCTTGACTTGATTGAAATAGTTATAAACATAGATAGACAGCAGTCATTAGACACGAGGGACCACTTGTGTGAACTGGCAGAGCGATTAGATAAAATGTAAGTGGTATTATATATATTATAAACCACACCAGGAAAAGTAGCTCACAGCATACCAGAGGTAATGAAAATGTATAAAACGCTTATCACGACCGTGATAAAATACATACTTTTCATTTGAATAAAGCCATCAATGCTGTTGTAGCACTTAATATATAGACAATCATATGCCTATTAATAACGGTATTAAGGTGTAAATACGCTTATCACAGTGTGATAAAATACACTGAACCTTTAAAACTGTTATGTATAACGCTTATGACAATCGTGATAAAATACATATTTAGGGTTTGATATTAGATTTTTGTGAAAGTGACATTGCATTCCCTCAGTTGCATTGCACCAATGAAAACAACATGTTGATTATTTGTCATTTACAATGTGCTCATCAATGTTTTTACTATTTTTCAGTCACAAGTTTTAAAGATGTAAAATTCATTTCTTGTAATAAAATTTAGTTGTCTGTAGGACAGGTCACTTGGGACAAGTAACAACTAACTTGTCCCCAGTAGAATCTACACGACACAGGACATAGGAACAACTGTTAATATCAAACCCTGATATGTTTCAGTTGAATAAAACCATCAATGCTAAGTTGTAGCTTTTATGTATAGGCAAGTATGTGACTATTAATAACGGTATTGAAAGTGTATAAAACGCTTATCACAGTGATAACGTACACAGTACATTTAAAACTGTTATGTATAACGCTTATCACAATCGTGATAACATACATATGTTTCAGTTGAATAAAACCATCAATGCTAAGTTGTAGCTTTTATGTATAGGCAAGTATGTGACTATTAATAACGGTATTGAAAGTGTATAAAACGCTTATCACAGTGTGATAAAGTACACAGTACCTTTAAAACTGTTATGTATAACGCTTATCACAATCGTGATAACATACATGTGTTTCAGTTGAATAAAACCATCAATGCTAAGTTGTAGCTTTTATGTATAGGCAAGTATGTGACTATTAATAACGGTATTGAAAGTGTATAAAACGCTTATCACAGTGTGATAAAGTACACAGTACCTTTAAAACTGTTATGTATAACGCTTATCATAATCGTGATAACATACATATGTTTCAGTTGAATAAAACCATAAATGCTAAGCTGTAGCTTTTATGTATAGGCAAGTATGTGACTATTAATAACGGTAATGAAAGTGTATAAAACGCTTATTACAGTGTGATAAAATACACAGTACCTTTAAAACTGTTATGTATAACGCTTATCACAATCGTGATAACATACATATGTTTCAGTTGAAGAAAATCATCAATGCTAAGTTGTAGCTTTTATGTATAGGCATGTGACTATTAATAACGGTATTGAAAGTGTATAAAACGTTTATCACAGTGTGATAAAATATACACAGTACCTTTAAAACTGTTATGTATAACGCTTATCACAATCGTGATAAAATAAATATGTTTCAGTTGAATAAAACCATAAATGCTAAGTTGTAGCTTTTATTTATAGGCAAGTATGTGACTATTAATAACGGTATTGAAAGTGTATAAAACGCTTATCACAGTGTGATAAAATACACAGTACCTTTAAAACTGTTATGTATAACGCTTATCACAATCTTGATAAAATACATATGTTTCAGTTGAAGAAAATCATAAATGCTAAGTTGTAGCTTTTATGTATAGGCAAGTATGTGACTATTAAAAACGGTATTGAAAGTGTATAAAACGCTTTTCACAGTGTGATAAAATACACAGTACCTTTAAAACTGTTATGTATAACGCTTATCACAATCGGGATAAAATACATATGTTTCAGTTGAAGAAAACCACCAATACTAAGTTGTAGCTTTTATGTATAGGCAAGTATGTGACTATTAATAACGGTATTGAAAGTGTATAAAACGTTTATCACAGTGTGATAAAATACACAGTACCGTTAAAACTGTTATGTACAACGCTTATCACAATCTTGATAAACTACATATGTTTCAATTGAATAAAACCATAAATGCTAAGTTGTAGCTTTTATGTATAGGCAAGTATGTGACTATTAAAAACGGTATTGAACGTGTATAAAACGCTTATCACAGTGTGATGAAATACACAGTACCTTTAAAACTGTTATGTATAACGCTTATCACAATCGTGATAAAATACATATGTTTCAGTTCGGTATTGAAAGTGTATAAAACGCTTATCACAGTGTGATAAAATACACAGTACCTTTAAAACTGTTACGTAAATACTAAATTGTAGGCTAGCACGTATATAAAGGCAATCTTTTTGCCTATTTAGCAATTTTTTGAGATAGAAATGTACGTTAATAAAAAAACACGTAAAACGCTTTACCACATGTCTTACATTGTTGTGGTTAAATACATGTTTGAAATTTGAACGCACAAAAATCAAGATGACATTGAAAATATATCACACATTAATGACGTATGACCAAAGACAATAAACGCCTACTGCGTTGAAAAGAAAACCTGCATTCTTAGCTGATCATAATTAAAAGTGTAATATACAATGTCATTAGTAGATATAACTATAAATAAATGTGTGTATCAAAATGGTTACCGCCATACGTTACCACTCATCTGCAATAGTAACTGTTTCCCCGTTTCCCTTTATGCTGTGAAAAGTACGAAACAGCGAGGTGCGAATCACAGTATTAAGTTTGTCGATTATCGCATCTTAAATTAACGCTGTGCAGCACAGTAGAATTAATAAAACACTAGACCAAGTAACAATCTATCATAAGACATATGATGATTACCGTAAAAATCGGATATATGAAGAATATCCGACAAAAAGTACGGTTTGAAAAATTCCTTTGTGTTATATTTTTCTACAAACGGAAACGAGGCTGTGTGTAAATCGTGAAGACGTCACGCCATAACAAACACCTGCCTCACTGTAAGATTTACACGACATAACATGCACACACATTTCTACCTATAAAAAACATTGTTTAACAGAAGTTCTAAATTATGTAAGCAAGTTGTCATAAAAGCATGTATTTCAAATAAATTTATATATATTGGATATGGCTTATATGGAAATGAGTGTATGAATAAAATGTTATGGTATCACATTGTTTATGTTTACCATAACATTTTATTCATACACTATGCATACCTTCCCTTAGGGTTTCTTAATTGTTAAAATTTCACTTCATAGCCTCTAACTAATACTTATACTGGATATGGCTTATATGGAAATGAGTGTATGAATAAACTGTTATGGTATCACATTGTTTATGTTTTAAATGTACCAGTCCTGTTAAAGAAACTAACCCTCCAAATAATGGCACAATTACACTACAACACCGTTTACAAATAATGGCACAATTACACTACAACACCGTTTACAAAAAGTATAGCCAGGTGTTCAAGTCTTATAATAATGTATATGTGCCAATTAAAAGTATAGTTTTTTTCACGGATTCTTCAGATACCCGTGAATGAACATGCGTAAAATAAATTATGAGTTGATAACTCGTAGCTGGCGCTCCAGTTCTGGGGTTTGATATGGCTGGTTAAAGCCGTTTATATTGTGTTTATAGACTTTGGTGTCTCAAAATAGGTATAGTATACATATACCTTTTTGTCAGTTGGTTTTGAAACGGTGTACATATATTGTAAAAGTTGTCTGTTGTTGGCGATAAAGCTATTATACGTACCATGCGTTTCATTTTTACAATGGAAAATGTGTTTTTCTGCACGCGATCTAATTTATAAAAGACAAATACTCCTGTTAATGTATGTTGATATATATATGAAAGGAGAAATGTATTAATGTCGTCAATGCAATTTTTCTTCATATGTGTTATGTTTTGTGTACGAAATACACATCTGTTATACATCATTTTCTTAAACATTAATATTATTTCTTTTTCGGAAATAATCAAGTTTCGCGCTTGATTTCATCTCCATGAGGATAGTTTTCGCCTTTAAAACTGTCAAAATGTTCCGATAGTGCCCCTTCCTCCCCATCCCACACCTCCTCCACCGCGCGTCATTGTGTACGTTTGATTATTTATGCCACAGTTTCAACATCTATGTTTGTGTCACGCCGGCCGGTTAATGGGCTAAGCTGGTCTTCGCGATATTTATTTTTCTCCACGTGCGTTAATCACCTGTGACTATTCTGTTTTTAAAGATTCAAGATTCTTTCAAGATTCTTTATTAAGTAACGTAAACATTACAATGTTTCTTGTTACGTGATACAATGAATAATATTATATACAACAGTCAGTCATGATAAGTATGTGCATAGACATCAAGGCAATGAGCAAAATATGATTTATATGGAAACGATATACAAACATATATTGAACGTGAGGTTGTACTAAGTACATTTGAAAAAAAATAGAACAATGCAATGTGTATGTATGTACATATACACGTATTGAAATATCATGAAGAACGTTAAAGCATATAGATGTGCAAAATACGGTGTAGTAGTTACCTTAAGTGAAATTTACAGTACATTTTCATGACGATTAACTATGTTTTGTCGAATAATTGTCGCTTGATATAAAATTTACAAAGTTTTGAAATAACAGAAAAACTAACAGACTGCATTAGCTCAATAAATTTAAAAACTCTTGGTCTAACAAAGTAACGTGATTTAATATGTTGTTTTCGAATGTCAGTGTATGCTAGACATATACAAGTAAAGTGGTATTCGTCTTCTAGATCACCAGAATTACAAATTAAACTGTAGCGTTGATCATGGTCGGTTCTGTTAACACCATAACGACCTGTTTCAATCCACAGTTGATGCGAATACAGTCTTACCTTAGTAAGTGCAATACGAAATTGCTGTGGTATTTTATTCATAATTGAAAGTGGTCTTAAATAGTCTGTATGTACACAAAGATCGACTGTTATTAACAGTAGTATACCATGATTGAACAAATTGATCGATTATCTTTGCTTGAACAACAGATGAAAAGTAAGTAAATTAACACCATCTGTGTTGTTCCATACATCAGAAAAACCGGTATCATTTAACAATGTATTGACACGAGAAACCCAATTAGTTTTACCCCTATGACAGTCGAATGTTAATGACTTGTACAAATGTTGTAAAATGATATTGTCAGATCAAACAATTTTGCACCAATACTTAACAATACGGACATATCTATTAACATACATAGGATATCTACATAACTCACCATATATAGCAGCATTACAAGTAGATTGTTTTAAATGCAACAGAGATTTAAAGAACTTTAGGTGAATTTCCATTTCTTTACTTTTACTAAATCCCCATATTTCACAAGCATTATTTAATATAGAGCTAACGAAGGCATCAAATAGCTGACATATTGTGCTAGGTTTCAGTGAATAGTTACGTATATTAACAAGTAAAGTATTTACTGCTTTTAAACCTTTACCAGCTAATGTTTCTTGGTTTAAATCATAATTACCTGTATAATTAAAGACGGTACCAAGATAATTGAAATTGTCTACCGTTTCCATTGGTATATTATTGTAAGTTCATTTTTCGTCATTCTTGATTGGACCTCGTTTTCTAAAAACAACAATTTTACTTTGATCGGGATTTACTTGTACTCCACAATTACTGCAATAAGAATGTAGAAGATCTAAACTTTTTTGGAGGTCATTGGATGATTTACCTACTATCACGACTATCATCGGCAAATAACATAAGAATAAAAGAAATATCATCAAGATTTATACCAGAATTAACATCATTCATTTAAAACTGGGAGTGTTTGCATTCCATGCTGTTTAAACACGGCAGTTATTTTTCGTGCTGGAAGTACACGGTAGATAACAGAACAGAACAGAATTGTATTCAACTTTTACATAGTACCTCGTTGGTCAACATGATTTTATACACTATATGATTATAAGTGAACATGCAGTATCACTAGCGGATCCAGGGGGGGCGCACCCTAAAAATTCCGGATCATACATGTATGTCCATGTTACTGTAGATATAATATCAAACAATTCCGATGCACGCCCTCAGTATTAAAAAATTTCTCGCTCGCTTCGCTCGCTCTACGCATAATGACTTATGAGTGGTTTAATTAACACATTGTTAAATCCTTTTATTTGAAAACGGACTTTTTTTATTCATACATGTCCATGTTACTGTAGATAAAATATCAAACAATTTCGATGCACGCCCTCAGTATTTTTTTTTTCGCTCGCTTCGCTCTCTTGACGCATAATGGCTAATGAGTGGTTTAATTAACAAATTGTTAAAACATTTTATTTTAAAACGGACTTTTTTATTCATACATGTATGTTCATGTTACTGTAGATAAAATATCAAACAATTTCGATGCACGCCCTCAGTATAAAAAAAATTCTCGCTCGCTTCGCTGGCTACGCCCTCAGTATAAAAAAAATTCTCGCTCGCTTCGCTCGCTCTACGCATAATGACTAATGAGAGGTTTAATTAACACATTGTTAAATCCTTTCATTTGAAAACGTACTTTTTTTTATTCATACATGAATGTCCATGTTACTGTAGATAAAATATCAAACAATTTCGATGCACGCCCTCAGTATAATTTTTTTTTTCGGTTGCTTCGCTCGCTCGACGCATAATGGCTAATGAGTGGTTTAATTAACACATTGTTAAATCCTTTTATTTGAAAACGGACTTTTTTTATTCATACATGTATGTCCATGTTACTGTAGATAAAATATCAAACAATTTCGATGCACACCCTCAGTATAACAATTTTTTTTCGCTCGCTCGACGCATAATGGCTAATGAGTGGTTTAATTAACACATTGATAATTCCTTTTATTTGAAAACGGACTTTTTTACCCTATCAATGCACTACCGCAACCGTTTTATGAGGCTAGAAACGGACCCGAAAATTTACCAAAATCTTACCCCCCCCCCCCTAAGCTGAAATCCTGGATCCGCCCCTGAGTATAATATAATTATTATACAATTTATATATATATAATATTATACAATAACGCTGGTTGTCATGTACTAATGGGTTTCAATTCGTCGAACGGCCAAAATGTCGGTATTAGTTGCCCGGAGCGAGATTTGAAACAGGGACCTTGCAGTTTTATTTGTAACATGAATATGAATAAGTCTCGGTGAAGTAGTTTAAATTCGACGAACGGCCAAAATGTCGGTATATAAGCCAGATATCGATGCGTAAAATATCACATTTTATTAGTTGCCCGAAGCGAGATTTAAAACAGGGACCTTGCAGTTTTATTTGTAACATGAAGATTTTACCACTACACCACGGAATATTGCTGGTATATCGCCCTGAGCTGGTGAACGTGAAGTTACAAATAACGACATGCCTTCAAAGAAGAAAGCGATTTAAATACATGTAGTGTAGCTTTAAGGCAAACCTGAAGAACTTTTCAATGGATTACGTCATATAATTTCTCAAATTATTGATTACAGCACGCTCTCCGTATAAGTACTTACTAGAGTTTATGCGATGTGAGAATTAAATATCCACCGCGTGACCTTTGTATAGATTTCATGTTTGCATACTTATATACTGAGGGGAAAAAGTTTAGCAATTTTTTTTCGCACACCGGAAATAATACATTTTTGGTTGTAAAATGAAGAAACTATTGCCATAGACACACTATTTTATTAAACACACATCAAAAACAGTCGAACATCTTAATGACGTATCAATATCAGTCGAAAATCTTAATGTCTTAACGAATAAATGAACGTAGGGGTCAAGCCCAGTTCGAAAACATGAACATTTTCATATTACATCAACTGCTGTAGATCTATGACCTTGAGATATGTAATAACAACAGAAACAAACACTAAAATGGTATGCGTGTAGAATAAATAAATAAATATTTTTGATGAAAATTAAACGTTAAAACCTATTGTTTTGTTCCAATTCTTCGTTTTTATATTTAAAATGCGTATGCAATTAAAAGGTTATTAGATTTGTATTCATAATTTTGCATTCCAGAGATGTTGAGATTTTATTTTATTTTCAGTAGGTGATAAAATTTGTGTTACTCAGTTTTTATCCTTAGGTTCTATAGTAAATTAAAAATCTTTGGCAGAGTAAAAAGGTGACAATTTTTAAGATTTTGATTTTAAAAGATACATATATTGAATCAATTTGCATGAATGTGCATAAAATATGCAGGGTTTTAAAATAATCACACTGTAAATACCTTAATTTTAACAGTAAACTTGGTTGAACATCAGTGATAAAGTCCGAGTTTATCACCTACCAGAATATATTGGTTATGTCTTATTTCTGATCACTGATTGGTCAGTTTTTTTGATGATGCCATATCAAAATTATGAATTGGGATATATGTACTCGTTCTTTTGCGCATAAATATTGCGCTACTAAAGTCAAGCAATATTAATACGCAAAAGAACTCGTGCATATATCCCAATACAAATTTAATAACCTATAATTATCTCATCTAAAAATCTTGCTAAACATTTTTCCCTCAGTATATGTTTACTCAACGACTGTAGTGTAGACATGCATATTATATTGGTATTGGGACTGTGTAAATACTTTAATGTATGGCTTTAATTTATTCGGATTAATGGTATACTGCATGTGTATGTTGTTTTATCATGTCGATCTGTATAATTCTGCCGAGAAACAGGGTGCCTGAGATAAAATCTTATCTCGGCAGTTACTTTCTTATCCCGTCAGGTGCACCTATTTTGATGACGTCAGCACCTCTTTTGATGACGTTATGGTATATTGGATGACGTCTGGGTATTGAATGGGAACAAAGGTAAATTAAATGATTTTAAACGATCAACATGAAACGATCGGCACGAAAAAAAATGAAACCCTCGGCACAGCCCGGACTTCATTTTTTTCTCAGCCTCACCTGATCAACTGGATGAGATCAGGCACTAACATGATATTCACTATTTACGTCATTTTCAACACATGCAAGGTTATATTTTTTTGTGGTGGAGGCAGACCACCTATTTTTCCCACAATGCATCTCCCGGTATACTGCATATAAGCATTGAAATAAAGTTTTATTTGATAGTATGAACTACAGAGTTGTATGTGTTCATTGTTGCTGCATTCGTTGCCGGGATGGTAAAGACGCTGCGTTTGAAACGTTCTCGCCTCTCACCACTTAGGGTTCTAATCCCACTGGGAGCCCGACTGGTAAGTGAGAACGTGTCGATTCTTACGGATGGTGGGAAGTATACAGTAATGGTTCTTCTACCCAAAAAAAAGTGGGTAGTCTGCCTCAACCATGAAAAATATCGACAGTCATATATATTTTAGAATGTGCTGAAAATGACGTAAACATCATTCCCCCATTAATGTGGCTGCCGGAACTACTTTACATAATGGGGAAAATTCCTTCTATTGGACTACATTTGACAATGAACGCAGATAAAAGACGTTTGATTCTTATAATTGCAGTTCTGTTTTAAAACGTCGTATTTATTAAACACACGGGACAACCGAATCTGTACCATTGAATCAACGTCTGTTCGTGGAACGGTCGGGCATCGTCTGTTAAAAGCATGCTGTCGCTTTTAAAAGAGTTCTTGTTTTGAAACACCCAGAAATGTTGTAATTGAAATACAAGATTCCTGACACTGAGTGTAAAAGATCCACGGTAAATGTGTCTTTATGTTACGTTTTAGAATAATTAAATTATCTTGCTTCCATATTTTTTCAAACAAATATACCTTAACATAGTCTTTTTTTACATGGAAAGATATTTTCTTGCAAAATACCATTTAAAAAGCTTATGCAATATAAGTTTACCAAATCAACAATCGCCTTTTAAAACATAATCATATTACTAGGATATTACAAAAGAAGAGTGGTCAAAATACTAATATTGATGGAATAATTCGTAATGTATAGGTGCGGTATTGTATCACAAAGCAACTGTCAACGTCTGTTGGGTGAAACGGTGAACGTCTGTTGATCAATAAAAAAGACAACGGTCACCGTCTGTGTAAAACAAGTAAAAAATGCGCTATAATTCTGTAAATCTTCGACAGTTTATTTATTTTAAATGCAAATATAACATGGTATTATACCAAGATATGTCTGCACCTTTTATACTGTAGTACACAAGTATCAGGGTCTTCCGTTATACAGTGGAGCCTCTTCACTAAGTTCAGATTGAATATCCGATGTACGAGTTAATAAGAAACGAATTTGGCAGTCTTACTTTTCACAATTCAGAAGTTCTATAAATTACACATTATTTACGAAGTCTAACGTGGATAGTTCATTTGCTCAGAGAACCATTGCGACATACATATGTTACTTCTGTGCAGCTACATTTGTTGCATTTGCCAGTGTCATTAACCACCTTTGTTGTCATCATGGTAATGAGGACATCATTTACAGAGCACTTGAATTAAACGATGAAACTGGGAAGAAAGGGACCGAACAAAACGATTCAAAGTGGTTGTACCGGATTGTTTCTTAGAAGATGCTACCTCGGATAATAATTTCAGTGTTACAAAACATAATCAGACTAAAAAAGGTAAAATCGAATGTTCCACAAACGCAGTTGAAACAACCGGAAGTGATCATAATGAATTACATAAGGCTATTGTTCGGTGCTACTTCCAACGCTCGTATTGTTTTTACCACGGCCAAAGCTCTGAGCGAACACTGGTGGTGTTCAATAATGTTACAAAGGGTCTGCAAGCTTACTCTTCATAAAGTTCAGAGAGTACCTTTTCAAAACAAACATCGTGAGTTTCGTTTTTTCCCCGTTTCGAGAAAATATGCCTTACTCGCAACATGTAACTATTACACGCATTTGTAACGAGCGATCTGATTGGATGATTTTAATTCTATTCAATGACACAATTCAATTCAAATAATTCAATCAGATTGTTAAAAATGCGTGTAATAATAACAACAACAACCGGATGTTGTGAGTGAGGCAGGTATTCTTGAACTTGAAAATCAGAAATTTAAGATGAACATTTGCTGAACTTTATGAGCGGGTAAGCTTGAAGACCCGTTGTAGCATTACTGAACAACGCCAGTGATTGCCCAGAGCTTTGTCCGTGGTTAAAAACACGAGCGTTGGCAGTTGACAATCCTGCTTCCCGTGAAAATATGGTTAATACTGGGTCGGGCACAAATTCAGAAATGACAAGATTTTGTTTATTTTCTTTGACATATTCGTAAAACTTATGGTAATAATGGGTTATTACAGATATATATGTGTTTATGACTGGTGCCAGTGTAATACAACTATATGCGTTCTGATCTTTGAAGCAGGGTTAAGGGGTATGTATATGGTTTATGTATGAATCTTATCAGTAACTACACATGCGTCTTTCCAACTGCTGCGACCCAGTAGATAGCACGTTAAATTTTGAATCCGGTTATCACGGGGTCGAGTCCCACTGGCGTCACTGTCTTACTTCGGTGGGTCATTTGACAAGATACTTCCCCTAGACTCGTCCGTCGGACGGTGTTCAGAATTTATCAGAATTTATCCACAGAGTACGTTTAAGAACCATTTGAATCTATCGATAGTAAGAGAATGCCATGGTTCCCGGATTCCTGTAACTCGAAATAACCTAAACAATGTGTTGATGAGCTGTTAAACAACAATTCAATTTAATTCTAGAGCAGTCTCGTTGGAATTGCATTGATGCAAACATCTAAATTAATTGCAACTGATAATGACCGAATATGCATGTACATTTGCTTATAATTCATACAATATTGGATTGCCAGACAGACGTTGACCGTTTGCAGCAACAGACGTCTGCCGTTCCAGTCAGAAATTCATAACAGACGGTGACCGTTTCATTTTTATCCTCTTATTCCTCACATAAACGACGGTTTATTTTCACATGCACATACTTATCTGACAAAGCAAAGTACGCACTATGTGTAATAAAAACAAATTTCATAAAACATTACATTTTTAACAGCGATGTTCCATTTTTGTTGTATTGACTAAAATAATCCGACAAACTTTTGTTTTGTTATATTGTCCGGATGAAAATATTTCGTCCCATGGCCCTAGAAAATGCTTCTATGAGCAGAAAAAGACGGTAATGGTTTATAGTGCTGTTGTTTTCGGAGAATACAGAAAATGTGGAATCTTCAAAACTTTTATTATAGAAACAATTTATTACCGAAAGTAGTTCTTCGTACAGTTCATTTAATAATGAACGTAGCTTACACTGATCATGTATTCCTCCCATCGACAAATTGTTTGTTTATCTTGTTCGAGGACTGCAATTATGTACGAGTATTGCATATTTTACTGAATGACAAAACCCATAGAGGTCGGCAAATATTGTGCCAATATAATATGAATATTTACATTCACTTAAATCTTCCAGTTGAAATCATGTTTTCAGGGACGCATCCAATGTTATCTCAATTGGAAATGGCTATTCCATCGTCTCAGTAAAAAAAATATCTCCAATAGCAAGATATGCAGTTTACGTTTATCTTCTTACAGCTTCATCCGAACGGACCAGATTTACAATGTTACGTGAAGTCGGAAATCTTTTACCATATCAATTTCAGTTTGAAAAATGTTGCATACATTTCTAGTAAAACAATATATTAGTATATTAGTAAACAAATGACACCATTGACTTTTATGGAAAAGTCGGTTGCGTCCGAGATTTCTGAAGTTTCATTTAGGGGCATACCTCAGAGGGTAAATATCAAACTCGTTAAGAAGTTAACTCGTTTAGCACGTCAGAGAAAGCCTGGACGTAGTTTCTATCATGATCTAGTTAAGATGTATATTCAAGAATTCATCTATTATTCGAATTTGTTGTTTATTGTTGACTGGTTTGCACTACTGGACATGGTGTACATGTTATATACATGTAAATGGGTGTACATGTTATATACATGCGGTTTGTTTGCCACTGACCCATGTTGTCCACCATTTTATGTTTCTGTTGTCGCATATTTTGCTGCTATGTTTTCCTTGTGAGTGTTTTGATGCGGGCTTTTCTGTGAATGTTACCTTTGCCTGTTCGACTTTTGTATCTACTTTGATCGAGTGATATTGCCTAGCTTGTCTTTTCTGAATATTGTTTATATGTAAAAGAACGAGGGATCTATTTGGAGTTGTCTACCTTCTGCGATAACGTAATTTATATATGTTATATATCCAGCAAAACCAATACATGCTCATATTATTGCATGTATAAAACAACGAATGCTGATCATATATAGGATCTTCCTCGGAGGTTGTCCAAGTCTACATTCTCTGATTCAACTTGTTTTGTATGAACATGCGCGTCATCTGTTTGTCTTGTCTTCACGACTGCATACCTCTTTATGCATCGTTTACATACTGGTTTCAGTACTAACGTCCACTACTTTCAGTTATCTTACTTGATGAGCGCATAACACAGCATACGTATCTGAGCACGTGTCGCTAATTGCGGTGTTATCCTGCTAATCTGGTAACAACATAGGTTGCCTTTCTTCAACTTGAGCCGATTGTATCACAATTTACGCTTAGCCACTTGAATAAAGAGTATAGCCCACTTCGATAAGTATATCCGAAAATTGTGCCCCCTTAAAAGCTTAAAAGCTCTTCAGCTTTTGACGCAAGAAAATAATAATTTACTCCATGGAAATTGGAAATGAAACCTCTGCATCACGTTATCGAACTGGACTATACCAATCATCTCTATATTATATAAGCACACATTTTTAATATCCATGTGATAAGATATGTTATCTACCGGTATCACTCTCTTTGTCATTCTGATCAAGCATATACATCAAATAACCTTCGCGCATGTAACGAACTATGTAAGCAAACAATGCGACCCAGCTTTCTTTTACTTCCGCTATAAATTCCTCCGCGATAACAGACTCCCAGACTTCGAGAAGACCACTCGTGTACACATTAAAATACTCCTCCTTAAATCCCTCATACATTGCATGTTTGGCACCAAGAATTAAAAGCGTTTTTTCCTGATCTTCTTTGTTTGCGTCCAGATTGTCAACAATGTACCCTATCAACCACATGAACTTCTCCACATGCTTCTGGAACAGTGGATTCTTCAGTATCTCCTCGTCCGACATATTTCTGCAGAGATAAGAACAGTATAATTACGCAATAGTTTATGATCATATTGTTTTTATAAATAGGTTGAATACAGTTTCTGAGACCACCCATTATATAGCACTAACTCATGTCTGTTTCAAATTGAGAACGAGTTTATCAGAAATGCTTTTCAAAATAGGGTTCAATCGATGTAACGTTAACCACTAACGGAACATTATTCCGTTGATATCAAAAATGTTCTTTGACACGGGTTTCAGTTTGGCACGCGTCAGAGTTAGGGTTATGGTTAGGGGTTTGGGTAAGGGTTAGATTAAAGTAAAACGGATAAAAATAATCAAGTTCGACCATAATTATTAGCGGAGTTTTTGAAAAGAAAATCGGCTTATAGGTTGGCGTCAACCCCACTCCTGATCTTCACAGCGTGCACGTCGCGGAGAGGGCACAGTCAGCAATCAAAGAGGATTGACCAAGTGGGTCGATCCTTGCCGCGCACCGCCCTCGAACGTACCGCAGGGACTGCCGGAACACCGTCTATCTTGCAGTATATTGTCTTACTGCAAGAACGGAGGATTGCTGATTGACTGAAAGTGAAGATGTCTCCTGCGTTCCCATCACAGCACACATCATCTGACGTCCACAGATCCCGGAAGTCTTGTCCGCGAGCCGGAAGGAATATTCCACCGTTCGGCCTACATTCGACAACCAAGGGGGAAGGACGTCGGGCGGTGTGTGCGGCGCAGGGGTCATACTGTGATGGGTGTGGCCCCAAACAGAGAACCCGACCCGTAGCGGCTGTAGAGACAACCACCTAGAGGATGTAGACTAGCGGATGTAGACCACCAGACCACCACTTCACCGCCACAGCGAGAACCACACAGAGCGAAAGCGACACTTCATCTACATACATACAACAGAAGCGACAACACAGCAGCAGCACTAGATCAACCTACACACTCAACTAGAACAGACCAGACTCTATTGTGCCCATCGCGGCAGGGAAACTTGTCGTGTTAGTTGGCGGACGGTCTATAAACCTCAGAACTACACACACACACACGGTTGGCGTCAACCGGGCGAGATGCGTGATCATCTTTCATATTGTGGAAACCCGTCTTTTAATAACGCCAACTGGCGTTTCTCTTGTTTTGTTATATTTTTATTGAAACAACGTGCTATTTATGTGGTGAAGCCTGCCAACAGTTTCATTACGACAATATTATCAAAAGTGGAATGAATTGTAAACTACAAGCAACTCTTGTTGGTGCAGATGCTCGACTTTCAAAGTCCAGTCGCTTTATTGGTGAACTAAATTGAAGGAGATAATTCAATATAACAAATAGTGTACGAGGTACAAATACATACAACAGAGCTTTGATCAGTTGGGTATTACCTATTGGTATATATTTAATTGGGTATTTCATGATTTCAATTTGGTAAAATAAAACGATAAGTTGGTGTGACATTGATTAAGGGTGGCATTACATTAATATTGTATAGTACTAGTATTACACAAAATGTAACTCATCTAATTAACTTGTTTTATAATCAGCTTTATACAAGGTGACTTGGTGGTCCTTCAACAACCCATGCAAAAGAAAATCTGAATAATTTATGAAACATGGAAACATATACAAGAGTAATGTTCGACATGGTGAGCTCCACATACACGCGCACGCACGCACGCACTCATGCACACATACAAACGTATAATAGCAGGTTGATATTTATAATTATTATCTATCATTTTAAATACGTAGTTTTCATTGGTTAAAAGGCAGTCACTTTAACTATTTACGTAATAATTAGTATGAACTATTGACTTTAGTTTCCTATCCGATGCAATCTGGTTTTGCAGTCAATAGTCCGGGAATGACGTTACGCTTTCCCATGATGTGACGTCATGCATAAAAAAGTAAGCAACATGTAAGCAAACTAACGGAGTTTATACGATTCAATATAATAAAACAACTAGCTACTTCTGTTTTAGTAAATATTTAAAAACTACTCATCCTCGGGAATGACTATTGACTATCAGCAGTAAACTATTGACCTCGACTTTGTCTCGGTCAATATTTACTTCCTCGGGTCAATAGTCACTCCCTTGGATGAATAGTTTTAACCATTGAACTCAACAGAAGTAGATAGTTGTATACTATTGAATATTCATGACATTCCCGCAACGACCGCTGGAATATACCGGATTAGCACGGTACGCATGCGCGAAACTGTGTGGCAGTCAACGCGAGCAACTAATTGGCTGGCGTACAATACTTCATTTGAAAACAGCTTTAAACGATACGCTGCTTTATACCGATAATGTATTGCGGGAAACCAGCATAGAAATAATCGAGACCTGCACTGAACAACCCTATTTAACACTTGTCGCTAGATGGGGTTCAACTATAATGGGGTGTCGCCATCTTGAAAAAGACAATGTTCCATGAGGCAGCACCACACATTTGAGCATATAGCTCACTGCTACAGGTAGCCAATGTCGTGATGTGACTAATTCTAGTTAAAAGCGACGTTTAACACCATTCATACGTTAGTTAAAATGTTTCATATGGCAATGCACATCTTCGATTAATTAAACATGCGTTTTGCACGAAGCTTTAGCACGTGATAGAAAGGGGGGGGGGGGGGGGACCAAAATCAAGAGGCACAAGAGGGCCTGTATTGCTCATATGGTGTCCATGGTGGGTGGAGGGGGTGCGGGGGGAGCAAAAACAAGAGGCACAAAAGGGCCTGTATCGCTTATATGGTGTCCATGGTGGGTGGAGGGGGGAGCAAAAACAAGAGGCACAAGAGGGCCTGTATCGCTATACTTGATATATGGTGTCCATGATGGGTATAGGGTGGGGGGGGGGGGGGGGGGGGGGGGGGCGGGCGGTGGGTGAATAAAAAGCGTGTGAGTCAAAAATGGCAGTATCAAACTGTGTTTCATAAAGTGTCTTCAATTACCAAGATATTGGGGGAGGGATGTATTTGGCTCAAGTCTGGCTAGCTTTAAAACAAATCAAA